>OY992887.1:58417138-59017138 GCA_963921405.1 Cepaea hortensis
CTATCGTCAGACTCCCCGCCTGACTTTTTCGGATCCCGCAAAAAGAAACGATAAAAGTAGTGGTATTTCAATTGCGCTTGCGCTCACACCTATGCTACACCCTTCATGTGTCTTCACAAAGTCGGACTATTACATACACAATAACGGCGTGTCCCTGGTGCATCCCAGGATCACTGCATAGATTCATTCTAGATGCACGTTGGTTTCACCAACTGACTCTTTGACACTGATCAGTCCAATCCACACTAAATTACTGAGGTAATATATGTTGATAGAGTATGAACAACATTCTTTGCTTCATGTCCATTACTGCCATAATCTTCAACACACCAAGTCCCTTTTAGATATCATAACAACTCTTTCCAAGTGATCTCTGAACGACAGGCTTCTGTCGAATGTAGTCCTCGGGTACCCCAGTTTACTCTCTCTCTCTCTCTCTCTCTCTCTCTCTCTCTCTCTCTCTCTCCCCCCCCCCCCCCTCTCTCTCTCTCTGTTGACATCTCTGCAATCCTTGACAATGCTATTATCCACAGAGCACTATAACACAGACTTTCTATCTGGGTTAACGACACTACCCATCTCTTCACCAGTCGATGATTTTGTTTACTGTCTCCTGCAACCTTGCGCTATTTACATCCTGTCTCTCCCCTGCCTATGCACAATGACATCATCTACAAATGCCAGTGTCCTTCCAATACGTGATGCGTCAGTGCTGGCAGAAAGGTATAATGTAAACAACCTGCGTTGTGCTGATAACATGGTTTTGGTCGGTGAAAATGAAACGCGGTTACAAGAAATGATAGATATCAAATGCAAGATCAGAGTAATGGAACCAATCTGAGACAAGTCAAGGTATTTAAGTATTTGGGTACTTTAGTAACAGCAGATGGAAGATGTATTAATGTAATTGAAGAATAGCCCAACAAAAACAGCATTTCACAAAATGAAGAATATTCGCTGCAATTTATCTTTATCGATTGTGGTGAGGGAAATAGTTTTTTAGAGTTATATCGTGCCAGTACCGATGTATGGAAGTGAATCATGGACAATTACCACACTAGTGAGAAATTATGTGGGAGCTACAGAGATGTGGCTTATAGAAAAAATGGTGAGAACACCAAGGACAAATAGAAAGAGCAATGCATATAATATGTCTTGAAAGCAGTTAACTCACAAAGAGAATTAGTTAGACCTGACGTTCCATTAGAGCAGGGGTGGCCAACCTTTTCAGCAGGCGGGCCAAATTTCAGAAATAATATTTCCTGCCGGGCCACGAACCTAATGTTTTTTGTTAATTAAAGTAAACAAGCAAGCGAGCTACAGCTTCGACCACATCGTCGTCTCCCACTTCGCGGGCCGCAACATGACTCCCGGCGGGCCGCATGCGGCCCGCGGGCCTCGTGTTGGTCACCCCTGCATTAGAGTTAATATATGCATAATCTATAATGTTTTTTCTGCTACTGACAACACCTGCTTTCTTTTAATTTCAGCTGTACAAGCTCTCAACAAAGGGACGTTGAATATCTTAAGCCAGGTATTGTGGCTGTCAATGTTGCTAACTCTGGCCCTAGCTGCCAACAACACGTGGCTATACTAGCAGATGACAGTAGTTAGGAAAGCTAGCTCACGTATCCACGGAGTTTCACCATCAGCCTAGGCGGAAGTAGAACACGCACTGGCAAAGTTAAAGTAGTATACTGTTAACATCAATATGAGAATAGGAACCGCCTGGTTCACGTCTAAGAAATGTTTCGCAATTTAATCATATTACAAACATCTATAGATACGATGCAATTGATATTTCTTGTTCTTTAATGTCAGTTATTTGTTGATAATGTGTTGTTATTTAAAACATCGGTGTCTTCAAGAACGGTATAATCTTATAGTTCCCAATGTCCTAATGCATGTTGACATTGCCTTGTTTGCATGTGTTTCCCTCCAATACATGATAACATTCTCTGGTCAGAATTGTTGTATACGCACAGTCACTGTACATCACGCTTACATTGTTGTATATGCATTTATTCTGTGTGTTTCCACCATGTTAAACACGGTGTGTCACGAGGCAGTTTTCTGACTATGAGCCTGTGATGTGATAGAGTATCACATTCTACAGGTCTGAATGCACGGCCAATGATTCCCCCACTTTCGCAGATGAAGAATGGCAGAAGATGAGGTATATGAAATGTAGATCAAGAACAGAAATGAAATGGCAAAGGAAACATTCAATAAGAAAACGATACACCTTTTTCCAAATGAATACCACAGAAAATGAACACGAGACAGATAAAATGCGCTGTCTGTTCACGACTACTGTATGACCTGGGAACATGGACCATGACCAGTGACGGACTGGGGACTAAACATATTGGGTACCAAGAGACAAAGCACAAAGCTGCTGAAAGGTCATTGACATTTTGTGTAATCTTTAAGGCGGCCCACTTCATCGTGGCCCCATAGGGCCCTGTTACCATGGGGATAGGTGACGCCCTGGCCAGTCCGCCACTGTCACGACTCAGAGATGGAGAATATAACTGAAGCTTTTGTATTACTGATCTTCACAACACTAGAACGAGTTTCTGGGACGGAAAGAAGAAAGGCGAATAAAGAAGTCATAGAACGACGCAACGAATTAGTAGGAGGTTGTAGGCTGCGGAGATGTGGCTTGTGTGACAGATGTTGTCAATACCTTGGGATGGCTTGTGTGACAGATGTTGTCAATACCTTGGGATGGCTTGTGTGACAGATGTTGTCAATACCTTGGGATGGCTTGTGTGACAGATGTTGTCAATACCTTGGGATGGCTTGTGTGACAGATGTTGTCAATACCTTGGGCGAGCAGAATAAGTAACAGCAATTGACAGACACAGGTTAATGAGAGTAGAGTATTGTACAGAGCAATAAGAAAGAGACAAACGGTATTCTTTGGTCAATGATGAGAATAGAGGCACTGGGCGATAGATTGACCACAGGAATGATCAGCAGCAGCAAAGGCAGACAGGCAGAGAGAAATAATGCAGACCGGTCTGAGACGATGGCATGGAGGAATATCATCAAAAGATCTTACAGTGAACTTCAAGCACCGTGATCTGCGGAAAGACCTGCTCGCCTAGACCACTTGCATAGTGCTATCGTAGTGATTGATTAGGGAAAACCCGGGAAGGTTAACCCGGTCAACAAATGCCCGCAGAAGTCGGATGTGTCGGCCTAACGGCGCAAGAACGCAGCTCTGCTGTAAACAGGCACAACGCAATCACATCCGGAAAAAAACTCCGGATGAACGAAGAAGAAGAGGAAGAAGATTAGGGAAAAACTCAGTTATCAAGAAGCAAAATCGAATGCTGAAAGAAATAATAACTAGAAACTAGAAAGATATGTTACCTTGGCTTTATCAAAGAACGCAAAAGTTTACTGAAAACCATATAGTAGGAAGAGTTAAAGACAAATTAGCTAGAGGAAGTTAAAGATACAAATGAATAGATGACATCGATATATGATTAATATACAGTTTAACAGACTACAAAAACATTAGACATAATTCAGCAACGGGCTTTTTGTATTATAGCAGGCACTCCAAGAGCAACATCAATAAAGGTAATAGAAGTGGCAGTGGGAATAATTCCTTTACATTTTAGAAGAAAGACCTCAAATTAATTTTCTATTTAAACGCAATGAACTCATTTAATCCAACATGCACATTATTTAGCGACGCGCAAATCTCAGAAGGATATATGCGGCGGGGTATGGGTATCCCCTATCAAAGGAGAGGTAAGGTGCCTCCTTCCCTCCGCTAGCCTACGGGACACCTTTGGCCAAGGTGGAGTACACGTTTATCCCTCCGATCAGGGTTGCGTGAAGTCATGCGTGCAGGTGGTGGATGAAGTTAAAGAACAGCCAATAGATAGGTCTCCAACTTCACTAAGGTAGGCAAAGTATCAATTTTTTTTTCTTTTCTTTTGTGGGAGACAATGGATACGGTCATTGACCAGTATGGTCACTGCTAAGAAGGAGAGCAATGGCAAACTATCTTCTTTATAGATGCAAAGAATAGCATGTATTGCAATCTCATAGAAAATAAGAGAAACGGCGTAAATGGTGTTCCATAAGAGCAGCCTTGCCCTGTATGGGTAGTCATGTGCACCAGTTGACTCCAGACCGTTAGCAGGCGTCTGAGTACAAAAGAGTATTAACATTGAAAGTGGGAACTTGGGATGTAAGAACTATGAGTGGGGATGGAAAATTTGATAACATTAAGAATGAGATGAGAAGTCTAAATATTAACATGTTAGGTATATGTGAAACCAGAAGGACAGGGATGGGCATTATGACATCTGAGGGATATAATATAATCCATTCTGGGGGAGAGAAAAAAACAGCGAGTATCAATTATAATGGACACAGAGAGATCAAAATCGATCAAAGAATATTGGACTTATCAGACTAGTGAAACTGAGTGGAAGACCTTTTGATGTCAACGTCATACAAGTTTATGCACCAACAGCAGACAGCAGTGATGACAGCATTGATGAATTCTATAATGATTTAGAGAATGCCTTCGAGAAATGCATGAATTCTGAGGTAAATATCATAATTTGTGACTCGAATGCCAGAGTTGGAAATCAACACGGCGAGTGCATAGTAGGCTAGTTATGACTAGAGGAGCAGAATGAAAGAGGTTACAGACTTTTACAGTGGGCAAAAGAGCATCATATGATTATTGGAAACACCTGGTTTCAACATCAACCAAGGGGATTATGGGCATGGAGGAGCCCTGATCATAAGATCAGAAATCAAATTGATTACATTCTCATCAAGAGAAGATTTCGAAATGCCTTAAAAATCGCAAAAACTATATAAAGCGCACACTGTTACATCGACCTTAGATTAACCATAAGCAATATACATATACAATTAAAGAAAGTCAAATACACGCCAAGAAACACAACATTTGATCTACAGGCACTGAAGAGAGAAGATAAATGATAAATTCAACGTAGAGTTAAAGAACAGTGCATTGTCCGATATGGAAATATTATTTCAAGATGTCAGCGACCAATGGGAAATATTAAAGAAATCAGTCAATCAAGCTGCAGAAACAACCATCCCAAAAATAAAGATAATGGACACAAGAAATGGATGACGGGAGACATCTTAAAACTCATGGAAATAAGAAGTAACAAACATAACCACGATAAATATGAAGAGATTCGCGGGAAAATTAGGAAACTATGCAAAGAGACAAAAGAAACATGGCTGCGGGGAAATTGAAAACCAACACCACACCCGGGATACTAAATCAATGCACAAAAGAATTAATGACATCACTAACAATAGAACACACGCATCAACGGATTGCCTAAAAACTAAAGATGGCAAAATTATAACAGAAATAGATCAGACTTTACATGCGTGGTCAGATTCTGTGAAATCTTTATGATGATACAAGAGAAGAACAGTATGATATTCGGAATAATTCGGATCATCAATTTTGAAGATGGAAGTTCAGAATGCTCTTAACCATATGAAAACTATCAAGATAACATCACAACAGAAATGATCAATACCTTAGAAGAATATGGAATAGACCAGGTCACCAGGTTGCCGAACGTAATATATTATACTGGAGATATTTGTTTTTTTTTAAATTATAAAGTTGCACATCCCTTACATGACGTTGCAGTCAACACCAGCAATTTTCAGCTGTTGTTAATGTTCTTGGCAAGATTACGCTCAGTAGTTTGCCATTGCTTTCTGAGTGACCGGCTCACAAACCCCGTAAGTAACCAACGCGACGCGATCCGGTGTCGAATCTCGCGAAGCTGCGTTCCTCATGTGGATATACGAGATTACGGAGATATACCTCCTGAATTATGGAATTCTATATTTATTGCAATCCCGAATAACTCAGGAGCCTTGGAATGTGATCAACATCAAACAATTAGTATAATGAGCCACATCACGAAGATTTTGCTAAGAATTATCATGCAAATAGTTAGGAAGAAAATACAACCCCAAATAGGGGAAGAACAATCTGGGTTCGTAGAAGGTAAGGGTACAGTAAATGCTGCATGTATGCTGAGAACATTAATTGAACATTCTGTAGAAGTAAACAAAAACCTACACCTTTGCTTTATTGATTACACAAAGGGTTTCGATAAAGTAAGACATGTCAACATGATAGAGATGCTTGCAGATCTACAAACTGACTTAGACTTGTAAAAAACATATATTGGAAACAACAAGCTGCTACAAAGATTGGTAATGAAGTAGGTCAATTATTGTTATGCCTATTAAGAGAGGTGTGAGACAGGGATGTGTGATGTCTCCAGATCTTTTTTTCCCAGTACAGTGAACATATTTCCATACATCTAGAAGATTTTAAAGGAACCATCATCAGAGGAATAAACATCAATGACTTTAGATATGCAGATGATACAGTGTTGATTGCAGACAATAAGCAAGATCTGCAACATTTAGTAGATGCGGCTGTTGCACGCAGTTAACAACTAGAATTAAATTGTATGAGACACAGATTATGGTCGTCACTAGGAAGAACGAAATCCACAATGTATTATACAAGTAAATGGGAATATTCTTCAACAAATGAATCGGTACAATTATCTCGGAACAGTCATAACACCTGATGGGAGATGCATTGAAGAGATTGGAACAAGAATCGCCATGGCGAAAGTAGCCTTTAGCAAGATGAAAAACATACTGACCAATAAGAAGATGGCAGGCATTTGCAACGAGAAAACGTGTGTTGAGGTGCTACATTGAACCTGTGCTTGTGTATGGATGTGAAGCGTGGACAATGAGCAAATAGGCTGAAAAACATCTGATGGCTGTGGAAATGTGATAATGTGATTTCTGAGTAAAATGCAAAGAATACCACGGGCAGACGGAAAATAAATAATGATCAAGTCCTACAAGAAACAAATGAAAATCGTAAACTTATTAGAGAAATTAGACGTAGACAGTCAACATTTTGTTTGGTCACGTTATGAGATGAAATTAATTAGAGAACGTGATGACAACTGGCAAGATTGACGGGAAAAGAACAAGTGGAAGGAAGAGAAGTAAATACCTGGATGCCTTGACCACGTGGCTTGGTCGAGACAAGAACACTGAGCTGATCCACGACTCTGGTGATCAAGTTAGATGGCAGGACATGACAGCCCACGCTTACTGGCATGTCACATGATGCTGCCGACTTCAAACACAGTATGTCGGGATTATGAAACGCCGACTTCAGTATCTGTCGTTTTATGTTGTTTCTTATACACCGTCTCTTCTTGTGACCGCTGTTCTTCAGCACCAAATTATGCAACCAGATAAATACTTTAGTACATTATACTCTGTAGCAGAGGGTACTGATATAGTTCTATGTCGTGGTACAAGGCTGTATAGAATCTCCTCTTCATGTCTTGCTCTGTTTCTGTTCTCGTGAATCCATCCAGCCTTGAGAATATTTTCTATGTTTCTTTGCTCATCGTGAGTCAGTTACCCATGAACAGGTGAGAAAGCAATGAAAACAACAAACTGTTTCCGAAAATTCAGTACAGTTACATGTCCGTCATCGGCTTGTTTCAACATCCGCAGTTATATTTGAGGTTACTAATCAGCAGCTCTTTCGCATAATCATTATGTCAAGATCAATTAATCAATTAATGTCCAGTAATTAAAACATTGGAGCCTACAGTAGCACAATGGCTAGCGATCCAGTCAGGCGACTTGTATAAATGAGTTTAAATCCTTCTTGATAAAGGAGATTTTTGGAGTATGGTTACGTGACTCCACTGTAGACTCCGCGTTTTAAAAATGGTAAAATGTTCTGAAATATTAACGGCTGAGGGGGCGAAGTGGCCGAAAGTGATCGCGCTTAAACTTCCTGGGTGCTGATTGGGAGGGGGGGATACGGAGTTCATCCCCTACACCGGTCAGCAGGACTAAATTTGACTTACCGTTCAGAGAGCCATGGCAAACTCAATCAATCATGTGCCATGCTGGAAAGCGTGGGCGGTCATGACTCGCCATTTCACTCGATCACCAGAGCCATGGATCAGCTCAGTGTTCCTGTCTCGTCCATGCCATGTGGCCAAGCCATCCAGGTATTTTCCTCTCGGTCTTCCTCTTGGTCTGTTCCCTTCGATCTTGCCAGTTGTCACTAAGTTCTCCAATCCATTTCTTCTCATAACATGTCCAAAAAATTTTGACTGCCTACGTCTAATGTCTCTAATCAATTTACGATTTTCATTTGTCTCCTGTAGTACTTGGTCATTGGTTTTTCTGTCTGTCCATGGTATTCTTTGCATTTTCCTCAGAAACCACATTTCTGCAGCCATCAGATGTTTTTCAGCTTGACTGCTCATTGTCCAAGTTTCACATCCGTACAAAAGAACAAGCTCTATGTATCCCCTCTTTTTCTCGTTTCAATTGGCATCTTTTTATTGGTCAAAATATTTTTCATCTTGCTAAAGGCTACTTTCGCCATGACGATTCTTGTTCTAATCTCTTCAAGGCATCTCCCATCAGATGTTATGACTGTTCCGAGATAATTGTACCGATTCACTTGTTGAATAATATTCCCATTTACTTGTATATTACATTGTGGCACTTCGTTCTTCCTAGTGACGACCATAACATGTGTCTTTTTACAATTTAATTATAACCCCAGTTGCTCACTGTGTACAACAACCGCATCCGCTAATTGTTGCAGATCCTGCGCATTGTCTGCAATCAATACTGTATCATCTGCATATCTAATGTTATTGATGTTTCGTCCTCCAATGCTGATTCCATTTATATTCTTTACATTTCTGAAAATAGTTTCACTGTATAGGGAAAAAAGATCTGGAGACATTACACATCCCTGCCTAACACCTCTCTTTATACCCTGATATTGACCCACTTCATTATCAATCCTTATGGCAGCTTGTTTCCAATATATGTTTTTTATAAGTCTAATGTCTTTCCCATCAGTTTGTAGATCTGCAAGCATATCCACCATGTCGACATGTCTAACTCTATCAAAAGCCTTTGTGTAGTCAATAAAGCAAAGGTGTATATCCTTGTTTACTTCTATAGCACTTTCAATAACTGTTCGCAGCATATACACAGCATTTACTGTACCCTTTCCTTCTACAAACCCACATTGTTCTTCTCCTATTTCAGGTTGTATTTTCTTCCTCACTCTTTGCATGATAATTCGTAGCAAAATCTTTGTGATGTGACTCATTATACTAATTGTTCTATGTTGATCACATTCCAAGGCTCCTGATTTCTTTGGGATTGCAATAAATACAGAGTTACATAATTCAGAAGGTATATCTCCAGTATCATATACTGTGTTCAGCAGTCTGGTGACTGTCCAAATTCTTCTAAAGTTTTAATCATTTCTGTTGTGATGTTATCTGCACCGGGGGCCTTGCCAGCTTTCATATGCTTAAGAACATTTCGAACCTCCATCTTCAAAATTGGCGGTCCTTCATTATTAAATCTAATATCATACTGTTCCTCTCTGTTATCATCATAAAGGTGTTTCACATAATCTGTCCATACATGTAGAATCTGATATTTTTCTATTATGATTTTGCCATCTTTAGTTTTTAGACAGCCTGTTGATGTACTTGTTCTTTTATTAGTAAGTTCCTGAATTCTTTTGTGCACTAATTTGGTATTTTGACTGTTGTGTTGGTTTTCAATTTCTAAGCACTTTTCCTCAAGCCATGCTTCTTTTGCCTCCTTATATAATATTCTGACTTGTTTGTGAATTTCTTCATATTTGGCAGAATTATTTTTGTTGAGTCTTGTTTCCATTAGGTGTAAAATTTCTTCCGTCATACATTGCTTACGACCCACCGTCTTTAATTTTGAAATAGTTGTTTCTACAGCCAAACTGATTGAATTCTTCAACGTTTCTCATTGATCATTCACATCCTGGAATAGGATCTCTAGATCAGAAAAATATATCAAATCTGTTCTGTACTTCTATGTTGAATTTGTTTTGTATTTCTTTGTCATTACTCAATGTACACAAATCATATTTAGTGTTTCCTGTTATATACTTGACTTTCTTCAACTTTATCCTCAATGTTCCTGTGAGTAACCTCTGGCAAACTACTGAACGTGAAATTGTTTAGTGAATCAACCCGGGCTTGGGATTGATCGTATCTTCCTCCAATGGACATGCAATATTAATAGCTGCCAGTGCTTAGGTGTTCTCGAGGCCCTTAAGAGAAATAAAGAATAGTAATACTGTAACCTGCCATGCATGCCGTAAGAGAAAGCAGTTAGGATGAGGTCAGGATCGTGGACTTAACTCCTTTTACCTAGGACTTTTTCCAGAACTGGCACCGTGGAGTGTCAGAACTATGTATTAGTTGGGAAATTCAGCCGGGAGGGGGGGGGGGGGGAATGGGTGCGTGGTCTTCAAGTATGGTGTCCTCCTCAAGTGTTGGAGGTCCCGGGTTCAAGCCCCGGTGAGGACCGGGATTTTTTCACGTGGACTTCTAGTAATAACATTTCCCCTGGTTTCTGGGTAGTGAGATCGGACGCCCGTGTGTATTGTTGCGCACGTAAACACTCCCTTGGCAGTTGGAAGTCGAAAAAGAGTAGCCTAACGGCGCTGCCCGGGCAAATTTTTCGAGTTAAAAATCTACCCAAAGTATTTAAGGATCCTCGCCGATGCTACGGAGTTCGTGCACTGAGCTGAGTTTCTCCAGACTCAGGTTTGAGTTAGGAGGAGAACGGAACACTTATGGGTTACACCCATGTGCCGTGATGTTGATCCATCGACTAAACTAAACTAGTTGGGAAAACAGCAACAGTCGTAGGAAGGATAAATCATTATGAGAGTAACACTTTGTCAGGGTCGACTTCATTGCACCGGTTTAAAAAAAAAATCCCATATGGTTCAGCGGAAAGCGTCGCACAAAGCACGAACTCCGTAGTTCTAGCGACGACCCCCGGGAGTCACCGAAAAAGTTCACTCGTGAACCAAAGGACCATGAATCGAACCCACAACCTTTAGAGCCCGAGTCAAACGGCTTGACCACTTCGCCACGAAGACTCCCAAAAACATTTTGGGGTTATGCGAAACAGAAAGGAATGGAGAAATTACACTGTTTTTGAAAGAGATAAATACTCCTGGCCGCGGAGGAGTGAATTAATTATAAACTACAAGCGTTCATTAATTGATGCCTGTGAAAAATCATCATCATCATCATCATCATCATCATCATCATCATCATCATCATCATCATCAAGTGTCATGCCAGCTGACGCAGGTGTTCATGACTCTCCACAGATCTCGGTCTTTGGTTCTCTGGATCAACACCTCTCATGATATTCCTCCTTGTTACAGTCTCAATCCATCCAGCATCATTTATCTTGGTCTGCCTCTGCCTCTCTTCCCCTCGATCTTTACAATTGCCACGATGTCCTCCAATGCCTCTCTTCCCATTCCATGACCAAATAAAGCTTTGAGCAGAAAATAAGGATTAAAATGGTATATCAGTATCACCAATGAGAAGCGCTTCCAGAGAGAACTAAACAGAACCCGGGGAATCATGAGTTGAGAAAAAGACGTGGACATTGGACAGCTCACACACTGAGAAAGCCAGACAACAGTATAACTCTACAGAAAGTTATTTGTCTGGAAACCACAGAACAAACGAAATAGAGGAAGACTCAACATACAGGGACAGAGAATAAGAAGCGGAGAGTAATAATATGGGTAATAGTATGGTCACAAGCGGTAACTGCAGTACCAACAATTTCTCAACTAAGACCTCGACCTTTACAACGTCACGTGTCAGTTCTTTAGCTCTCCCTCCGACCGTGGTGCGGGTCCCAGTGCAGTCAATCAGGCATATGTCGGCCGACGTCCAACCTCCACAATACAGCGATAATCGACCCAGTCCGAGCGCATTTAACAAGTCAGTCATAATAACCCCCACCTCACATTGTCACGAAATATGCGGACTACTTGGTCTTGTCAGTTACAGACAGACTAAGAGGTGGGTCCGAGTAGAAAGGAAGAATTCGGCTTCCCAATAGAGTGCGGCGCCGTGAACAGGGCAGAGGAAGGCACACGGCAACGGAGATAAGTGGAGGCCACTGAAGCCGTGGCGGGGGATGAAGCTGGGATCCCACGACCACACGTGCCAAGGGGCAGACACAGGCTGCACGGGCTCTCCTCACCGAGGGGGGGGGGGGGGCTTGAGAGTGGACAAGGTAACAGCGAAGGGACAAGATTAACATGAGGGATAACGAATATGACCGAACGAACGTCTCCACGGCAGCGGCAAGACGCCCGGTGTCAGGACCCGTACGGGACCGCCCCCAGAAAGTAGTAAGAAATGAATGGTCCGAAATGCTTGGGGAAAGAGTTTACTTCTGATGATCAGAAGCCCCCTGTCGTGTTTGCTCCGCGTCGGAGTTCTTACGACAATGGGGATCTCATGACGGGTATTATAAGAAATATTTGGAAAAAAAAAAAATAGCACAGCTGGGCATGAGTTAGTCGCTGGCCTGTACTCCATTAGGAGATAAAATGCATAGGAAGAACTGTCGGAGTGACCCTAATATTATCTAAACGGGTTGAGAAAGCACTAATATTGTGGGAAGCAGTGAGTTCTAGAATAATAAAAGCGACATATAAAAATCACCCCCGCCCCCCCCCCCTCCCATTTCCAAAAAAAAATTTAAAAATTAAACATGAATGCGATGGAGCGCTAGACACCAGCAAATGATAAGGATGAATAAGTTAACACGACATTTAAATGCATTTTCAAAGTACTTTATATGATTTAAAAAAATGACAAAATCAATATTGTTGTGGGTTATCTGCATCGGATAATACGAGAGATGGGGAGATCACTAGGAAACACGAACTTGGGATAATGAGCGAAAATGGAGAATTATTCGCAAGTTTTTGCGTAGTGGATCAATATGTCATAGGCGGAAGTGTTTTTACACAAAACAAACGACACAACGCAATCTGGGTATTACCGGATTGTCATTTTACTGCCTATAGTACCTTGCAATGTAGGGCGGAGGTTTTTAGCCTGAGAAATTAAGGCCGCCTGGCTAGTGCAGTCGCCACGAACTGTGTAGCTTGGGATTTTCTTTGGTCATATACATATTAACGATAAACGTCAATCAAATCTGGACATGATGAACGCGTTTAGAGGTGCGACTGTACATTCGAATTACCATCTGCTGATAAGTACAATACAGTTGAAGTTGAAGAGATGTATAACATTTTATAAACATGACAGTGAAGACAATGTAAGATATCTCAGAAATCAAGGCACCAAGGAACAATATGTAGTCACATAATTATAAATACTACATCCTGAAATAGTAATAGACTTGGTAAGTACAGAAGGTTAGTGGCAGAAGTTTGGAAAGCATCATGAATAAAACGTCCTTGAGAATAGGGAATGAAGACAACGCACGGTCTGGAACCCCCTAGTTGAAATTGAATTGAGTTTAGCTAAGAACTGACATTACTGGACTCAGGATATTCTCATACGCGCTCCGTCACCTCGTTCAACAGTCAGCGAAAAATCATACTACTAATGTTCCCACCGATATCTGATTGAAAGTTCTCCTGATCTTCCCTCTCAGTTTTGAGATTCTACCAGAACCCCCGCCAATCCCCCACAATCTCATCCTTTCCACATACGGGTTCAGTTTGTTCTTCCTCCTTCGCCTGGTCTCACAGGCGCACGGCCACCTCTATCTTTTCCATAGGTAATCTACCACCAGCTTATCAGCCAGTTCATTTCCCCGCATGGCCAGGGCAAATAAAAATCCATATAATCCTCTGAAGAACCAGAAAAAAAATAAGAATGGAAATTAGTGAAGAACAGTATGGATTTGTGGAGGGAAAGGGCAAAAACAATGCAATATATACATAACGGACATTAATGGAAAGGTCAATAGAGAAACAGAAAGACATATATTATGCTTCATAGATACTAAGGCATTTGATAAAGTAAAACATGGTGAGCTGATTAAAATGTTGCATTGATGGGAAAGATTTAAGAATAATAAAGAATATTTACTGGAACCAAGTAGCAGCAATTAAAATTGGCAATAAAGAGGGTAGTTACGAACACATAAAGCTAGGAGTACGACAGGGATGTGTCTTGTCGCCAGATCTCTTCTCCCTATATAGCGAAGTAATAATGAGAGAGATCAAAGAGATGCCAGGAATACTAGTTGGAGGTTATAATATAAATAATATACGCTATGCAGATGACACAGCATTGGTGGCAGATAAATCAACAGACCTACAACAATTGTTGGACACTGTAGTAACAGAGAGTGCAAGGAAAGGACTCTCCTTGAATATCAATAAAACAGTAACAATGGTGATATCAAAGAAAATGGTGACACCAAAATGTGACATAGAAATAGAGGGAAAAATTCTTAACCAAGTGGATAATTTTAAATACTTAGGGACATTTATGCCGGCTTCGTGGCTTAGAGGTTATGACTTTTCTCCGTAATCTCGTATACTCTCGTCGGTAACGTGATGACGGTAAGAATCAGCAGTGGTTCGAATCGCATCGGTAACTTACGGGGTATGTGAGCCGGCCGCTCAGAAAGCAATGGCAAACTACTGAGCGTAATCTTGCCAAGAAATCAACATACAGCTGAAAGATGCTGGTGTTGACAGCGATGTCCTGTAAAGGATATGCGAAAAAAGGGGACATTTATAACATCAGATGGAAGATGTACAACAGAGATTAGGAGCAGAATAGGGCAGGCAAAAGCCGCATTTCAGAAAATGAAGAGTATCTTATACAATAAGTCACTATCACTGAATGTAAGAAAGAGAGTGCTGAAATGCTATGTAGAACCAGTTTTGCTGTATGGCAGTGAATCTTGGAATGTAAATGAACAAATTAAGAAGAAATTAGAAGCAACAGAAATGTGGTTCCTGAGACGAATGTTGAGAATTCCTTGGACTGCCAGAGTAGCTAACGACGACTGCCTGAAACAGGCTAATGAAACTAGAACACTATATACAACAATAAGAAAGAGACAAACAACTTTCTTTGGTCATGTAATGAGAAGAGAGGCATTGGAGAACATCGTGACAACTGGACAGATCGAGGGGAAGAGAGGCAGAGGCAGACCAAGAGAAATGATGCTGGATGGATTGAGACGGTGGCACGGATGAATATCAGCAGCAGAGTTGATACAGAATACCAAAGACCGAGATCTGTGAAGAGCCATGAACGCCTACGCCAGCTAGCAGGGCACTTCATGATGATGATGATAATCCTCTTAATCTGTGACATCTAAACCGAGGTGAGCTATTCCACACGAAACATTTTCCTTCACCTTACTACACATATTCCTTGAGTCCGCGATGAAGACAATGTGTGCTGCAGTGGTCTCCTCTTACCAACGGTATGCCGTTGTGACTGCTTCTACCTCCATTCTCATGCTGGAGGTTATCGCCTCATATGCCAGACTCTCCTTTTTTTAAAGAATCGTCTATTAGCCTTCGCAATGACACCCCAACCACTACTTCTGTTTCTCACCACTGTCCCGTCAGTATAGATCTCTATGTCACCTTGATGTGTATTACTCTGGATCAATTGTTGCACCTCAAACTCTGTGCAGCTCGCTGCCCATTTTCTGCATTCACAACCCGGTGTTACTATTACATTGTACCAGTCCGTCCTGTCGTCCGTACTGCAACTCACTCTGTTTCACGATTGATGGTCTCTAGATCACACACCTGACGTGTAGATATTTATGCCTGTGCCATCCAGGACCTGCCTCGTCTTAGTATATGACCCTTGACCATTCTGAGTGATCCCTATGTGCAGCAACTCTCGGGTACCATTTGGCTCGAAGGACTCTATGCCTATCCGCCATTATTGGTAGCGCAAGGATATGCCTCATTATATAATTGGTGTGTCCTTTGTGCACCTCTGAATCACCCGCATGGCCGCATTTTGTATGCGTTCCAACCTTTCAAGCTGGCTCTTTGATTCTTTCAGGAGTCCCAAACCATACTCAATGACAGAAATTATTAACTGCTGAAAGAGCCTGTAAAGCATCTTCTGCTCTACCCCGGTTGCTGTCAACACCCTCAATGCATTACGTCCCCTACCAGCCGTCACCACCAACGCCTCCACATGATCCTTAAAAGATATACACCTTTCAAAGGTGATACCCACGTACTTCAATGCTCTCTCTCTCTCTCTCTCTCTCTCTCTCTCTCTCTCTCTCTCTCTCTCTCTCTCTCTCTCTCTCTCTCTCTCTCTCTCTCTCTCTCTACTAAGAGGACATCCATTCATTATAATACATGGGACATCTGCCTTCACAATCCGGTTATCCAAGGAGTACTACACAACCGATGCTTTATCTAGGTTTATAACGGTCACATATTGGAACCCTAATAATAGAAAAGAAAATGTGTGCGTGTTTTCTTTTTTAATATCGAGAGAGTATATATCATCTAAAAAAGAAATGGAAAGAGCTTTTACACTCCTTATAGTTGGAAAAGCTGCTGGTCCAGATGGTATACCAGCAGAAGCTATTAAAGCCAATATAAACACGACAGCAGAATTGTTGCGCAAATTATACCGAAGACATACTGGTGAGGAGGGGGTGGGGGGGGGAGTGAAGAATATCTGGTGAGGCTACCAAAGAGAAGATACTTACAGGAATGCGAAAATTATACAGAAATAATGTTCTTGGCAGTGTCATTAACATATTAAAGACGATCATTCTGAAAGATTAAGAGATGTCACCGACAAACAATTAAAAGACGAACAAACAGGCTTCCGACCACACAGGGCCTGCTCTAACCAGGCAGCCACATTTCACATAATAATAGAGAAGTGAATTTAGTCGAAATACAGCAAAGCTGTAGAGATATAAAGAGTTATTAGTTCTCGATTTCGTTGATTTACGCATACTATTATAGGATAGCATTAACATGAATTCGCCATGTTATATTGGATTTGTGGACAGCGAAAATACCTTTGGATGATTTGATAGAGAATCTCTTTGGGAATTGAAGAAACACCGTGGGATCATATGTAAGATCATTAGCGTAAAGAAGGCAGCATATACAGAGAGTGTGTGTCTGTGCCTGTGTGTGTGTGTGTGTGTCTGTGTGTCTGTGTGTGTGTGTGTTTTGGGCGTTCGCTCGCTCGCTTTAACCTCAAGCGTAGTCCACATACATGCTAATACGTCTAGTGCACTAGACTAATTTTTTGTGTGTGGATTAGCTTCTCTTATTACTTTTGCCAGGACAAAAACTGGCAAAAATGAAGATTTATGTAGAACGTTCTATCGTGTTCATTGCGGATCTGTGGAGCTTTTTGGTGTGTTTACATCATAAACGGCTGGCTACCAATCGATCAGGGATAGTGCGATTATCTAGTTCTCACTACAAGTCTGTTCTCGGTTTGTTATGAAGGGTCGATGGATTATGTCTGCACTTGTGAGGCCATTAACCAATGCTTGTCTGGTTTCAAGCAATTCAGCTTATACATGTACAGATAAATCAATGCACACAAACAGCAAAACTGTCTTATATTATCTACAGTGGTATCGTGATCAATGTTGGTATGATTTCTTTCACTGCAAAGAATTGTTTAAATGAATGGTTGTCCGCGTTTTTTTTTTTTTGTTTTTTTTTTTGCATTTGCATTTGCATTTGCAGAGTTATAGATAGTGAATGTAGATAGTTATAACATCATCATCGCTGGCGATACGAAGTCTTTTATGGAAACAGACACAGTATCACGTCCAATCTCACCCACATTGTGGACAATCTGGTACAGTATCACGTCCAATCTCACCCACATTGTGGACAATCTGGTACAGTATCACGGTCAGTCTTACCCACATTGTAGACAATCTAGTACAGCATCACAGTCAATCTCATCCACATTGTAGACAACATGGTATCAGATTGCCCACAATGTGGATGATATTGACCGTGATACTGTACCACATTGCCTACAGCATCAGTGAGATTGACCGTGATGCTGTACCAGATTGCCCACAATGTCGATGAGATTCACGATGATGCTGTACCAGATTGCCAACAGCATCAGTGAGATTGACTGTGATGCTGTACCAGATTTTTCACAATGTGGGTGAGATTGACTGTGATGCTGTACCAGATTGCCCACAGCATCAGTGAGATTGACCTTGATGCTGTACCAGATTGCCCACAGCATCAGTGAGATTAACTAGATTGCTCACAATGTGAGTGAGATTGACCATGATGCTGTAACAGATTGTCCACAATGTGGGTGAGATTGACTGTGATGCTGTACCACATTGCGAACAGCATCATTGATGGTACAGCATCACGGCCAATCTCATTGATACTGTGGACAATCTGGTACAGCATCACGGTCAACCTCACTGATGCTGTGGGCAATCTGTTACAGCATCAAGGTCAGTCTTACTGAAGTTGTGCGCAATCTGGTACAGCTTTACGGTCAGTCTCAATGAAGTTGTGGGCAATCTGGTACATCATCAAGATCAGTCTCACTCTCGGTGTGGGCAATCTGGTACAGCATAACAGTCAATCTCACTCACATTGTGGACAATCTGGTACAGCATCACAGTCAGTCTCACTGATGTTGTGGGCAATCTGGTATAGCACCTAATTAAACTCCCCCATATTATGGGAAATCTTGAATAGCACCCAAATGAAACTCCCTCACTCTGTGGGGAATCTGGTATACTAACCAAATGAAACTCCCTCACACTTTGGGGAATCTGATTTAGCACTCAAATGAAACTCCCATTACACTTTGGGGGATCTGGTACACTACCTAAATGAAACTCCCTCACGCTGTGGGGTGTCTGGTTTAGCACACTCATATGAACCTCACTCACACTGTGGGATATCTGGTTTAGCACCTATATGAAACTGCCTCAAACTGTGGGAAATCTGGTATTGCACCCATATGAAACTCCCTCACACTGTGGGGAATCTGGAATAGCACCCAAAGGAAACCGACTAATTGCTAACCCCTCTTTGTATTTGAGCAATCGTTTATTTTTCAGATGCAGCTAAATATGCCTGGCAATAAATCGTGCAGCATATTGTTTGTGACTTCTGTGTAGTATTGATTTGAACAGTTTGTCTGAATCGCATAGTCGTATATAATGCTCTATTTTCATTGATTGATTGATTGATTGATTTAGGAACCGACATCACAGCATTCGGGACATTCCCATAAGCGCTCCGTCCCCATACCCAGCAGCCAGCGAAGAGTTCCAACACTAATAGTTCCAGTAGCAATCTGATTATATGTCCGTCTCGCCTTTCCTCTGAGCGTCGAGCGTTGGCCAGATCCCCTCATCACACCTCGCTGTCTCATTCTTACCAGACTATGGTGATCCATCTGCTCCTCCGAGGTGTACACGTTTCATTAATATGTTCCAGGAAATCGGTCCAGAAAATTGTCAACATTAGTCTCAGAATCCACATTGCCGTTGCTTCCAAACTATTCCTAACTCGTACACACTTCACGATTCACTGCCATACAGCAGACAACTTTCTATATATCATCTCAGCGCTCTCTTTCTGACCTTAATTGAGAGTGACGTATTACATAAGACACAATGTTACAATTTCTGAAATACAGCATCTGAAATACAGCTTCTGAAATGCATCAACGATTGTCGCTGAAAGCAACTAATAATAAAGTATGTTTTATGGCATATGGTTGACGTGTGTCTTTAACAAAGTGTGGTGGTCAGTGTCAGACGGCAGATGAATCCCGTTGTGTTTGTAGTCTTCGTGTTTTCTGTTGTCCAGTGTGTCTACAAGACAACGGCTTTCTTTGGTCGTGTGATGAGAAGAGAGGCATTGAGGAACATCGTAACAACTGGAAAGTTCGAGTGAAAGAGAGGCAGAGGAAGACCAAGAGAAATGAGGCTGGATGAATTGAGACGGTGGCATGGAGGGATATAATCAGTAGAGTTGATACTGAAAACCAAAGACCGAGATCTGTTGAGAGTCATGAACGCCTACGCCAGCTGGTATGGAACTTGATGATGATGTGTGTGTCCTCTTATCTCTACTTCTTTTCTGTGTTGCTATGAGTGCCTATCAGTATCTGAGACGGTATTCCTCAACAGAAAGTCAACTACGACAAAAATGATTTGGCCCGTCGGGATTTCCAATTTTACAAAAATAAATAAACAATGACACGGTACATTGATCTGTCCGTGGAGGTAGCATCATTGTGGAATCTGAACTCGTTAGCCCAGAAAACATCGACTCCGAGAGAGCTTATTAACAGCCGCACAGTGCCACGATTATAGATCCATCACAGCGGCTCTGCCAGACCGGGGTCTACTACAGTCGTTGTCTGGTGCCTGGCTGTCTGATCCTTCACACGCGGCACATTTCAAATGTGACATATTGTGTTGAATCGAAAGTAGCCTGTACACATATACACTTTATAGTGGTGGACAAACAATAGTGTGTTCATTTCTAATAAAGTATGTTTTAAAAAGTCTCTCTCTCTCTCTCACACACACACACACTCTCACACACACACACACACACACACATTCACACACACACACACACATACACACACTCACAGACAGAGAGAGAGAGAGATAAAGAGAGAGATAGAGAGAGAGAGAGATAGCCGAATATATGTTGTATTGTCCTTGACCCCCCCCCCCCCCCCCTATCGTGCCTATCGAGGGAAGTGCGTCACAGTTAGTTACCAACGAATGACTCACCAGGACATCCAGAAGCAGACGGCAAGCTTTACTCGAACGGGATCACCAGCAACAAAATGAACGTTGCGGCGAAAACCTTCGTCAGCACAGAAACAAACAAACACATACTGATACAACTTACATTTAGTTATGTACTAGAGGTACGTTTTGTTCATCTCACATCAACCACAACGCCTTGGTTGCTGGGTCCAAGTTTACACGTTTTTGTTTGTTGCTTCTATACCAGTGGATCTCAAGCTTTTATTCCTATGTCCCTGTTTACCTCGTGTCAAAATGTCATTGTTCCCTATCTGTAAATGTTTGATTCGAATGTGCATTATAAATAACACCCGTGTAGTGGTAAACGTTTGGTATTATTTAGTTTGTACCAAACATTTATCTGAACTATATTTATAGTTGAGATCTATGAATGATATAACGATAAGAACGGTTGATGCATGTTCAGTTTACAATAATGGTAACGTTTAATATGCTCAGTTAATTATTGAAGTCTAAATGTAATCTAACTTCAATAAAAGTTTTAAAATAAAACATGCACTAGAGTGAATGCAGAAAACTGAATTCACAAGCCAGTTTCCGTGATATCGATGGCTGAGTAGATTTACATTGTGGTATGTCCTTCTTCTTAGTGACGACCATTATCTGTGTCTACTTACAAGTTAATTCTAACCCAAGTTGTTCACTGTATAAAATATAAAAATCACCCATAAAATACCAACTCTTAACTGATGGTACGGCAACTGGTCTAACAACGGGGGAAAATGTTTCTGGAATCTGGCATTACACGTGCTAGTGGATGATAAGAGACGCGTGATAGGTGGGCACATTTGTAAGCAGCCAGTCGTCAACACAGACAGTCTGTATACCCTTTCACATCTGTTCACAGCCACGGAGCAACATGAACAAACCGTCCGTATACCCTTCTTCATATGTTGAGAGTCATGCAGCAGCAACATGAACAAACCGTCCGTATACCCTTCTACATATGCTGAGAGTCACGAAAAAACGGGGGACAAATCGTCCGTATATCCTTCCACATTTGTTGAGAGCCCTGGAACTCCAATTTGTTTACCTGAATGCACAGGAGTCAGTTCATTTAACAAATAAAACGCTAATAAATTATTTCCACTAAACGCCTGGGTCAATGTGGCAGAAGCCAGACCAAAGTGAAAATGAAACCTAGTACTTATGAGCGCTCAATAGTTAGTTAGTTAGTTAGTCGCGGTTCCAACTTCAGGGCAACGGGTCGTCCCCATATTGTTCAGTTCCTGTGCCAGTGAATATCACATAAAATGCTCCTCACTGCCCTATGTGAACAATGGAATAGACAGGATTGTTGGCAAGCCAACAGCACGCACAGGTACACTGTGCATAATGCCGCCGCCAGAATGCCAACACAAAAGTTCTCCACGAAAAATACAGTTTATTGTTGATGGAAACGGCAGTCACCAGAAAAACTTCATTGACCTGGGTTTTATTCCATATGGCTCGGTCTCTTTCCGCAGGGCGACCCACCGAAAGCGCCGCACAAAGCACTAACTCCGTAGCTACAGCGACGACTCCCAGGAGTCTCCTGAAAAATGCACTCATGAACCGAAAAGGCAAACCAGTCAATCCAGCAACAGTCGGCCGTCATCGTTCCGAACATGCAGTTCACGCTAAAAACAACCGCGGACAGATGCAAAAGCATTCCACGCGAAACTCATAGCTCACAGTGTCGCGCCATGCACACACTCAGTAGCAGGGCGACGGAACCATAGCCTCCTTAGTCGCCTCTTACGACATGCATGGTAGGCAACAGTGTTACTATTCTTTGCTTCCCCGTATGGACCCCGGCAACACACGGGCGAAGCGCTCAATAAAACATAATGAATAGGATTGTTCTCCCTATAAACGCTTCATATTTTATGTGTCTCTACATCAATCTCAATAAATTGATCTGTGTACAATAAAATAACTGACAAAGGCGGATCCAGTAAGGTGGATTTAGCAAATTAAAAACTACGTTAACATGATAAAATGGATAAAATGAATGGTTATCTGCGTTATCTAAATATATGGAGTTCCAAATAGTTACATTTGACAGTAATAAGTTAGTAATAACTAATCCTCGTTGGCAATAAGCAAACGTTAATTGGATCAGACAAAGCACCAAAGTCATCCTGACTTATACTGCACGTAATTTGACATTGCAACCATATGTAACTCACACATACCGTACGCAATTAGATAAAACACTCATATGAAACTCACTCACACCGTATGCAATTAGAAAAAACACCCATATAAAATTCACTCACACTGTAGGCAGTTAGACAAAACACCCATATAAAACTCACGTACACTGTACGCAATTAGACAAAACACCAATATAAAACTCACTTTCCTGTAGGGAATCTGATACAACATCAAAGTGGAACTCACTCACACTGTAGGGGATCAGACACAACATCGAAGTGAAACTCACTCTCACTATAGGGTAAAAAATAAAGGGTAATGTTTACACGTTTTGGGGCATGTTTGTTATGATCCTAGCAACATACTTTTTTTTTTTAAAATCTGCCAATCGCCAAAAGATGGGCATGGACGAATGGTAAATATCACGCAACCTAGAACATTTCCTGGCTAAAGTCAGTAAAATCTTTTGCTAAGTTGAATGTGAACTAAGATCTTTTTTAGACATCCATCTCGATGGTTTATTTTTTTTTTTTAATCCATCTCGATGTCTTTTTTTTTTAGCTCTAGCTTCTCTACTGTCGACCCCGTGGTGTAGTGGCTAGACACTCGCCTGCCGACCCCGTGGTGTAGTGGCTAGACACTCGCCTGCCGACCCCGTGGTGTAGTTGCTAGACACTCACCTGTCGCCCCCGTGGTGTAGTTGCTAGACACTCTCCTGCCGGCCCCGTGGTGTAGCGGCTAGACAGTCTCCAGCCGGCCCCGTGGTGCAGTGTCTACACTCTCCTGCCGGCCCCGTGGTGTAGCGGCTAGACACTCTCCTGTCGGCGCGAGGGTGTAGTGGCTAGACACTATCCTGCCGGCCCCGTGGTGTAGTAACTAGACAGTCTCCTGCCGGCCCCGTGGTGTAGCGGCTAGACAGTCTCCTGCCGGCCCCGTGGTGCAGTGTCTACACTCTCCTGCCGGCCCCGTGGTGTAGCGGCTAGACACTCTCCTGTCGGCGCGAGGGTGTAGTGGCTAGACACTATCCTGCCGGCCCCGTGGTGTAGTAACTAGACAGTCTCCTGCCGGCCCCGTGGTGTAGCGGCTAGACACTCTCCTGCCGGCCTGGGGGTGTAGTGGCTAGACACTATCCTGTCGGTTCCGTGGTGTAGCGGCTAGACACTCTCCTGTCTGTTCCGTGGTGTAGCGGCTAGACACTCTCCTGTCGGTTCCGTGGTGTAGCGGCTAGACACTCTCCTGCCGGCCTGGGGGTGTAGTGGCTAGACACTCTCCTGCCGGCCTGGGGGTGTAGTGGCTAGACACTCTCCTGCCGACCTGGGGGTGTAGTGGCTAGACACTCTCCTGTCTGTTCCGTGGTGTAGCGGCTAGACACTCTCCTGTCGGCCCGGGGATGTAGCGGCTAGACACTCTCCTGTCGGCCCCGTGGTGTAGCGGCTAGACACTCTCCTGCCGGCCTGGGGGTTGTAGCGGCTAGACACTCTCCTGTCGGCCCTGTGGTGTAGTGGCTAGACACTCTCCTGTCCGTTCCGTGGTGTAGCGGCTAGACACTCGCCTGCCGGCCTGGGGGTGTAGTGGCTAGACACTCTCCTGTCCGTTCCGTGGTGTAGCGGCTAGACACTCTCCTGTCGGTTCTGTGGTGTAGCGGCTAGACACCCTCCTGTATGTTCCGTGGTGTAGCGGCTAGACACTCTCCTGTCGGTTCCGTGGTGTAGCGGCTAGACACTCTCCTGCCGGCCTGGGGGTGTAGTGGCTAGACACTCTCCTGTCCGTTCCGTGGTGTAGCGGCTAGACAGTCTCCTGCCGGCCCCGTGGTGCAGTGTCTACACTCTCCTGCCGGCCCCGTGGTGTAGCGGCTAGACACTCTCCTGTCGGCGCGAGGGTGTAGTGGCTAGACACTATCCTGCCGGCCCCGTGGTGTAGTAACTAGACAGTCTCCTGCCGGCCCCGTGGTGTAGCGGCTAGACACTCTCCTGCCGGCCTGGGGGTGTAGTGGCTAGACACTATCCTGTCGGTTCCGTGGTGTAGCGGCTAGACACTCTCCTGTCTGTTCCGTGGTGTAGCGGCTAGACACTCTCCTGTCGGTTCCGTGGTGTAGCGGCTAGACACTCTCCTGCCGGCCTGGGGGTGTAGTGGCTAGACACTCTCCTGCCGGCCTGGGGGTGTAGTGGCTAGACACTCTCCTGCCGGCCTGGGGGTGTAGTGGCTAGACACTCTCCTGTCTGTTCCGTGGTGTAGCGGCTAGACACTCTCCTGTCGGCCCGGGGATGTAGCGGCTAGACACTCTCCTGTCGGCCCCGTGGTGTAGCGGCTAGACACTCTCCTGCCGGCCTGGGGGTTGTAGCGGCTAGACACTCTCCTGTCGGCCCTGTGGTGTAGTGGCTAGACACTCTCCTGTCCGTTCCGTGGTGTAGCGGCTAGACACTCGCCTGCCGACCTGGGGGTGTAGTGGCTAGACACTCTCCTGTCGGTTCTGTGGTGTAGCGGCTAGACACCCTCCTGTATGTTCCGTGGTGTAGCGGCTAGACACTCTCCTGTTGGTTCCGTGGTGTAGCGGCTAGACACTCTCCTGCCGGCCTGGGGGTGTAGTGGCTAGACACTCTCCTGTCGGTTCCGTGGTGTAGCGGCTAGACACTCTCCTGCCGGCCTGGGGGTGTATTGGCTAGACACTCTTCTGCCGGCCCCGTGGTGTAGCGGCTAGACACTCTCCTGTCGGCGTGGGGGTTGTAGCGACTAGACACTCTCCTACCGGCTTGGGAGTGTAGTGGCTAGACACTCTCCTGCCGGCCCCGTCGTGTAGTGGCTAGACACTATCCTGCCGGCCCCGTGGTGTAGCGGCTAGACACTCTCCTGTCTGTTCCGTGGTGTAGCGGCTAGACACTCTCCTGTCGGTTCCGTGGTGTAGCGGCTAGACACTCTCCTGCCGGCCTGGGGGTGTAGTGGCTAGACACTCTCTTGTCTGTTCCGTGGTGTAGCGGCTAGACACTCTCCTGTCGGCCTGGGGGTGTAGTGGCTAGACACTCTCCTGCCGGCCTGGGGGTGTAGTGGCTAGACACTCTCCTGTTTGTTCCGTGGTGTAGCGGCTAGACACTCTCCTGTCGGCCCGGGGATGTAGTGGCTAGACACTCTCCTGTTTGTTCCGTGGTGTAGCGGCTAGACACTCTCCTGCCGGCCTGGGGGTGTAGTGGCTAGACACTCTCCTGTTGTTCCGTGGTGTAGCGGCTAGACACTCTCCTGTCGGCCCCGTGGTGTAGCGGCTAGACACTCTCCTGTCGGTTCTGTGGTGTAGCGGCTAGACACTCTCCTGTCGGCCCGGGGTTGTAGCGGCTAGACACTCTCCTGCCGGCCTGGGGGTGTAGTGGCTAGACACTCTACTGTCCGTTCCGTGGTGTAGCGGCTAGACACTCTCCTGTCGGTTCTGTGGTGTAGCGGCTAGACACTCTCCTGTCGGTTCTGTGGTGTAGCGGCTAGACACTCTCCTGTCGGTTCCGTGGTGTAGCGGCTAGACACTCTCCTGTCGGTTCTGTGGTGTAGCGGCTAGACACTCTCCTGCCGGCCTGGGGGTGTAGTGGCTAGACACTCTCCTGTCCGTTCCGTGGTGTAACGGCTAGACACTCTCCTGCCGGCCTGGGGGTGTAGTGGCTAGACACTCTCCTGTCCGTTCCGTGGTGTAACGGCTAGACACTCTCCTGCCGGCCTGGGGGTGTAGTGGCTAGACACTCTCCTGTCGGCCCGGGGATGTAGCGGCTAGACACTCTCCTGCCGGCCTGGGGGTGTAGTGGCTAGACACTCTACTGTCCGTTCCGTGGTGTAACGGCTAGACACTCTCCTGCCGGCCTGGGGGTGTAGTGGCTAGACACTCTCCTGTCCGTTCCGTGGTGTAGCGGCTAGACACTCTCCTGTCGGCCCGGGGATGTAGCGGCTAGACACTCTCCTGCCGGCCTGGGGGTGTAGTGGCTAGACACTCTCCTGTCCGTTCCGTGGTGTAGCGGCTAGACACTCGCCTGCCGGCCTGGGGGTGTAGTGGCTAGACACTCTCCTGTCCGTTCCGTGGTGTAGCGGCTAGACACTCGCCTGCCGGCCTGGGGGTGTAGTGGCTAGACACTCTCCTGTCGGTTCTGTGGTGTAGCGGCTAGACACCCTCCTGTATGTTCCGTGGTGTAACGGCTAGACACTCTCCTGCCGGCCTGGGGGTGTAGTGGCTAGACACTCTCCTGTCCGTTCCGTGGTGTAACGGCTAGACACTCTCCTGCCGGCCTGGGGGTGTAGTGGCTAGACACTCTCCTGTCCGTTCCGTGGTGTAACGGCTAGACACTCTCCTGCCGGCCTGGGGGTGTAGTGGCTAGACACTCTCCTGTCGGCCCGGGGATGTAGCGGCTAGACACTCTCCTGCCGGCCTGGGGGTGTAGTGGCTAGACACTCTACTGTCCGTTCCGTGGTGTAACGGCTAGACACTCTCCTGCCGGCCTGGGGGTGTAGTGGCTAGACACTCTCCTGTCCGTTCCGTGGTGTAGCGGCTAGACACTCGCCTGCCGGCCTGGGGGTGTAGTGGCTAGACACTCTCCTGTCGGTTCTGTGGTGTAGCAGCTAGACACCCTCCTGTATGTTCCGTGGTGTAACGGCTAGACACTCTCCTGCCGGCCTGGGGGTGTAGCGGCTAGACACTCTCTTGTCTGTTCCGTGGTGTAGCGGCTAGACACTCTCTTGTCTGTTCCGTGGTGTAGCGGCTAGACACTCTCCTGTCGGCCCGGGGATGTAGCGGCTAGACACTCTCCTGTCTGCCCCGTGGTGTAGCGGCTAGACACTCTCCTGCCGGCCTGGGGGTGTAGTGGCTAGACACTCTCCTGTATGTTCCGTGGTGTAGCGGCTAGACACTCTCCTGTCTGTTCCGTGGTGTAGCGGCTAGACACTCTCCTGTCTGTTCCGTGGTGTAGCGGCTAGACACTCTCCTGTCGGTTCCGTGGTGTAGCGGCTAGACACTCTCCTGTCGGCCCCGTGATGTAGCGGCTAGACACTCTCCTGCCGGCCTGGGGGTGTAGTGGCTAGACACTCTCCTGTCTGTTCCGTGGTGTAGCGGCTAGACACTCTCCTGTCGGCCCGGGGATGTAGCGGCTAGACACTCTCCTGTCGGCCCTGTGGTGTAGTGGCTAGACACTCTCCTGTCGGTTCCGTGGTGTAGCGGCTAGACACTCTCCTGCCGGCCTGGGGGTGTAGTGGCTAGACACTCTCCTGTCGGCCCTGTGGTGTAGTGGCTAGACACTCTCCTGTCGGTTCCGTGGTGTAGCGGCTAGACACTCTCCTGTCGGCCTGGGGGTGTAGTGGCTAGACACTATCCTGTCGGTTCTGTGGTGTAGCGGCTAGACACTCGCCTGTATGTTCCGTGGTGTAGCGGCTAGACACTCTCCTGTCGGTTCCGTGGTGTAGCGGCTAGACACTCTCCTGTCGGCCTGGGGGTGTAGTGGCTAGACACTATCCTGTCGGTTCTGTGGTGTAGCGGCTAGACACTCTCCTGTATGTTCCGTGGTGTAGCGGCTAGACACTCTCCTGTCGGTTCCGTGGTGTAGCGGCTAGACACTCTCCTGCCGGCCTGGGGGTGTAGTGGCTAGACACTCTCCTGTCGGTTCCGTGGTGTAGCGGCTAGACACTCTCCTGCCGGCCTGGGGGTGTATTGGCTAGACACTCTTCTGCCGGCCCCGTGGTGTAGCGGCTAGACACTCTCCTGTCGGCGTGGGGGTTGTAGCGACTAGACACTCTCCTACTGGCTTGGGAGTGTAGTGGCTAGACACTCTCCTGCCGGCCCCGTCGTGTAGTGGCTAGACACTCTCCTGCCGGCCCCTTGGTGTAGTGGCTAGACACTCTCCTGCCGGCGTGGGGGTTGTAGAGACTAGACACTCTCCTACCGGCTGGAAGTGTAGTGGCTAGACACTCTCCTGCCGGCCCCGTCGTGTAGTGGCTAGACACTCTTCTGCCGGCTCCGTCGTGTAGTGACTAGACACTCTCCTGCCGGCCCCGTCGTGTAGTGGCTAGACACTATCCTGCCGGCCCCGTCGTGTAGTGGCTAGACACTCTCCTGCCGGTCCCGTGGTGTAGTGGCTAGACACTCTCCTGCCGGCCTCGCCGAGCAGTGGCTAGACACTCTCCTGCCGGCCCCGTCGTGTAGTGGCTAGATACTCTCCTGCCGGCCCCGTCGTGTAGTGGCTAGACACTCTCCTGCCGGCCCCGTCGTGTAGTGGCTAGACACTCTACTGCCGGCCCCGTGGTGTAGTGGCTAGACTCGCCTGCCTCCCCCATGGTGTAGTGGCTAGACACTCTCCTGTCGGCCCCATGGTGTTGTGGCTAGATTCGTCTGTCTCCCACATGGTGTAGTGGCTAGACACTCTCCTGCCGGCCCCGAGGTATAGTGGTTAGACTCGCGTCTCCCCCATGGTGTAGTGGCTAGACACTCTCCTGTCCGTCCCGTGGTGTAGTGGCTAGACTCGCCTGTCTCTCCCATGGTGTAGTGGCTAGACACTCTCCTGCCGGTCCCGTGGTGTAGTGGCTAGACACTCTCCTGTCGGTTCCATGGTGTAGTGGCTAGACTCGCCTGCCTCCCCCATGGTGTAGTGGCTAGACACTCTCCTGTCGGCCCCATGGTGTTGTGGCTAGATTCGTCTGTCTCCCACATGGTGTAGTGGCTAGACACTCTCCTGCCGGCCCCGAGGTATAGTGGTTAGACTCGCGTCTCCCCCATGGTGTAGTGGCTAGACACTCTCCTGTCGGTCCCGTGGTGTAGTGGCTAGACTCGCCTGTCTCTCCAATGGTGTAGTGGCTAGACACTCTCCTGCCGGCCCCATGGTGTAGTGGCTAGACACTCTCCTGTCGGTTCCGTGGTGTAGCGGCTAGACACTCTCCTGCCGGTTCCGTGGTGTAGCGGCTAGACACTTTCCTGCCGGCCTGGGGGTGTAGTGGCTAGACACTCTCCTGTCGGTTCCGTGGTGTAGTGGCTAGACACTCTACTGCCGGCCTGGGGGTGTATTGGCTAGATACTCTCCTGTCGGTTCCGTGGTGTAGCGGCTAGACACTCTCCTGCCGGCCTGGGGGTGTATTGGCTAGACACTCTTCTGCCGACCCCGTGGTGTAGCGGCTAGACACTCTCCTGTCGGCGTGGGGGTTGTAGCAACTAGACACTCTCCTACCGGCTTGGGAGTGTAGTGGCTAGACACTCTCCTGCCGGCCCCGTCGTGTAGTGGCTAGACACTCTCCTGCCGGTCCCTTGGTGTAGTGGCTAGACACTCTCCTGCCGGCGTGGGGGTTGTAGAGACTAGACACTCTCCTACCGGCTGGAAGTGTAGTGGCTAGACACTCTCCTGCCTGCTCCGTCGTGTAGTGGCTAGACACTCTTCTGCCGGCTCCGTCGTGTAGTGACTAGACACTCTCCTGCCGGCCCCGTCGTGTAGTGGCTAGACACTCTCCTGCCGGTCTGGGGGTGTAGTGGCTAGACACTCTCCTGCCGGTCCCGTGGTGTAGTGGCTAGACACTCTCCTGCCGGTCCCGTCGTGTAGTGGCTAGACACTCTCCTGCCGGTCCCATGGTGTAGTGGCTAGACACTCTCCTGCCGGTTCCATGGTGTAGTGGCTAGACACTCTCCTGCCGGTCCCGTCGTGTAGTGGCTAGACACTCTCCTGCCGGTCCCATGGTGTAGTGGCTAGACACTCTCCTGCCGGTCCCATGGTGTAGTGGCTAGACACTCTCCTGCCTGCCCCGTGATGTAGCGGCTATACACTCTCTGCCTGCCCCGTGGTGTAGTGGCTAAGCACTCTCCTGTCGGCCTTGGGGTGTAGCGGGTAGACACTCTCATGTCGGCCTGGGGGTGTAGCGGGTAGACACTCTCATGTCGGCCTGGGGGTGTGGTGTCTAGACACTCTCCTGCCGGCTTGGGGGTGTAGTGGCTAGACACTCTCCTGTCGGCCCCGTGGTGTAGTGGCTAGGCACTCTCCTGTCGGCCTTGGGTGTAGCAGGTAGACACTCTCCTGCCGGCCTGGGGGGTGTAGCGGGTAGACACTCTCCTGCCGGCCTGGGGGTGTAGTGGCTAGACACTCTCCTGTCGGCCCCGTGGTGTAGCGGCTAGACACTCTCCTGCCGGCCTGAGGGTGTAGTGGCTAGACACTCTCCTGCCGGCCTGGGGGTGTAGTGGCTAGACACTCTCCTGTCGGCCTGGAGGTGTAGCGGGTAGACACTCTCCTGCCAGCCTGGGGGTGTAGCGGTTAGACACTCTCCTGCCGGCCTGAGGGTGTAGCGGGTAGATACTCTCCTGCCGGCCTGGGGATGTAGTGGCTAGACACTCTCCTGTCGGCCCCGTGGTGTAGCGGCTAGACACTCTCCTGCCGGCCTGGGGGTGTAGTGGCTAGACACTCTTCTGCCGGCCTGGGGGTGTAATAGCTAGACACTCTCCTGCCGGCCTAGGGGTGTAGTGGCTAGACACTCTCATGTCGGCCAGGGGATTTAGTGGCTAGACAGTGTGACAGGAGTGCAGTGTTATTAGCTAAAGTCCAAATCATCTAGTTGCAAGCTCATTGCAATTGGTCAAATTTCATTAGTGGCCTTCTTTGGCGTTCATATTTTTCTGAACTCTGCTATATAATGTTGTTATGTCATTATGGTTCTGAATTCGGCACAATTTTTTTTATTAGAAAACGTGCTATTCTAGGTTGTAGTCTCAGTAATTGTTTATTTAGAGGAATTCTTAGTCCATGTGTAATGTGACAAGCTAATGTTAGAACATCCAAAAGTTTGTATGTGGGTTTCACGTTTTAAAACTGTGCTAGTGCTTTAAAGACACCACAATTGTGAACAGCTTATAATCAAACAATTCATTCTTGAAGTAACATGACACTCGACACCGTAAGATACAAGAGGAACAAGATGAGATGAGATGATGAGATGCGTAACATGACGCCTTGGACAATGTATCCTTTAGTATTTCTTTGAAAAAGAAAAGTACAAGGGTACGTCCAGTATGTCGTAATCTTTCTTTGTGTCATTGGATATCCTGTAAGAGCATTTTATGCCCAGGGGTGTGATTATAGGTTAATTAGATATTTGCTTTTGAACTGTGGTGTATATTTGTATTGCTATTTTCAACTAGTGACTGCTGTTAGCTTCTGGGGTCGACAACAAGGCACTAATTTTTTTTAGAGAATGTGTCTTTCAGGATGGTGTGGTTATTGGAAAATTCAGGCAGATCTCCAAGGCAATGTTGTCAACATAATAACTGAAACAAAACATACTCGGTTAAGAAGTGCCATATGGGGTATGTTACTAATCCTGAAAAATCAAAGTTATTAATATGACATAACACACTCTCTCTCTCTCTCTCTCTCTCTCTCTCTCTCTCCCCCCCCCTCTCTCTCTCTCTCTCTCTCTCTCTCTCTCCTTTCCTCGTGTGCATGTGTGTGTGTGTGTGTGTGTTTGTGTGTTTGTGCATTGCCTCGGTTGACCGTTGCTTTTCCTGTACAACCACTGGCGCCCGACCTCTTGTCGTGTAAACTATGCGTGTAAATGTTCATCAGCTGTAATTGTGTAAAGGTAAGAAACCAGATTCCCAAGATAAGGAATATTCTCTGCAATTTACCTCTGACAATGGATGTGAGAAAAAGTGTTTTGTGAGCTATACTGAGCAAATCCTGATATACGGAAGCAATTCATGGACTAATTGCAGACAAGTGAGGAATTACGTGGAGGCTCCGGAGATGTGATTTTATAGAAGGATTACGAGAACACAGTGGAAGGATAGAAAGAGCAATGAAGATAATCTTGAAAGAAGTCAACTCATAAAAACTTCGGGTTACTCGCATCAGAGGAGGACAGTCGCCATTCTTTGAACATATCATCAGAAGGGGCAAGCTGGAGTACACGTGACAACATATATGCTGGAGAGGAGGGGAGACGGGTCAGACCAAAGAAGAAGATGCTGGAGGGGAGGAGAGACGGGTCAGACCAAACAAGAAGATGCTGGACAGTTTGACATGATGACATGGAGTAACATTATTGTCAGAAATGACTGGCAGCACAAGAGACAGAAACGTGTGGACAGACACAACCACCAACGCCATACAGCGAGGGCTATAAAAACAAAGAAACAGAAGAAACCTGGAAGGAAACGAACATGTGTAAACACAGTTTACTTGTTAATTGTCATTCATTTACTTTTAGAATGGGCTTAAATAATAGAAGTTCGTGTATTCCATGTGTGTCTTTTAGCCATAAAGATCGGGGAGCGAATTTAATTGCTTGTTTCATTAATACACTTAATATATATTTGTTACATTGGATCATTTTTTTTACACTGGATCATTTTTATACATTGATCATTTTGATGTTACTAATTAGTGTATATTGCAATTCTTTTGTTCTGCTTTTCCATTTTCATTTTCACAATTCATCTTAGATATAAACTGAATCATTTATTGTCTGCGCATATGTGTACATTCTCATTATATTCGTTATTCTTTAATTATTATTACCCTTGTCTGCTCCCGCCATCCTTATTTACTCGCAAATTCTCATTATTTAACATAACAGCATCACTTCCAATATATCAGCCCGTATCTTTCATTGTTGCTTTCTTGATGTATTTGTCCACAGGTATTGATGTTCCACATTCGAACAAAGCCTGTGACTATATGTTTTAATTGCTACAGCTTAAGTATTATTCATTTGTTCACTTCATATGACAAGATGCAACAAAATATGCCGGGCAATAAATCGTGCAACATATTGTTTGTGGTATCTGTGTTTAAATCCACGATGGGAATACATTGTTTTCAACACGTGATTGTATCACTTCCTGGCAGTTGGTGCAAGGACGGAAGCCTACTTATTGCTGGTTCCATAATATTAGCATAATTGAATCGTCTACTATACTCACATAGCGACAACGTGAATGGGAGCCGCGGCAGCGCAGTAGTTGACACGCTAGCTAGCTGATCTGGTAGCTATGTGTTCCAATCCCCATCGAGCGGATTTTTTAACACCGACCCGAGATCACAGGTCGACCCAGCAGAAAGTTCTCCTGGAAATGTTCTGGAAAGTAAAGGCGGTCGGCGAGATATTGGCCACATCAGCCACCGAGAGCTGATTGCTCTATAAACATCTGGGGCTAACACAATATACCCTGTGTGCCAGTAGTGTAAAGGGGTCTTTTGTAAGATGTAATATCAATTAACAATTCTTCTTCTTCAACGTTCCAAGCCATTGAGGTTCTTTGCTGCAGATACAATCCGTCTCCATTCGTCTCTCTGGTTGACCTTCTCTTGCCAGTCGTTGATTTCAAGTGCTTGTAGGCCTGTATATATATTATTTCTCCGCCGTCTTCTTGGTCTACCTCGGGGTCTACGGTCCTTTATTTCCCGAATGTAAGCGAGTTTTGTTTCCCTATTATCTTCCATTCTTTCTATATGCCCCAGCCATTTTAGTCTATTAGCCTTCATGATACCGTGATTAGCGGGGACTTAAACAGATCATAAATGTCTTTGTTACTTCTTCTTTTCCACTCTCCACTTTGTGTATCCCTAATGGGTCCAAAGATGCGTCTTAAAATTTTGTTCTCAAAGGTTTGTAACAAGGCTTCGTCTCCTTTCGTTGTACTCCAGATTTCACAGCCATACAGCACAACTGGTCTGATCAATGTTTTGTATATTGTGATTTTGGTGTTTAACAATGGTCACTCTATATTCCATTTATATATACCCCGGGAATGTATACCGGAGAATGCCGGTATACATTATACATTGTGTATGCATGAAATTGCTAATTTGTTTCAAAAGTATTAATGATAGGGGTACTAAAATTGTATCATCATCATTATGTGCCCTGGCTTAGGCGTTTATACATCTCCAGAAATTAGGGTCCCTGGTCTTTTGGACCATTTCTCGGGTTTTTATTCCTTCATGCATCCGTCTCAGTCCGTTCACCATCGTTTCTCTCGGTCTTCCTCTGCCTATTGTCCCAATGATCTTTGCAGTTGTCGCTTCGCGATGTTTCCAAAGGCCTTTCTTCTCATTACATAACCACAGAACATTAGTTGTCTCCTTACAATATTTATCTATAATGTTCTATGCACTCGTTGTTAATTACTCTGGCAATCCAATGTGGTAGCACCATCCGTCTTAGAAACCATATCTCCTCCAAGTTCTTCCTCATGTGTTCGTTCACATTCCATGATTCACTGACATACAACAGATCAGGTTCTATATAACACTTCAATGCTATCTTTTCTTAAATTAGATCGGGAACATTATTACAATCAATAAGTAAGCACGTGTCGCACAATGGCATCAGAATCGTTAAAACAGCAAACCTCTGGTTGTCGACATTTACAATCAAACTATCGGCGATGGCAATAATAGCACTTGAAAGGACAGCGCTGACATATACACAAGTAGCGCATTACATCTACGTGAAACATACGTACTCGGTGACATATACACAAGTAGCACATTACATCTACGTGAAACATACGTACTCGGTGACATATACACAAGTAGCGCATTACATCTACGTGAAACATACATACTCGGTGACATATACACAAGTAGCGCATTACATCTACGTGAAACATACATACTCGGTGACATATACACAAGTAGCGAATTACATCTACGTGAAACATACGTACTCGGTGACATATACACAAGTAGCGCATTACATCTACGTGAAACATACGTACTCGGTGACATATACACAAGTAGCGCATTACATCTACGTGAAACATACGTACTCGGTGACATATACACAAGTAGCGCATTACATCTACGTGAAACATACGTACTCGGTGACATATACACAAGTAGCGCATTACATCTACGTGAAACATACGTACTCGGTGACATATACACAAGTAGCGCATTACATCTACGTGAAACATACGTACTCGGTGACATATACACAAGTAGCGCATTACATCTACGTGAAACATACGTACTCGGTGACATATACACAAGTAGCGCATTACATCTACGTGAAACATACGTACTCGGTGACATATACACAAGTAGCGCATTACATCTACGTGAAACATACGTACTCGGTGACATATACACAAGTAGCGCATTACATCTACGTGAAACATACGTACTCGGTGACATATACACAAGTAGCGCATTACATCTACGTGAAACATACGTACTCGGTGACATATACACAAGTAGCGCATTACATCTACGTGAAACATACGTACTCGGTGACATATACACAAGTAGCGCATTACATCTACGTGAAACATACGTACTCGGTGACATATACACAAGTAGCGCATTACATCTACGTGAAACATACGTACTCGGTGACATATACACAAGTAGCGCATTACATCTACGTGAAACATACGTACTCGGTGACATATACACAAGTAGCGCATTACATCTACGTGAAACATACATACTCGGTGACATATACACAAGTAGCGCATTACATCTACGTGAAACATACATACTCGGTGACATATATAAAGGGTATGTACGTATAAACGTGAAGATCACAATGTGTAAATGTAGGAACATATCACATGAAGAACGTTTTGTGTTATACGTCACTGTCCATGAAAGTTAGAAAAAGAGTTCTTGCATGTTACATAGAACCATTTTAACATATGGCTGAGAATCCTGGACAATAAGTAAATAGACGAAAAAAATCCCTGGAAGCCTTGGAGATGTAATTTTTTAGAAGATTTCTGACAAATAATTGAACAGCCAAAATGAGCAATCAGGAAGTTTTAAGGGAACTGAGTCGCAAAGACAACTTATCACAAACATCAGAAAGAGGCAGTCATAGCTTTTTGGCCACGTTATCAGAAGGCAAAAACTGGAACATGTTGTGACAACCTGAAAGATTTACAGAAAGAGAGATAGAGGAATGCAGAGTGAGAAGATTCTTGAAAGTCTAGTGTCATGGCACGGAAGGGAGTCAACACAGAAATTGATCCATGACGTTGGGGATCGTAATTAGTGGCGAGGCATGATCGCCCACGCCAGCCGGCAAGGCACTGGATGGTTAGGAAAATATGTCTAGATGGTGTGTACAATGATGCACATTTAAGGGTATGCATGGAAGGGTTGGTTAGTCAAAATTTATGCAGGATCCATGTTTGTTGATTGTTGTTGAAGGCAGGATTTAATTTCTCCTAGTCCAGTGCATGGGCTTCTAGGTTATTTGGACCCTAAAAAGGGTCTGCATCTATCGCAGTGGATTTGATGTAGAGACTTTTCGCCTGACCCAGTACCAAAGTGCTGTTTCCATGGGATTAAACAAATAGACACACATAGTATTATTTGGCGTTCACAGAAGAAGAAGAAGAAGAAGAAGAAGAAGAAGAAGAAGAAGAAGAAGAAGAAGAAGAAGAAGAAGAAGAAGAAGAAGAAGAAGAAGAAGAAGAAGAAGAAGAAGAAGAAGAAGAAGAAGAAAGAAGAAGAAGAAGAAGAAGAAGAAGAAGAAGAAGAAGAAGAAGAAGAAGAAGAAGAAGAAGAAGAAGGAAATAGAGATTAGAAGACGCACTAGACAACATTAAATTTGAATGCTATAATAGTTACCGACCGGGATCGAACCTGTCGCCTCCAAATGACGACGGCGCCTCGCTGCAGGAACAAGTGTACTTCCACTATGACCAACTATGAAGGCAGTGTCGCTTATATTATGAATTGTTGCCCAGAGTTTAAGTTTTCCACATGCATCTTTGTTCTCCTGTTTCTCTCCTGCAGCGAGGCGCCGCCGTCATTTGGAGGCGACAGGTTCGATCCCGGTCGGTAACTATTATAGCTTTCAAATTTTATGATGTCTAGTGCGTCTTCTAATCTCTATTTCCTTCTTTTTCTTCTGTGAACGCCAAATAATAGTATGCGTGTCTATTTGTTTAATCGTCTTAGTGGCCTCAACGGTTCTCCCCGTTTATTTCTTGTGTTTCCATGGGGTACTGCAGAACTCTCTTTGCCCTCTCCGTGTTTCAGAAACCAGTCAGGTATGCAACACCCGTGCTGGAAGATCAGATCTGCTGGGAGGAATATTGGGATGTCACAAGTTCGTGATTCAGCACAGCGCATAGAGGAGGCTGGCTGCGATAATTGTTTGATTTGTAATATTATCTGTGGGGATTTTCAGGTATTTCATTGTCAACAGACTCCAACTCAATGGTCAGAGGGAAATAGCTCCATGTAAGATAACGCAACCTTTAGTCCAGGGCCGGAAATAAACTATTCCCAGTGAAAAGTGTAAAATAATAACTGTAATATATGTATTTTCCGCTGCTTACACTAAAGTAAAATCTGCCTACAAAAACAATATGAACGAGGGGAAGTCAATAAGTCAAATAGCTGTAGAAAAATAACTAAATATGATAACAACTTGAAACAAGTTTATTTGTATGCATACGTTGTCCCTTTATTTCTCAACATAATTTCCACCAACATTGGCGCACTTATCCCATCGTTTTATCAGTCCTCTCAAACCGGCTGCGTAGAACTGCGTGCTCTTTATTCTAAACCACGTTTTCACGTCACAATCAACTTCGGCGTCATTCGCGAAATGTCTCCCGCCTTGGTGTGATTTCAGTGGACCAGAAAGGTGGAAATCGCTAGGGGCTAAGTCGGAGCTGTAAGGTGGATGTTCCTGAACTTCCCACCTTAGTTGGTTAATTTTCTCCTTAGTTAATCGAGCCGTATGTAGTCTGGCATTGTCATGTTTCTACTCCTCTAGTCAGCAGTCCTGGATGTTTTCTTCGAATTGCATCATGAAGCATCTATAGAACTTCACAGTACGATTCAGAATTCACATTGTCACCTTTATTCTTGAAATTGGTTAAAAGCACTCCTTGACAATCCTAGAACACTGTCAGCATAACCTTCCCTGCTGATGGCGTAACATTGAATTTTTGGACACAAGGCGAAGAAGGATGTTTCCATTGCATTGAAGCACGATTTGATTCGGGCTGGTAGTGATGCACCCATGATTCGTCTCCAGTAACAATCCTGTTCAGCATGTCTTCTCCTTCATCTTCGTATCGACAGAGATGATGCAAGGACAGGCCAAATCGGTTTGTTTTGTGTTACTCCTTCAATTGTCTGGGTACCCACCTTGTGCACACTTTCTTAAATTTCAATCGATCATGCATTAAGCTCTTTTGCTGAACCATGTGAGCACCATATTGCTGATGCTACAGAGTCTATCGTTACTCGCCTGTCACCTCTAATCATCTCCTCCACCCGCTGCACGAATTCTTCTGTTGCAATCTCAACAGGGCGATTAGATCGGATTTCATCAACAGTTTTAGAACGTCCTTGAGAAAATTTTTCTACCCAGCTATGCACCGCTTTAGGGGACAAACATTTGTCAGCATAAACAGGAAGCATTTCTTTATGAATGTCCTTTGCAGGCAGTCCTTTTGCCCACAAAAACGCACAACAGCACGTTGCTCATTGGTTGTACACTCCGTAAGTGTAGTCGCCATTTTGTTTATGCGCTTCGCATACACATGAGACACCTAGCGCCACACGACGAACGAGAATATAAAGTTCGATGTTGCTGTCACTTAATGACACCTGTAGAAGACACCAACTACATTTACCTGCCATCCCACAGAACTGTGTGACTTACTTATTGACTCACCCTTGTATAAACGACTTTTCCACTCCTTCCATGGAAGAATGCGCTCATCACTATCCCATCTAGCTGTCAAAGCCATTCAGTTTCCCGTTATGGATTAAAACCAAACCTTCAGCTAGAATACTGGACAGAACAGGGTCCACGACTTGTAGGTCACATAAACCTGGACACGGAAGATCGAAAGATTGTGGGCATTACGCGAGGGTTGTCCAGTATCCGGACTTCTGCGGGATATTCAATTCGATTCACTGGGTTTTTAGCCTTTGGAAAACTACCTGACGTACATCATCATCCAAGTCAAACTTTTGTCCTCCTAGAAGCTGTTTTAGAGGGCCAGAAGGGTGAAACTCACTCGGAGACAGGTCAGAGCTGTTCGACAGGCGTGGCAGTACGTCCCAAAGCAATTAATCAATAATTGGATACTATAGACATAAATAATAAACACATGGCATCCATGGAAATAGCCTCAGTATTCACCAACGTTCCATTAGATGAGATAGTGAACATAATAAGGGAACGCATTAAAGACAAACAACTAAAACTAGGTATACCAACATCTATTCTGGAGAGGCTATTACTACTATGTACCGCCAACATACAATTCAATTTTCTTACAAAGTCATCCAGCCAAATTGACGGAGTGGCCATGGGGAGCAGGGGCGTCACTAGGGGGGTGCGGGGGGTGCGGGGGGTGCGGGCCGCACCGGGTGACACCATCAAGGGGTGACAACAAAATAAAAAAATTGCAAATTTGACAAAGCAGACATAGCTCTGTCTAGTCGGGTTTCATAACCGTTCATTGTTAATTTTAGAAATTTTAATGTCAAATAACAAAAATTTAACTTTGTCCGAGTTTGTCGAAGTTCTTTATTTATGTTTTACCTGAAGTATTGAAGTTATATTGTTCAATTTGTTTTCTTTCTTATGTCCTTATTAACTTTTTGACTTATTTTACAAACATTACTATATGCGATTATATATGGTACAGGAACACTCGGAAGAAGACCATGGTGAAAGTCTAGAGGGGTGACACCAAGAGTTTACCGCACTGGGTGACACCAACCCCAGTGACGCCACTGATGGGGAGTTCTCTTGGTCCTATTCTAGCGGACATCTTCATGGCACATTTAGAAGAAAAGACCCCAGACATTAACAACTTGGTCTTCTACCGTCGTTATGTGGACGATATACTAATTATCACCACAGACGAGCTACAAGCAACATCGTTCCAGGCCATAATGAACATGACGCATAAAAACATCTATCAATGGAACACGAACACAACGAAGCGTTGCCGTTCCTAGATATTCTAATGAGACGTAGAGCAGACGGCACAATTCAAAGATCGGTGTATCGCAAAGAAACATGGACTGGCCAATACTTAAATTTTCAGAGCTTCACACCTGTTCAGTACAACCGGGGCTTATAGTGTGTGTGTGTGTTTCTTTTTTTTTTTTTTGTTGCCTCAATATAAAATTCAATATCTCAGTAACCAACTGAGGGGAAATGATGAGATTTAGTATATAGCCTTATCATTATGTCCACCCAACAAAAACATTTTTGTTCTGGAGATTTTACAGCAGATTTCAAAGTTTGTTTATATGCGGTATATAAATTATGACTTAGAGATTACGTCCATCATTTTAACAGTATTACAGCTTCACCAAGACACGTCCCCGCATTTTTTAAAATTTTCACGTGATTTCCGTTTTGAAACAAACAGCGCGAAGATTCAGAGGTGTCTCCAAATGGGGGTTCTTTCATGAAACGTGATTATATAAATAAACTAGCTGACAAGGCCCGGCTTCTGGCGGGGATCTATCTATCTATCTATCTATCTATCTATCTATCTATCTATCTATCTATCTGTCTATCTATCTATCTATCTATCTATCTATCCATTTATCTATCTATCTATCTACCTACCTACCTACCTATCTATCTATCTATCTAGCTAGCTAGCTAGCTAGATAGATAGATAGATAGCTACCTACCTACCTACCTACCTATCTATCTCCAGTCTGCCTGCCTGCCGGCCGACCGGCCGACCGACCGACCGACCGACCCACCCACCTACCTTTCTGCCTACCTACCTACCTACCTTTCTGCCTACCTACCTACCTACCTACCTTTCTGTCTGTCTGTCTGTCTGTCTGTCTGTCTGTCTGTCTGTCTGCCTGCCTGCCTGCCTGCCTGCCTGCCTGTCCGCGCTATTAAATATTGATAAAAGTTACTGGACAAAATGTGAGGACCATGTGTTGAAAGAGGAAGAGGACTATTGGAGAAAGGATGGATTGAATTTTATGCAACCGAGAGCAATCATCAACCTACTGGAATCGTCCGACACAGATTAAGGTCTGAGCAGATCGCAGACCTTAATCTACGTACACACTTACTGGGATATTTTGCTCCAACTATTCAGACGAATTGCAGGCCCTAAACATTACAGCATTAGCATCAGCTGAAGAAACAAGAAGGAAATGAAAAATAAGGTAAGAAATATAGTCCTTCTACTTTCCTGTTAATTTACAAATTATTTACCCCGTGCCTCTGTAAATTCTCTGTCTTTACTAATATTACACATTGCACCCCTCTCGGGATTCTCCGTGGTGAAGTGGTCAAGCCGTCTGACTCGGGCTCCGGAGGTTGTATGTTCGATTCCGGGCCGCGTCATTCATTTCAAGAGTGCATTTTTTTCGGAGACTCCCGAGGGTCGTCGCTGGAGCGACGGAGTTCGTGCTTTGTGCGACGCTTTCCGCGCTGCGGAAAGAAACTGAGCCATATGGGATAAAAACCCGGTGCAATGCAGCCGACCCTGTCGATTGTAAGCTACTTCTTTCATTGCACACACTCCCATACGAATCCAGATACGCCTTTGTGTGTCATCTGAATTTGCAAGTCCCCATTACCGTAAACATAACTTTTTTTTTTTAGCGAGAAATCACTAGTTGTTCAGCAAAACATCAAAGGAATGTCGCCGCTTTCAATGATTTAAGTTGTTTTTGGACCTATCAAAGACATATTCCTTGGGTGGGGGTAAATATAAGACGGTTGGAAAAATTTCATAACGATGCAACAGACAGTTTTCAAAATAATTGATCGTGAATGAAGGTATTCAAATCGGAACATACTATAGTACGGACCCTGTTTGACAGAGGAATTTGAAACTCTGAAGAATGTCTTAAACCTGAATGGGTACTCCACAGGATTTATAAAGCGCCACTGCCAACAGCCAAAACCAAAACCAGACGAAACTACAGTCCTTAAAATTAAACTCAAGGTATTAATCCAGCTAACCTTTCGAGGGGATGACGTAATGCAACGTCTACAGTACCGGCTTCTTACAGCAGTAGGCCGAAAATTCTGTGCTGCAACTCCAGTCATTGGGTATAGAACCACGCCATTTCCCATCCCAGCAGTAAAAGAGCCTGTTTCTCTGTAGCCAAAAGCAATTGTATTTACCAATTCACATGTAGGTGTCAGTCTACCTACATCGGCAGAACAAAACGGCAGTTGAACAAAAGAGTTGCTGAACACATACCTCAATGGATCGACAAGATACTACACACAGGCGATGGGAGCCTAGAGGAGCCGACACACTGGAAGCTTCCCGTTTCATCAATTGCTAGGCATATACTGGAAAGCGGTCATGTTATATATAGAGACAATGCCTTTCGAGCGTTGTTTAACACACAAAATGCTCGCTTGTTAAAGTTTTCAGAAGCAATAGTGATTAATTTACACAAGCCAGTTTTGTGCAAACAGAAAGACATGTTAGTCAGTTTAAAATTACCGTGGTAGACAATTGACATTACTGTGTGAACATGTGTATATTTCAGCTTGAAAGATTTATCTAGTTATTTTAGTTTATATTGTGTGAATTCTGCAGTATGAATCTGGCGAGATGCAGCGAAATATGCCAGGCAATAAGTCGTGCAATCTATTGTTTGTGTCTTCGTTGTTCAAATTCACCACGGGAAAACATTGTTTTAATAAATAATTGCCATAATCTTGGCGACTGTATGGTGAACAAAAAATTACTGGTACACTTGAAAAATATTAAAATATATCATTCAAAACAAGTAGATGTTTTGTAACCCACACTGTATTCATTACGGATTCAAAGAGTATGCTTGGTAAGGTGGAGAAATGAATATTTCGTGTGGAATGGCTATTGTCGCTTCAGAGGTCACAGATTGTGAGAATTGCATGGATATTTTGCCCTGGCAATGCGTGGGTGCGGGGGGAATGAACAGGCTGAAAGGCTGGCAGGGAATGCACCTCTTGGTTGTAGATTGCCTATGGACAAGGGGGGGGGGGTGGTCATGCGTTTGTGGGACCAGGTGAAGAAGGCGGGGGAACAGGTTGAGAACCCGTATGTGGAAAGAATAGGATTACGGGGGATCGGTAGGGGTTCTGGAAGAATCTCAAAACTGAGAAGGAAGACAAGGAGAACTTTAAATCAGATAGCAGTGGGAATGATTAGTAGTATGACTCTTCGCTGGCTGTTGAACGAGGGGAGGAGCACATATGAGAATGTCCTGAGTGCAGTGATGTCGTTTCTTAACTCAACTTACTGAACAGTCCTATACGTTTATGGTGAATAACCGCCACGAAAGCGTTCATACCATTCAAACACTGATAAACGTGCTACACTCTATTCTCCAAACACACATGACAGTGGACGATGAATTTCAGTGAGGTTTGAACCTTCTTTCATCAAAAATTTGATCACAACACTGCACCTAGACAACCAACCGGACGCCATTTTGAGAAAAAAAAAAAAAAAAACAGCGCAACTGCTGATTCTTGTCCACTCCACCACCAAGTGTCGTATGTAGTTACTGACTTAATAATCTTCCTCTTGGGGGGGGGGGGGGTATCCTGACAAAATGTGCATACTTACCGGACGAGCCTCGTAGATAGCATTGTGTCCCATTAGCACCGCTAGTAGTTCAAGCCATAGAGCATACTGAGGCAACCCTCGTATACGTGTCATGTAGCCACACTGAGGCAACCCTCGTATATGTGTCATGTAGCCACACTGAGGCAACATTCATATACGTGTCATGTAGCCACGCTGAGACAACACTCATATACGTGTCATCTAGCTGCACTGAGGCAACACTCGTATATGTATCACGTAGCCACACTGAGGCAACACGCGTATATTTATCATGTAGCCACACTGAGGCAACACTCGTATAGTGTCATCTAGCCACACTGAGGCAACACTCGTATATGTATCATGTAGCTACACTGAGGCAACACTCGTATATTTATCATGTAGCCACACTGAGGCAACACTCGTATACGTGTCATGTAGCCACCTTGAGGCAACACTCGTATATGTATTATGTAGCCACACTGAGGCAACACTCGTATAGTGCCATCTAGGCACACTGAGGCAACACTCGTATACGTGTCATGTAGCCACACTGAGGCAACACTCGTATACGTGTCATGTAGCCACACTGAGGCAATACTTGTATACGTGTCATGTGGCCACACTGAGGCAACACTCGTATACGTGTCATGTAGCCACACTGAGGCAACACTCGTATACGTGTCATGTAGCCACACTGAGGCAATACTTGTATACGTGTCATGTGGCCACACTGAGGCAACACTCGTATACGTGTCATGTAGCCACATTGAGGCAATCCTCGTATACGTGTCATATAGCCACACTGAGGCAACACTCGTATACGTGTCATATAGCCACACTGAGGCAACACTCATATACGTGTCATGTAGTCACAACGAGGCAGCTCTCGTATACATGATGAAATACATGTCATCCAGGCACACCGAGGAACACTCGTATACGTGTCATGTAGCCACACTGAGGCAATCTTCTTATACTTACGAGATATTCTAAGGCCGAACAACAGACTATCGTTAATGTGGTCAATGCTGTCTCGACAGCCTTTACTTCACGCAGGTTTTCTTCGATTCCCGCTATTTGAATCTAGGTGGACAACACATTATCATTAACTAAACAATATTTGCTGCCACCGTTGCGTTTTCAACAATGAGCGACTACTTTAGCAACCCAGTTTACTTACCACCGCTTGTCATCTCCAGGTTCTTGAAGAATGTCCACAGCCTCTAACTTGCCAGCGACATGTGTTTTAAGTCAGCTTCGATTCTAGACGGTCTTATCTAATTCTGCTCTTGTCAATCCACCCCACCTCTATCCTCTTGATCATGCTCATTGAGTCGCTAAGGAAACATGCCCTAGTGAATGTCTGTGTTTCGAGCCATGTTATTGCTTTACTTACTGCCATGACTTTCATAGTCAGGCTACTTGTGGTCTCAGTGAAAGCACCAGAGTCCTCCTTCACAATTCTCCCTCCGGCCCGAGCCGTAAAGGCCAATGAGCTTCTCACATGTCGGACGACCGACCCATATGTGTAGATGACAGCATCACCGTCTAGCGAATTCTCAAAAATCAACGCTTGTACTTCAGCCTCCACAGCAGCCGGATTTTCTTGTCTGCAATTTCTATCTAGCCGGATGCAAACTGAAAAGGATGTGCATAAATCTGTTGGCACTTGTACCCACTCCTCGCCAGGTTCTAAGTCCTCAAGTGAACACACCTGCTGAAGAATGTCTTCTGCTTGATCCATCCACGACTTTCCTCTTTTTAAACGTGCTGCCCTTTACCTTCTTAATCTCGCTGTGTAGTGGGTGTTGTGTGTTTGCGTTAACTCTGAGATAGGCGCGAGCTCTGCAAACTTGTATTCTCTCTTCAATGGTTGGAAAATCAAGAAGGTAGCTCATCGCCCTGCATGCTGTATCTCTTGTACATCCAAGAATAATGCGCATAGCTTCATTCTGTATCCTCTCCATCCTTTCTATCTGCTTACGGCTGAGAGTCAGGATTGCCATCGCGTATCAAAACCAGTCCCAATGACCAGTCCCTCGTACAGAAGACATAGATGGCGCCGCTCACAGTTTGCTGCCGCCATCACCCGCATCGCAGCCAAACCCCACTTGGCCTTTGTTATCACCTGGTCTATGTGCTCATTATAAGCAAGGTTTCGATCATATCGTATCCCCAGGTAATTCATTGCCTGTGTTCTTTCCACCGTCTCTGAACACAGCTTTACAGCCGTTACTGTTGCCTTTGTTGGGTTGACCATTGCCCCAGCTTCATCACACCAAGTACTTATGCGATTAAGTTCGGTTTGTAGTTCCACAGCAACCTGATCTCTGTCCTTACCCTGACGATACCCTAACGCAGTGGTTCTCAACCGGTGGGGAATCCCCCCCCCCCCCCAGGGGGGAATTTTAGGGTTTCCAGGGAGAGGGGAGGAATGAAGACCATTTCAATATCGCGTTAATACAAGAACCGATTACTTGATATTGTTTTTCCCTTCATACTTTACAGTTATGAACGTCTCATCCTTCTAAAATTCATTTTATAAAGTAAGTAGACCCACAGATCATGTTTTATGTGGATGTCTAGACTTGTTTTATTATATGCTATTAAATTTACCTTCCATTTTTACGTATACTGTGTAGGGGTGGGGGATTTTTAGATAGAAAATATGAAAGGGGGGAATGACATTCTGAAAATACGGTGAAGGGGGGTACGGGCCAAATTTTTGATAGGAAGGGGGGAATGACGTTCTGAAAATATGGTAAAGGGGAGCACGGGCCAAAAAAGGTTGAGAACCACTGCCCTAACGCATCATCGGCATATGACAATGTCCTACCAGACCCAGTGTTCTGCTCACTGATGATTCTCACTGTGTAGGCGTTGAACAGTACCGGAGATAATGGTCATCCCTGTGGTAGGCCAGGATATATTGTTGTTGGTTCCGAAGTCCAACTGCCACATCTAAAAACTACTTTCCGTTGGAAGAGGGCTGCAGCGATCCAACTAAGGAGGAATGGACTTATTTTGAGTTCAAGAAACTGAAGCATTAAAAAATCCAATGGTACTCTGTTGTACGCGTCCTCAAGATAGATCCCTGCAGCAAAGGTTTCAATGCCTGAGTGGAAACCTTCTTAGACATCATGGGCAAAAACTGCTGTATTCATCCAGGTTTCTCCTTTTGAACGATACCCACCCAGGGTAGGTGGGAAAACACCTTGCCTCTCTAGCTGGCTTGATATTTTCCTAGCAATTAACTTCTCCAGCAGCTTGCCTATTGTATTCTGCATGGTTATAACTCGATATCCCTGAATTTTTGTGTGATCTTTGCTAGGCTTCGGCAAGGGAATCAGATAGCTGTGTAACCACTCCTCCTTGATGCTAGCACTTCCTATACTGTTGTTGTACATGTGTCGTATATTCTGAAGGGACTGGGTTCACTGCTGTGCCTCACCCATATTCTAATTTTAGAAGCTGGGCCCCATCCTCTTCCGCTATGTAAATAAACCAAGATACGACCCTTGATCATTTACAGACTCATTTTTGGTAGTTTTGTCTAGGAGTAAATGGTCCTCTTTTTCTGGGAAAAAACAAATGAACAAATAGATCTGACTATGTCCCTTTTCACCTGAAATATAATAGCTCTCGAACCCCCATTCAATCTGTGAAAATATCTAAAAAGATTTCCTCAGGGTGAACCAGGTGCAAGGAAACATGGGTCATGAACAGTTTGAAGATCCAGAGCCTTACTTTACTCTTGGGTTATTGAATTCATTTTTGAGCTAGTTTGTCAGATAAGTAATTATTTCACAAACAATGAATCACATTGATGACTTGTCCACACAAATAAGACAGAGATGTCAACAGACAGGATGGACTGTAAAGAAATTAGGAACTTCAATAACAGTGTATAAATTTATTGACTGGCCTGATTATCTTTTGGCCTATTGATTGATCATGACACATTTAGGTACATCAGTCATGGTGATAGTTACACACGTGCCAATGCAAATCATGGTCAATAATCAGTCCATCAATAAACATAATAATCAAATTGATCACAATGTCTTAAAGAAAAGCATCTTATTGTGAGACTAAAGTTTTTTACTAAATTATAGTACTCTATAAAAAGGTATGTGTGTGTTGTCATCAGTCCTCTGGGTGGTGTTTGGGTGTAAACAGATGAAATGTCACCCATGAGTGGTTGGAGTGAGTGGAGCCTGGGTCCATCGACTGCTGGATCCCATTCAGTACTTGCCAAAGCTACTCTGAAGGCTTCTCATTCTCTGGTCAGGCCTGAGGTCTCTTCCATCTCATGTTTTGGGACATCTTCTTTCATCTGCCTCCCTCTTCTGGTTTGGTTTCCAATTAACAGAGGTATGTACAATCCTACCAAAGTAATTTTTGCAGCATGTCATAAGTTAGAGAACAACATAACAGAAAGAATAAGATCAGAAGAAGTGTTGTTGTGTTAATTTGTGTGGGGTCAGACATCATTTCACTGCAAGCACCTGTCATCAGTTGGTACCTGCTGTATGCATTCTCTCAGTGTACTTTTGGTTCAGTGAGAAGGGTACAGTCAGACAGAGATAAGATTGAGGATGTGTTGTTCCTTGGGTCATTGAAGTCAAGCAGATAATGCAAGATCAGGACAAGGACAAGAGGCATTTTTACAAATGACATACATTACATCTTCATCATCTCCTTCAGTGTTGCATGGTGTTTAAGTGTTTATCTGTACCTCCCAAATCAACTATTTGTCTTCTTCTTCCCATTATCATTCATGTTCCTGTTCCTGTTGTGGTTGTGGTGTTGGGTGGAGTGCTGTGTTGAGTATTGTGTTGAGTTAACTTGTGTTGTGTGGGGTTTTCATAGTTTGTACCATTTCCCCCTCCATCATCAGCAGTTAATATGAGTTTAACTCATCAAGTGTGTTATTGTTATGCATGTCTGTCATACAGCATTTCTGATGTGTATTTGTTACCAAAGTAATCTATACAAGATCATGATAACAATCCATTAGTAAAAAGGTTATTACTTAAAGTACCTTTCCTAATTCCCTCCTTCTCTTCATCTTATTTTTATTCTACCACCACTATCACCAGTGCTCATCATGTGCATTCTGTTGGTGATCACTAGTTGACAATAGACCGAGGTTTCATTCACCTTGTAGTCTCGACAGATCAACCAGGCCGTCTATCACAATGGCGTAACCTGTTTCTAGGCAATGCGTTTAGTGAGTGCTTTGACTAATTAAAATCTGTCACACGAATACAATCAATTACTATCAACTACTATTATTTTAATGCGTAAAGAGGAAAGAAAAGATATAATCCATCTCTCAGCTCCTTAGATTGCAAATAGACAGAAATATGTTCGTTTTCAAATGAGGCCGTAGTTAATGTGCTCAAACCGACCTGTCTGCAGAAACAATTCAAAGTGATTTTTGATGTAATGCATTAACATGCGTTTGAATTTTCGCCTCAAACATTTTCTTGTGATAGATTGATGTAGTATGCACATAGAAAGTCAATAGTTGTAGTGAAGAATATCAGAGTTTGCAGTTTTGAGAAAGTTTGAGATGTCAGTTTCGCCGGGAAAAAGAGCTCAGTGTAGCTAGAAGTGGCAGTCGTCAATTTTTACACTTCAGAGATTTATTTTATCACTAATACACTTAATTTTAGGAGTCTCTGTGGCGAAGTGGTCAAGCCGTTTGACATTTGACTCGTGAGCCGAAGGTTGTGGGTTCGATTCCGGGCCGCGTCCTTCGGTTTACGAGTTAAATGTTTCGGAGACTCCCATGGGTCGTCGCTAAAAGCTACGGAGTTCGTGCTTTGTGCGACGCTTTCCGTGCTGCGGAAAGAGACCGAGCCATATGGGATAAAAACCCGGTGCAATGAAGTCGACCCTGTCGACTTTTAAGCGACTTTAAGCGACACTTAATTTTAACACACAACACTGGATACCTCCGCTGCACATGTCTGGGTATCACACTGATATGAGGATTGTCAAGCTTACCTCAGGACTTGAATCAAACTGCAGTCTTTGCACTCAGAAAGGACAGGTCTCACAAATTCTCTGACCGGTCGTCAGGGCTGAAGTAGTAGGAGTATGCGGGTTTTGAGAATAGCGACGCTCACTTAGGCCAAGATTCAGTCACGTGACCCTTTCCTACCACTCGTTTTATTAGTTGCAGACGCTGTAATTTTCTATTATTAGATGACATCCGTCTATCTAAAGTGTCAATGGGTGTTAGATTCTAAATGGTGCTTTCAAGTGTGTGACTTCTCTGGTTCGTGGTGTGAAATTGTTGACTCCTGTATAATGATGGTTGGTAAATATGTTACAACATGTCTGCTAGTTTCTCTAGCTCGTTGTCGGTACACCCATTGATGTCGTCGTATCTTATGCCATCAGGCCCTGGAGCGCTGTTTTTTGATCGTCGAAGCACAGCCTTAATTTCTTTCACTGTCACTGTGTCTTCATCCGCAGTTTTTCTGGGCCTTGCACCTGTCTGAGGTGACCTCCTTGGCAAGATTTCGGCCTCCAATGTCTGTCTGGTAGATAGTGTTCAAAGAGGGCTTTGCCCTTGTCCTCGCCAGTCCTCTGCCAGATGAGGTCAGCACCTTGGAAGTCAGAAATGCTCTTTCTTATTCTTGATTACACCACTTATGCTTTTATGTAGTCGCCAGAACAATTTCAGTGACTTGTCTGTGTTTACTCTTTGACACACCTCTGCCCATTTTTCACTTTTAACCACCTTGACCAGTTTTTGTAAATAGCTTACTCTTGTGTGCATCTCTCTTGCTAAGTGCATGCAGGGACTAGGATGGCCAGCTCTGTTCTTCTTGGCATTTTGCCATCTCCTTACAGCACTACGCTTATCCACCCAAGCCTTCTCCACCTCGAAATTCCACCACGAAATTCACTGCTGCCGCCGCCGCTGTTGTTGTTGTTGTTGTTGTTGTTGCTGACGTCTACTTTGTTTATTAGCTGCCGTGACGAGAAGTCTGACTTCCAGCGCCTGTGACTGACTGCTTTCCTTCAATTTCCTCCAAATTCTCTAGAGCAGTTTTATCTCCGATCACGATATGTTGTACCAGGGACATATATTAGGGCGGAGAGTATAGACATGTTGTACCAGGTACATATACTAGGGCGGAGATTATAGGCATATTGTACCAGGTACATATACTAGGGCGGGGATTGTAGACATGTTGTAAAAGAGACATATACTAGGGCGGATATTGTAGACATGTTGTACCAGGGACATATACTAAGGCGGAGATTGTAGGCATGTTGTACCAGGGACGTATACATGGACGGAGATTGTAGACATGTTGTACCATGGACATATACTAAGGCGGAGATTGTAGGCATGTTGTACCAGGGACATATACATGGACGGAGATTGTAGACATGTTGTACCAGGGACATATACTAGGGCGGAGGTTGTAGGCATGTTGTACCAGGAACATATACATGGACGGAGATTGTAGACATGTTGTACCAGGGACATATACATGGACGGAGATTGTAGACATGTTGTACCAGGGACATATACTAGGGCGGGGATTGTAGACATGTTGTACCAGGGACATATACATGGGCGGACATTGTAGACATGTTGTAAAAGAGACATATACTAGGGCGGACATTGTAGACATGTTGTACCAGGGGCATATACTAAGGCGGAGATTGTAAGCATGTTGTACTAGGGACATATACATGGACGGAGATTGTAGACATGTTGTACCAGGGACATATACTAAGGCGGAGATTGTAGGCATGTTGTACCAGGGACGTATACATGGACGGAGATTGTAGACATGTTGTACCAGAGACATATACTAGGGCGGAGATTGTAGACATGTTGTACCAGGGACATATACATGGACGGAGATTGTAGACATGTTGTACCAGAGACATATACTAGGGCGGAGATTGTAGACATGTTGTACCAGGGACATATACATGGACGGAGATTGTAGACATGTTGTACCAGGGGCATATACTAAGGCGGAGATTGTAGGCATGTTGTACCAGGGACATATACATGGACGGAGATTGTAGGCATGTTGTATGTCACAAAAATAAAACACCGCGTTTAACCAGTTGATTACTATAGAGACTTTCTGATTAACCGGCCTATCTGCAAAGCCAAAACTATTTTAACTAACAGAAAAAACAAATTGGATGTCAAAATCCCCAGGACGGTCAAAAGTTGCAGCTGCACGTGTTTACATGGGGTCGACAAAATGGGAACATTTGGAAGTGAGTGAGATGAATTCATACATCGCTTTGACAGATTATCAACAGTCAGATCCAAGTAGTATTTGCCGGCTCGGGACATGAAAACAGTCCGTCTGTCATTTAGAGTTTTCGGACATCAGGCGAAATGGCGGCTGTGATTGTCACCACTCGACAGAAGATTGGCGGTTTGTTGTGGAAGCCCGTTGTTGGGAGCATACAGGAACTCGCTAACGTGTTTTGGGAGTCAAACAAGTGTGACAACTCTGACATTGATGGAGCCAGGGACGATAGATCCCTGACAAGGGATGATCTGCCCAAAATAACACCCGCAGGATATCAACAACGTCACGTGACCAATTTTAGGCGTTTGCTAAAAACCATGAATGGAGAAGCTAGTTGAACTCAAATCGTTGATTGAGGCGGACGTGCTTCGGCACTGCGGTTCTGATTGGAAATATGTCTACCATGTGCGAATTGAGTTAATTTAATTTTACACGTGCCTATCATGGCAAGAGTAGATGTGATTTGATCTAACTGCGGTGTTGCCTAAGGTAGTTATATTGTATAATTAGTTCTAATTTGTTTAGGCAGTAGCATGGTTGAAACTAGCTAGAGTAGGGAGGTGATACTTGGCTCTGTTAGTTGAAAATAGAGTAGTGAGGTGTTGATAAGCTCTACTAGTTGAGAATTGAGTAATGAGGGATAATTGGGATACTCCAGTGCGGTGTTGCCTACATAAGTGGATGGATTTGGCTGGGTTCGCACATGACTATGAGAGTCTGGAGGAGCTCATGGTGATCGACCAGCTGAAGAAGCAAATGTCTAAACCTCTCATGACGTTCTTGGGAGAGCAAGGAGCGGAACGTATTGACCTCGTGACTAAATTAGCAGAACGGTTCGTCGAGGTACATGGGGAGGCAGGGGAAAACCTTTCCACTAACACCAAAAGTCAGGAGAAACATGACAAGAAGAAAGCCAAAAACTCAGGAACCAAAAAGTGGGAAACTTATGTGCAAAAATCAGAGGATAGTTCAGAGAAGAAGAAGGAGGGAAGCAAGAGCACTTCAAGCTCTACACCAAAACGAACGTGGTCGGAGAAGTGGTGTTCAATTTGTAAGTCACCCTCTCACAATACGAGGGACTGCAAATCGAAGGCTAAGAACCCTCACTTCGCAGCATGTCAAGTGACTTCCAAGGAGGTTGTCACGGAAAATGCCAAGGTCAACAAGGAAGCTCGCCACCAGGAGAGCTCACTCAAGTCCGGCACTGGAAAATCTAGGACAGGGAAATGGTGCAACCAATGCAAGTCAAACACGCACAATGCTATTGACTGCAAGGGAAAGTCAGGAGACTCTAAATTCGTCGTGTGCACCGGGAAACCTAAGGTGGAGCCCACCGAACAGGTCGAGGCCGAGGAAGAGACTCCAGCCCAGGAAAAACCACCTGTAGTGGAAGTGGTAGAGGTTAACGGTCGTCAAGTGGAGTGTTTGTACGACACAGGACTGGACGGGGAGGCCGTGATTTCTGCGGATCTGGTACATCCAGAACAATTCACCGGTGAGACCATGGAGATACAGCCTGCACAGAAGAGTGCTGTGGCCATGAAGTTGCCCATTGCTAATGTGGAGATTCGGTCAAGGTATGTCATCGGCACCATCAAGGCCGCTGTATTGACCGATCCCATTTTTCCAGTAATCCTCGGTTGCCGGTATGTCTTTCTGGGAATGCCCAGGGAGCCAATCCATATGGGAGCAATACAGACTCGCTCTCAGACGAGAATGGGAGAGGCAGAAGCAATTGTGACTAACCCACTGCCGGGGGAGCTACGAACTGCCCAGAGTGAGGATGCTACTTTACGTCCTTGCTACAAAAAGCTTCAGAAAAGTGCTGATCCACCAGGTCGAGGACAGTACTACATGAAGAACAGGATACTCTACAGGAGAGCAGGAAGGGGAGACAACCTATACGGTCAGTTGGTCGTCCCAAAAGCTCACCGGGCCCAGATTCTTCATATGGGGCATACCATCTCCTTTAGTGGACACATGGGTATTGCCGCCACCATGCATGAATTTCCTGCCACTGCTATTGGCCGAGAATGACAGAAGATGTGCGTCGGTATGTGAAGTCATGCCCTGAGTGCCAGAGGGTGGCACCGAAACACTGGACAGCACCGGTGGTGTTGGGTGAGATGCCCATCATGAACTCTCCTTTCGAGAGGGTAGCCATCGATATCGTGGGTCCACTTCCCAGGACTAGGAAGAGGAACATGTATATACTCACAATGGTGGATTGCTGTACAATGTGGGGTGAAGCCATACCGTTGACCACGATTGACTCGAAACGAGTGGCGGACGCACTGATGGAGGCCTTTACCAGATTAGTCTTCCCTGATCAAATTCTGACGGACAATGGGTCCCAGTTTTGTGGAAAACTCATGGAGGAGGTATTTAGGGTGTTCCACTCTAACCATACCCATACCAGCCCTTACCACCCTCAAGCCAATGGACAAGTAGAGCGTTTCAACGGCACGTTGATGACAATGCTCAGGAAACTGGCACAGGAAAAACCTGATAGGTGGGATGAATATATCCCAGCAGCACTCTTTGCCTATCGGGAGGTTCCTCATGGCTCAACAGGACTACCACCCGCCACGTTGCTGTTTGGTCGTCCAATCAAAGGACCGTTGGAAGCCATGTTGAGGAGTTGGACTGAAGAGGGGACGTCAGAAGAAGTGATCTCATCCTATAAATACGTGGAGGAACTGAAAGAAAAACTCCACAAGGGATGGACTCTGGCAAATCAAAACTTGAAAAAGGCCAAGAAAAGATATGCGGCTTACTACAACCGTAGGTCTAAAGACAGATCTCTAGAGGTGGGAGAAGTCTTGTTGCTACTCCCAACGGGAAACAACAAACTGGAGATAGGTTGGCAAGGACCATTTCCCGTGGAAAGGGTGATATCCAGAACCAACTATTAGATCCGGATCCGGGGAAAGTCGAAGATTTCCCATATCAATCTCTTGCGGAAATACGAAGAGAGACCGGGAGACAAGGCAGCGCACCTCATGGCAATGGCAGTTGCAGTGGAGACGGAAGTGGGAACCAACGAGGGCAGGGAATATCCCTTGGTACACCAGGAAACCTATAGGGATGTGCAAGTGAACCCTGATCTGACTTCCCAGGAGAGGAATTATTCAACCGCCGAGAGGGAGTGCTTGTCTCTCGTATGGGCAGTGCAAAAATTCCAGCCCTATTTGTATGGAGTTAAGTTTCGGGTCCAATCGGAGCATCAGCCCCTGATGTTCCTGGCTACTTCTCAGAAGCTCAACGACCGGTTGATGCGGTGGTCGTTGTTACTTCAACCCTATAATTTCACAGTGGAGTACATTCCTGGGAAGGACAATGTTGGAGCGGACTTCTTGTCAAGACACCCAGCTCCTGAAGAAGAGGAATGAATCATCTGGATTAAACTACGGTGGAGAAGAGGGAGATGGACTACTCTCTTAAGAGGGGGCCTATGTCACAAAAATAAAACACCGCGTTTAACCAGTTGATTACTATAGAGACTTTCTGATTAACCGGCCTATCTGCAAAGCCAAAACTATTTTAACTAACAGAAAAAACAAATTGGATGTCAAAATCCCCAGGACGATCAAAAGTTGCAGCTGCACGTGTTTACATGGGGTCGACAAAATGGGAACATTTGGAAGTGAGTGAGATGAATTCATACATCGCTTTGACAGATTATCAACAGTCAGATCCAAGTAGCATTTGTCGGTTCGGGACATGATAACAGTCCGTCTGTCATTTAGAGTTTTCGGACATCAGGCGAAATGGCGGCTGTGATTGTCACCACTCGACAGAAGATTGGCGGTTTGTTGTGGAAGCCCGTTGTTGGGAGCATACAGGAACTCGCTAGCGTGTTTTGGGAGTCAAACAAGTGATGACAACTCTGACATTGATGGAGCCAGGGAAGATAGATCCCTGACAAGGGATGATCTGCCCAAAATAACACCCGCAGGATATCAACAACGTCTCGTGACCAATTTTAGGCGTTTGCCAAAAACCATGATTGGAGAAGCTAGTTGAACTCAAACCGTTGATTGAGGCGGACGTGCTTCGGCACTGCGGTTCTGGTTGGAAATATGTCTACCATGTGCGAATTGAGTTAATTTAATTTTACACGTGCCTGTCATGGCAAGAGTAGATGTGATTTGATCTAACTGCGGTGTTGCCTAAGGTAGTTATATTGTATAATTAGTTCTAATTTGTTTAGGCAGTAGCATGGTTGAAACTAGCTAGAGTAGGGAGGTGATACTTGGCTCTGTTAGTTGAAAATAGAGTAGTGAGTTGTTGATAAGCTCTACTAGTTGAGAATTGAGTAATGAGGGATAATTGGGATACTCCAGTGGGTGTCCCTGGTGGGCGGGGTTCCGCATTCTGTTTGTTGATTTTTTTGTCTTGTCTTGGCCTGATGATAACCAATGTGTTGAGTCATCTGTCCCTGACAGAGTTAGGTTCATTGTATTTTGCTGAGCAAGGGCCAATGGCCACGATCATCTAATAGAGATCAGTGAAGGAGAGGCTATCACCCGTTGTATTATATATTTTACAGGTTCCCTCTGGTCGGGATGAAGAACACAGAATCATTGAAAAATCCAATCCCGGATAACTTTTTGGCGCCGGAAGATTGGCCGGCAACTTTCTCAACGAGCCTATGCTAGAGGAAGATGATAAACATTGCTCAGTGGAGCTGAATGGTAGAATTATCCTACAGGATAAGTACCGAATGAGATGTAGGTCATACCAGTCTTTAACACACCAGTAGTGATGGATGTTCAGCCCACGTATGACGAGAACAGTAGCGACTGATGTTCACATTGGAGGAAAGATAACATTTAAGTGTAGTTGTTCCACGTATCAAGGAAATCATAACTTTCAGACTATATCTAGAAAATGAGGAACTCTATTTTAGTCTAGATACAATGACTGTTTAGGAGTGAAAATTATAGAACATTTCGCAAGAAGGATAAACGTCATGTTCATGGGACAGTGTTCCATGATTTTTTTCACTGCGCAGGAATTATGAAGTCTGAGTTTCTATAAACTAATAGGAACAGTTGTGTTAGGAACAAAAATAGTATTGTTCACGGATTATATATTAGAATGGGAATCAGATCTCATGGTCATCAGAGCTCCTGGAGGAGGACAGGTCTGGAGGGAAGGACACGACTTTGGTGAGGTCTATTGTGCTGACTCTTGTGATGTCGTGTAATCCTCGCCATGATGAGTGGACTCTGATCATGAACTCTGTGGTCTGACCTATACATTTACATCAGAATACACGACACACATTTTCTTCACATACACGTCTCATATACGTTACAATTTTCTTTTAATAAATTAATCTTTATTAATTTTTAGAAGCAAGAGTTGTTAAGTATGTTGCGTTGGGGAAGTATAAGAGGGGGCATATTGCGACAGTGAGAGAGAGAGAGAGAGAGAGGAAAGGGTGTCCACGGGTTGATGGAGTGTGTTGGACGGAAGCTGGTGGATTCTCCAGGATATTGAAAAGGGAAAAAAAATATAATGTGGGTGTTGATTCTCCTCACTCCAGGGACGACACTTTAAAGGAAGACACGACATTGTACCAGGGACATATAATAGGGCGGACATTGTAGGCATGCTGTACCAGGGTCATATAGTAGGGCTGAGATTGTAGACATATTGTCATTCATTCATTCATTCAACTTTATCCTCACTGTTCCTGTGTGGTCACTATAACAATCAGGATTGGGGACTGTTTTGGCTATTGTTAACGTGTTTCTAAATCTTCTGCTAATCAGAATGTAGTCAGTCTGGTTTCTAATCCTGCTATCAGGACTCCTCGATGTCCATAATCTTCTAGGGTGTTGCTTAAACCAGGTGTTTCCTACAAATCATTTCTCTATATTAAAATCGATAAATTCGCATTTTAGCATTACATTGCGAAGTTCAAGGACTGTTTACAAAAAATATAAAATTAGAAAGAAATTTTATCAAAAATGTAAAAACAATCGTAACGGTATATGAAATTCTTTAAAATTCAACAAAATAACGTAAAAGCGTAGTAAATTTGTTTTATTTCTAAATGCCCCCGAGGGCCGCATAATATCAGTTGCCGGAGCGCAACTTAAACTTAAACAAATAAAATCAATACATAAATATTTTAAAAAAATAACGATATTTTTTTTTACTGTAAAATAAAAAAATCCAAACATTTTTTTTTGCATTAAATTGTTTTGTTTTTTTTTATTTCAAAAAAAAAAAAAATTTCTAAATTTTTTTAAAGTAAAAACAAAAAACAAAACCAAACGACACCAACCAAAAAGAAAAGGACAAACAGAAACCTAGGAAGAAACCTAAGGAGAAAGAAAGAGAGAGAGAGAGAGAGAGAGAGAGAGAGAGAGAGAGAGAGAGAGAGAGAGAGAGAGAAACCTAGGAAGGGGCCTAGCCTAGGTCCCTTCCTATGTTTCCCTCTCTCTCTCTCTCTCTCTCTCTCTCTCTCTCTCTCTCTCTCTCTCTCTCTCTCTCTCTCTCTCTCTCTCTCTCTCTCTCTCAGGAATCGCTGTCTTACCAATTAGAAGCCGGACTCGAGTCACCAGATTGTGCAGGGCGATCATGCAAAGTGCAATGCATGACTTATACGCCAAATCTGCTGCTCCTCTCCTCCAGTTCTAAGAGGACAAACCAGAATGACACCTTCCACTGATTAGCTCCGAGTGGTCGGGCGTGCACCAGCAGGCGGTCCTGGTCTGTTGGCAAGACAGTGTCCTTCTAGAAGTCACCATCTGAATTAATGATGGCCGGCGGATGTCCGAGAAACATGGACATTCCCACACTTCTTTGATACTAAAATTTTATGTACTTTATTGCCGTCAGTCACTGGAGGATTAGTGGCTGAAGTTTCATAACTACAAGGCATGTTGATCAACAGCATCACAGCCCACTGGGCATCCCCATGCATGCTCAGTCTTTCCGTGCAGCACCCATTCTAAAGTGGCAGAAACTCCGCCACGGAACAAGCACGACAGGAAGTTTCCGATCTACACACTGTAGTGAGTGAAGGAGAAACACAGATCAATAGCATTGTTCTCATCGCCTTGACGGCTTGCTGTCCTGGTGACGCAGCCACTGTTGATACAAACCAGGTCAATGGTTTCAAGTGCAGTCTCGAGCTCCTCCCCCTGTGTTGGAGGATGATGGAAACATCAGCATCTTTCAGCTGATTGTTGATTTCTTGGCAAGATTACGCTCAGTAGTTTGTCATTGCTTTCTGAGCGGCCAGCTCACATACCCCGTAAGTTACCGACGCGATTCGAACCACTGCCGATTCTCACCGTCGTCACGTTACTTACGAGAGTAGACGAGGTTACGGAGAAACGTCGCTAACCTCTAGGCCAGGAAGCCGGCAAAGAATCAGTTACAAACCCGATATAATGCCACGTGGAGCTCATGCTCTTTTACGGCCCAGGTTGGAGGAAAGACTCTTAAGCAAGACAACTGAGCCTTTGTCGTGACCAGGAGCCGTTCAACCATGGAGGCCATGGCGGTCACGAAGACAATAACATGACTGGAGACACCGACTTTCACCCATGCACGGTTACCTCCATGATTATCCTTAGGAAGATTGAGACCTGGCTGGGCGAGAAGGAAATGGATTGAATCTCTGAGGAGGCCAAGACTGGCTAATATCTGTTTTATTTTTGTGCCAGCACACCCGGGCGTGGGCGGAAACGAATGAGCAGATAAGCTTACGGGCATGCTTACTATGGGGAATCGCCGAGCAATGTGTCTAGATGACATCCTGAACGACCTCCGGGAGGCTGAACGAGTAAATTATTCAAGGGATTGATGTCATTATGCAACTTTGACCGGACTGCAAGAAGATCAAATCAAGCGGGGTCGCATTAGACTAGAGCGCCATGTGGGAAACCAAAGTCAAATAGTCGACAGACATAGAAATGGTTTAGATAATAGAAGTAATGGCAGCAGCAGAATACAACAAAACAAAATACTAACAGTTAGGCCCGTTATTGTCATTGGTTCGACCCTCCCCCCCCCCCCCTTTTTGTGATCTATGTACGTCGGATCGAAGTTCGTTATAAGGTTTGTACACAGTGTCTGTGATTAGCATCTCTTACTTTTTCGCGCCTACCTTTTTATTTTGTACAGAGCTGGTGTGATCAGTTGCTATACGCTGTGGACGATAGTGAAGAGAGGATAAGCACACTTCTAACTAACTAACTAACTAACTAACTAACTAACTAACCAACCAACCAACCAACCAACCAAGCAAACAACTAACCAAGCAACCAAGCAACCAACCAAGCAACCAACTAACTAACTAATTAACTAACTAGCTAACTAACTAACTAACTAACCAACCAACCAATCAAACAACTAACCAAGCAACCAAGCAACCAAGCAACCAACCAACCAACTAACTAACTAACTAACTAGCTAGCTAACTAACTAACTAACTAACTAACTAATTAACTTAAATACTATACTCCTCATTAGAATTCAGTGTTAGTACTGTAATGACAAGACTGCGTCTCGCTTTACGCCGATGTTATACTTTCCTCAAGCTGTCAACTCCCAAGCTGTTACTGTGCCGGCACCACCATTCCCAAAGGACTTCCTGCAACTAGAGTGCCCCAGATGGTGATGTTGACTTTTGACGACGAGGTTTCTGCAGCCTTCTACGGTTACTACCAACGGCTGTTCAGACCTGGAAGATACAACCCTAATGGATGCCCAGTGAGTATAATAAAATTAGTTGCATATCCTTTACAGGACGTCGCAGTCAACATCAGCATGGTTTGGCTGTTTGTGATCTCTTGGCAAGTTTAAGTTCAGCATTTAGCCTTGCTTTCTGAACAACCGACACTCCTACAATTTTATAAAAAATCCAAATCGTCCGCATCTGTGTTTAGAACGCGGTATGCGGAATTACGAATTGTATTTATAACCTCTTCGCCACAGAACCGGCTACGGTAATTTAAAAAAAAAATCCAGTGAACTCTGACAGAGCAGCCAGATAACCTTGACCTCGCTGATGACATTGTCCTCCTGTCCCACACAACAAAACATAACCTACATCTGTGTCATTCCTTTAGCGTTTTCAGACCAAATGTAAAAGGGAGAAGCCGACACCACACATTGTTTGATGCACACTACCAGTTATTGATTGCGTCGTGTGCGAGACTCGGGACAAAAATGTGTGAAGAAAGCAATGCTCATAAGTAAAGAAATGTGACTCTAAAATTAACTTACACAAATTTGGAATCATACAAAGCTTTATACATGTTGTCACTTCCCAGCTGCAAGAACGGAACTCGGAATCCTTTCACAGACTCCCTGGGAACGCCAGACCTCTTAATGAGGTTGTCTCGCATGCCGGCAGCTTCATCGACGAACTCTTGATAGGACGCTGTGGCCCACCATGTATGTGGAAACCTGCGTTCAGAGAAATATTTGAGAACACAGTTATCACATTTAACATAATGCTGTTAACTTCGCGACACTGTTTAGATTAGGCAGGCATGAATCGTTATGTCACATTGATCAAGGTGTTCTATATTACGAATGTGTAGATGTTGATTTACATGTTATATTTTTGTACCCTTCGACTGGTCATCTCTATATCCAAGTGTAGTATGCATGTTATTACATCACTGGACAATTTAGCAATGAAGGCTTACACATTTATTAGTTTTTAGAATATCGCTGACCAAGAAGAAGAACAATACCGAAATTCTAAAAGATCTGAACAATGGGGGAAAAAAACTGGCTATAAACAGTAACATGTCTCGAAAACTGAAATACTTTTGCCATAATAAATGTGACGGTAGCTTGGAAGGAATAATGATGAGAGGCATGGTTCATGAAAGAAGAGAAGGCAGGCGTCGACCAGCTCGGATAGACACTAGACATTGCAGAAACCATTAGTATTAGGGTGTGTGAAGCAGGAGAACTAGCAAAGGATCACGAAACATTTTCGGCGGGCCGTGGGGAGAGCGATGTTCTGCAAACGACCCGTTACGTGATGATGATATGGATGAAGGCGACCGTCTTCCTGAAACCACCATGGCAAAAGACACATAGAAACCAAAAGACTCATTAGGAATTGTCTTTAAAAACATAAATAATGCGTGAAAGGCATTGAAGGGACTGTTACAGTTTAGCAGGGATGGTTTATAGCCTGTTTCCATCGGACAAAAGGCAGCAGATGTATATGATGGCGATGAAGAAGAGGAAGAAGAGAAAAGATGGAACTGGAAGTAAACATTCACCCAATCTCCTGTACTGTCTAGACAAGGGGTCACCAAACTACGGCCCGCGGGCCGGATCCGGCCCGGGACATCATTTCATCAGGCCCGCCGACGGTTCTCGAACTTGCTTGATATAACCTATGGAACACGAGACGTTGTGATACAATTTAAATGTAAATATTATGTTTAGAATAATAGGAGATCTTCACACGTGCGGAGACCTCCTGGCTGCTGTGTGTCTCAAATTTACTATTTTCAATTATAAATTATTGTATCTAGATTTTCTTGTTTATTGTAATGTTTGCTTATTCCGCGCATCCCAAGTCCTTTCCCGACTCGTTGTAGTGCCGCCTACGATCTGACGTTACCATGGTTTCCATGGCAACACACACACACACACACACACCTTTCCCTCCCCCAGATGCGTCCGCCTGTCAACACAGGTCCGCTGCTCAAGAAATATTTACTTCTCTTTGCCTGTTATCCATTTTATACGTATGTCACATGGATTTCTTTGACAGTGATAGGTAAGTGAACTACAAGTGTGAAAAGAGGCAATAAAGCAACAAACATAGCATAAAAATGCTACCGAAGCCTCGTGTTATTACGAAAATATTAGTTAGTTTAGTTTAGTCGACTGATCAACATCACTGCACACGGGTGTAACCCATAAGTGCTCCATTCTACTCCTAACTCAAGTCTGAGTCCGGAGAATATCCGCTCAGTGCACGAACTCCGTAGCATCGGCGAGGTCCGTGAAATACTTTGGGTAGAATTGTAACTCAAAATTTTGCCCGGGCAGTGCCGTTAGGCTACTATTTTCCGATTTACAACTGCCAAGGGATTTTTTACGTGCTCAACAATACGTACGGGTGTCACTACCCAAAGATCAGGGGAAATTTTGTTACTAGAAGCCCATGTGAAAAATTCCAGCCCTCACCGGCGCTTGAACCCGGGACCTCCAGCACTCGAGACGGACACCATACCTTGAGACCACTCAGCCCCCCCCCTTCCCAGACAGACAGACAGACAGACAGACAGACAGACAAAACATTTGAAAGCAATTCTCTTGATTGGATGCAGCAATTCTTAACCAAATATTGATGATATTTTGAAAGCCAAATATCAGTTTCACACACCTCACTAACCTTATTTGCTGCTTTGTTTGTGAGATTCGGATATGTGCACACTAGGTCTGATGTAACTATCTTTTTGCTAACGTCGCCTTCTTTGATAACTTTTTTTTTTCCATTGAGTAAATATGTTGGTTGTATTTGTTTTTTATGCATTGCACGCCGCTCACCCATGATTAACTTAGTGTTTCGTCTTTTTCCCCAGAGATTTCGTTCTGGCTTGCAAGTATTGTTAAAGTTAGTTGCATATCCTATACAGGACGTTTGCAGTCAATAACAGCATTTCTTGCTGTTGTTGATGTCTTGGCAAGTTTACTTTCAGTAGTTTGTCATTGATTTATGAACGACCGGCACCCATACCACAGCGTAAAAAAACCCAGCGTAACGCGGTCTGCTGCCAGATCGCGCGCAGCTGTGTTTCAAAAGCGGGTATACGGGATTACGAAGCGCGTCTGTAGGTCCTTCGCCACGGAGACGGTGCAAGTATTGTACAGAATAAGTATCCGGCCCGCGAACGTCATTTTTGTCAGTTATCCGGCCCGCCGTGAAAAAAGTTTGGTGACCCCTGGTCTAGACAATGACCCTGGTAACAGTCTTTGGACATTTCTCATTGTCACACGTCAAATGTCATGCCTCTGTTGATATCGTGTGTTAATTAACTATCACATCTTGAATCAATTTACATTGTACCAATAATAATAATAATAATAATAATAATAATAATAATAATAATAATATTAATAATAATAATAATAATAATAATAATAATAATAATAATAATAATAATAATAATAATAATACAAACTCAGCATAAAAGCTCTATATATAAGATGTCAGTTGACCGACAAACTCAGCACTAAAAGTCTACAGTGAAAGTCAAGACTTACCTGTGGGAGATTGTGTGACTGGAAATCCCAGTGTCTACAGTGAAAGCCAAGACTTACCTGTGGGAGATTGTGTGACTGGCAATCTCTAGGCCCATGGCATAAAGTGGGTAGACAAGATCATAATTGGTGCCGCTTCCCGACACAAATAGACACCCTCGAATCTGAGAAATCAAAAGACGGAGTATGTGACAGAAACATATACAATGTAGCGGGATCTCAAACAATGCAGTGAACAATATACTACACTACTGATATGTTATACTATGGGAGTCGTCGCTGAAGCTACGGAGTTCGTACTTTCTGCGGCGCTTTTGGCGGGTCGCCCTGCGGAAAGAGACCGAGCCATGTGGGATAAAACCCGGGTCAATGAAGTCTTTCTGGTGACTGCCGATTCCATCGACGATGAACTGTATTTTTCGTGGAGGACTTTTGTGTTGGCATTCTGGCGGCGGCATTATGCACAGTGTACCTGAGCGGGCTGTTGACTTGCTGAGACTCCTGTCTATTCCATTGTCACATTGGGCAGTAAGGAGCATTGTGTGTGATATTCACTGGCACAGGAAGGGAACAAAATGGGGTCGACCCGTTGCCGTGAAGTTGGAACCGCGACTAACTGACTGACTGACTGAGTGACTGACTGGCTGACTAACTGACTAACTAACTAACTAACTATGTTACGATAAATATACCGCCATAAAGGATATGAGGGAGATGGGAGGGGGTACAAATAACAGTAATAACATGATGTAAAAGACCCTTCTTGTTACAAGTCTTGAGATGTATCGGGTATATGGTGCTAACCTAATTGTTATAAACCAATCGGCACTCGAGGGGTGGTGTGGTATATCACAATGACGGCCTTTACTCGCCAAGACATTTCCTGGTACCCACTTCAGGCTGCGTCCACCTTGAAGCTCAAGTTGAAGCTCAAGTCAATTTGTTTAATCGATGCGAATTCGAACCCATGACTACTGGGCCGGCAGGCATACATGCTAGCCACAGCGCTACCAACAATAACGAATTACCGATACACGTTTACACCTCAGATACGTTTATCTTAATATATCACTTTTGTTGTACTTTTACGAAAAATGTGCACTTATTTGACATTCATTTTGCAAGTAGCTTCCTACAAAAGATTACATGTATACTCACTAGGCATCCATTATAGGTGTATCCTCCTGGTAAAATATTACGCTTATACTCACTGGACATCCATTACAGATGTTTGTTTTGTTTTATTCGCATATCCTTTACAGAACATCGCTGTCAACATCTGCATCTTTCAGCTGATTGTTGATTTCTTGGCAAGATTACGCTCAGTAGTTTGCCATTGCTTTCTGAGCGCCGGCTCCCATACCATGTAAGTTACCGACACGGAGAGAACCGCTACCGATTCTCACACAAGGTCACGTTACTCACGAGAGTATACGGGATTATGGAGAATGTCGTCTAACCCCTAGACCAGGAAGACCGGCATATTACAGATGTATCTTCCTGTAAAAGATTACATTTATACCCACTAGACAGCCATTATAAATGTATCCTCTCGGTAAAATATTACGTTTATACTCATTGGACATCTATTACAGATGTATCCTTCTGTACAAGATTACGTTTATACTCACTAGACAGTCATTATAGATGGTCTCGAGCACTCATCTCATAATAACTTTCATGTTTATGCAACTAGGAAAATTGATTCGAAAATAAGTCGAAGTGAAACAGCTGTGCTGGAACTCGGGTAGTGCAGCGGTTAGCGACTGATCACACGAGCTCTGTACAAATAAAATATTGGGCGCGGAAAAGAGATGCTAAACACAGACACTGTGATTATAGTCATGGCAAAAGTGTACGTGTGTACTCATCGGACATCCATTACACATGCATCTTCCTGGTAAAGAAAGAGGAGGGTTTACATACCGGATTTTATCGCCTATGGCTGGGTCTCTTTCCCAGAGAGGGCTGCCGAAAGCGTTGCGCGGCGCACGAATTCCGTAGCTCCAGCGACGACTGCCTGAAGTCTCCAAAAATTGCACTTATAAACTGAATGGCTGAGTCCGGAAATGAAACCACGACTTCCGGAATGTGAGGCTAGCGGCTTAACCAACTCACCACGGAGACGCGTCCCCTCCCCACTCCACCTTTTTTCTCCAGTGTAAGATTACGCATTATACTCACCGTCTGCTCGGTGGCGAAGGCTTTACGGACGCAGATCGAAATCCCGCATACTGCTTTCGAAACACAGCTGCGGGCGATTTGGCAGCAGGCCGCCTTGCGTTGGTTTATATACAATGGAATAAATGCCGATCGTTCAGAAAGCAATGGCAAACTACTGAACGTAAACTTGCCCAGAAATCACAAACAGCTAAAAATAATGGAGGTGACTGCTACGTCCTGTAAAGTATATGCAACTAACGTTACTACATTATGTGCCTTAAACACAAAAATAAGGAAGTTAAGAAGCGGGTAAGGGCGGATAACAGACAATATGTAGATGGCCTAGCAGATGACGCAGAAGAAACAGCAGCAACAAGAAACCTCAAAGACCGTTACAGCGCCACAAGGAAAATAGTAGGAATTGACCAGATGCATACCATCGTATGCTGCATGTCTGAAAGTAGGAAACTCATGTTTTTGTGTGCTTTAAACAAAACATAGTGTGATTATTATCGTCCGTGATCTTCTGCTTCGGAATATTCTGTGGTTGAAAGAGTTAAGGATGGTTCTCATAAATGTAACAATAGAGTTAAAATTAGTAGCATGTCCTTTTTTTTTTTTTTTTTACAGACGTCGCAATTAACGGGTACTCCATCTTGCCCAAGGGTTTCCCGCCGTAGACTAACGGAGGAAAGGAGGCGTCTTAAATCTCATTTGATAGGGGATACCTTCAGGGATGGATTAACCATTAGGCAAACAAGGCACGTGCCTAGTGCACCAAGCATTTGGGGGGCACCACAAGTCCTCAAGAAAAATGTGTATATTGTCCCGGTAGCGTAATTGCATGGCATAAGCAAATGGCAAATGTAATATTGAATCGCACATTATTTAACCTTGGTCCCACAACCCGGGGGTAAAATACCCCCCACCCAGTTTGTTTTTTTTTAAAATATTTTTTGTTATTTTTCTTCAAGGTTTTTTGGTGCTATTTTTTGACTTTTCTGGGATATGTTTGTGCTACGTAACGCACTAATGCGTAGCGACAAATTCACTTCCGTTTTGGTCTGCTAGTGAAAACAATTGTGAATAGTGCTAATTTGTCGACGTGTCATTGAATGACTGTACATTTGCATAACGGCTTAGAACTACTTTGCATTTTCGAACATTTGTATAAACTACTTACTGATGTAGATATTACTAATTTAGCTTACACAGCAAAACTTGATTTGACGAAGGTAAGGTTAATGGTTACACTTTTTATTTTCGTTTTCGTTTTCATCTAAGGGTTTTTAATTCTAAAAAATCCAATATATATATATATATATATATATATATATATATATATATATATATATATATATATATATATATACACACACACACATATATATACAGACGTCTATTGGTAGTTAGTGTTGGAGGAGTTCATTACTGCGCTTTAAATGTGCTTTTATCGATTTTGATAAAGCAATTATTGATAGGGGCCTAAGTATATTATTCCTTAGCCTTATTTTGCATAATTTTCTAATATTTATGTAAATACATTTTCGTTTAAAAAAATGTAATTATGAATAATCGGAAAATGATACCTTAGCATACCCACTTATATTGATTATATTATTTATTAATTTTTCATTTACAGCTTTTCACATACTTTTTTTCAGATTCAGACCCCAAGATGAAACGTGTTCAGTTAAGTGGTGCACAACAGAGAAAATTAGCTAAACAAAAAGAGCATACTGTTTCAGTTGTAAAAGCTAAGAGCAGAAAATTAACGAATTATTTAGTTTCGGTTAAGCAACAGGTGGAACAGGATTTTACTGACACTATCAACCCTCTTGATAAGTCTACTATAGGCTGTTCTGCAAATCCAGACACTGCATTAGTACTTGAAAATGAAATTTGTGGTGACCCACTTCAGTCTGCTGAAGATGATGATAAAGATGAAGATGATAAAATAAATCAAGCAGTAGATCCAGGACTGTGGATTGACTTCTCGGCTGATGATGTGGCTTACTGGGTTGACTGTGGGCCCACTAACTGTCAGCATCATTATGGTCCCTTTGATAAATCTTGCCGTATTTATGCTGAAGGAAAAATAACAAGATATTGTTCTAAAAAACTCTTCTATGGCACAAAAGCAAATGGTGAGCAGTACAGGAGAGAATGGTTATTGTATTCACCATCCATAGGATCTGTGTACTGCTTTGTTTGTAAACTATTTGCGTCTAAAGGTTCCACAAGTTTGGCTGATAAAAATGGGTTTAGTGACTGGAAAAATAACATTCAAGTTGATAATCATGAACAAAGCGCTACTCATAAAGACTGCATGTTAACATACCTAGCTCGTAGACAAGGCTCGGGTCTACTACAAAAGCTAGAAGAGCAAATAAATGAAGAGTACATTTACTGGGAACATGTTTTGAGGCGAGCAGTAGCGGTTATTTGTACTATAGCTGAGCGTGGTCTGGCTTTTAGAGGGACAAATGAAAAATTTGGATCTTTACAAAATAGAAATTATCTAGGGTTGCTGGAGTTGGTCAGTCAGTTTGATCCATTTTTAGCATCACACATTGCGAAATATGGAAATTCTGGAAAAGGAAATCCTTCTTATTTATCCAAAACTATATGTGAAGAACTGATTGAAATTATGTCCCAAAAAGTCCATGCAGTAATTGTAGATGAAGTAAAGGCTTCCGGTTATTTAAGCTTGTCAGTAGACTCAACACTTGATATTTCACATATAGATCAGTTAAGCGTTGTTCTTCGATATGTGGTAGATGGAGAGCCCATTGAGCGCTTTTTGACTTTCTTGGAGCTGCAAAGTCACGCCGGTGAAGGTATGGCTAAGCAAGTGTTGCAGTACTTACGTGAAGCTTGCAATATTGATTTTTCGAAATGCAGAGGTCAGTCCTACGACAACGCAGCTAATATGTCTGGGTGCTACAAGGGCATGCAGAAAAAAATTCTAGAAGAAAATGAGTTTGTTATATACATACCCTGTCCTGCCCATTCACTAAATCTGGTAGGCAGAAGTGCCGTTGACTCTTGTTTAGAGGCAGTAAACTTCTTCCATACAGTGCAACTGATCTATACTTTTTTCTCAGCTTCAACCAAACGATGGAAGATTCTGAAAGGATGCCTTGTGAATGAAAAGCTGGTAAAGTCCCTTTCCGATACTAGATGGGAAGCACATGCTGTTGCAACTGAAGCCATTCTAATGTCTCATCCTCAGATTATAGAAGCGTTAGAATGTTTACAAGAAGACCAGTCACAGAAGGGGGACACCAGAAGAGAAGCAGAAAACATTGCAAAGAAGATGCAAAAATTAGAATTTGCTTTCATGCTTGTCTTTTGGGAAGAAGTGTTACAACATTTTCACAGGGTCAGTCAAGCTCTACAAAATGAGCACGTGAACTTGAAAACGTGTGCTGATTTGTATTCTTCACTAGCAGATCACTTGTATGAATCTAGGAATGAATTTGAAAGATTTGAAGAAGCTGCAAAAGAAATAACACCAGGTGTGGATTATAAGTCAACTTTGACCCGTAATCGTAAACGAAAGACAGTGGTCATTGATGGTGATGCCCCTGAGGTATCTCAGAATTCCAGAGACAAATTTCGTATATCTGCTTTCTACACCATTGTTGACAAACTTGAGACAGAGATGAATAGACGAGGACAGGTATATAATGATCTAGCAGTTCGATTTTCTTGTTTGGTCGATGTACCACTGTCCTGTTATTCCCGAGAGGAGATTGGAATCAACAAGCACATCTTTAAACTTAGTATCTGTTGGGATTATTGACTGACTTTGGTCTACACTCCTCTCTTCTGTCTTCCATTCCATATATCTATTTCTTTCTCTCTCTCTCTCTCTCTATTATTCCCTCAACACATACTCCGACAACAGTTCCTTTCAACGATAAGATAAAAGATTTATTAATAAAAACTATGTCTGGTGTATGTATGGATATTGTCTTTGTAGTTGGTATGTTCTTCTAGTGTGGATGCCAGATAAGATGTTGATAGATAGTCTCCGTGTCTTCTCTCGTCTCTTCTCTCAGCTAGAGTACAGGACATTACATAGATACAACGGAACGATCTCACCCTGACAGCTCCGTCTGCTTGAGTCTGTAGATATATCCGTTTTTTGTAATGAAAAAATGTTCACCACTGTATGAATGTATTTAACCCGATCACCATATGCTGTCAGCTTAAACGGAATGGTCTTTCTTATCTTATAGCGTTCTTAATTCCATCCTGGAAAACACATCGAGTTTCTAGTATTCTATTTTTGTCCTGTACAAGTTCTACACTGGATAGTTCTTAATGGGTATAGTCACTTTGTATGCACCTTGCCACTCTTCGATACTGAGTCATTTGAGTTTTTCTATTAGTTTAAATGATCTCTATTTTCCATTCTCTGTCCTCCTTGCTTCTTACTATGAAAATGCTGTTCTTTCCTTTCTTATGCACAAGTGTCGTGCTTTATTACTTTAAAGTGCTTTCTTGTGCTTTATCAACACTGGGTGATCTTGACCACAGCCATCTGTGTTATATCTTAGTTGAGAAGTCCCAACCTGGTGTGGAAACCTGTGTGATATACATTTAATAATGAGATCTGTGTCTGCTTCCTCTTCTCTCCTATGTGAGTGTCTTTTCCTCCAGCCGAAATGAAAAGGCTACCGAAAAAACCCACTCTGACATAGGATAGAAGATTCACCTAACGTCTATACTATTCCTACTAATAGAAAGCAATGTTAAATGCACTTCACGCCCATCTATATTCCTATGCTAAACTATACTCTAATATATTAATACCTTATAAACATCCTTTACTGAATTGGGAGTACTAATGCACCATAAATACACAAACGTTCATCCGAACGCAGCACAACCCTTTACATAATCCTTCTCTCCCGAAACCTAAGAAACACACTCTCTCGACACAAAGACGTAGCCACTCTTTTATAGGTCATCTTTGCCGCATAGTCCTTGACATTGCTGGACACCTCACATCCAGACTGCATTATCATCGTTAGTGGAAAATTACAGCTCTGAACCGTTTCACATCCATACCGCAATATGCTGTCCAATCATCTCTCTGCTTTAGTCGCAAACCAATTTTTCCACTCGACATTTTACCTGTGCGGTTAGCCGTTTTTTGTTACCCTTACTGCTTCGTTTGTTAACCCTTCTTCTACCTGGTTAGTCGGTGTATACAGTCGTCCATCTGGGAATCATTAACTCTCAGTATTTCACGACATAGGCCCCCTCTTAAGAGATTAGACCGCGTCGAATCTTTCTCACTGTAGGTTTGATTCCCATGATCCACAACCCTAGTCTTCTTCCTCCGGAGCTGGATGTCTGGATATCAAATCCGATCATACCTTCTCCTTACCAAGGATGTATTCCATTGTGAAGTCCAGTTGCAGCAACAACGTCCATCACATCCACCGTGCGTTGAGCTTCTACGAAGTAGCTATTAACATCACGTGTTGATGATATGATTGGATCCTCACATGGCTCCCATCATTATCCAGTAGGCGCTCTAATTGACACCCTACTATACTACTCACGACTGAAACTAGTGTTGGCTCCTCGCTCCTGTACGTTCAGTCGACCTACTTTCGACTTGCGTCAGCGACGGCTCACAATACAGACGGATTGTCCCATCCTGATTGTAACACTGCTTCCATGTCCTCTTGGTTTCCCCCGGCTTTGCCTCTGGGGATGTTTCGCCTCGTCCTCGATGGATCGAGTCGTCTTTCCCAAATCTCCTGGACTTTTGCTTCCAGGACCATCTTGGGCGATATTGTATCTGGTCAGCCCATCTTCGGTTAGAGTCCTGGGTAATTCTCGCCTTTCCCGACGTTACCCACCCCTTCTGAACTTGGTTACCGGTGAAACTTTCACTCTTGTCCTTTCCCTGACTTGTGATTTCCCTCCTCCTGTCGTTGGGTAAATCTGACCTATCACGTACTGTCCCATAGGCCCTCCTATGTTGTACTGGCGATCTCTGGTCTTCGTCTGGACTGGTAACCTTTGTCCCAATGTCCCAATGGCTACCATCACCATAAAGTGCGAAGCTTTGCTCCCGGATCTCTCCTCATATTTCCTAATGAGATGTCTAGGGAGATTTTTCTGCTCTTCCCAGATCCGTATTTTGTAGATGTTCTTGGACACCACCTTTTCCACAGGATAAGGTCCTTTCCATCCTACTTGGAGTATATTGGTCTCTGCTGGACTCCACACTTCCACTTTGTCTTCCACTTTAAGAGCTAGTTTCCTCTTAATTCGCTTGTTGGGTGGTGCTTTCTGGCACTCCGAACAAGACTTCACCCACCGGCGTACATCTCCGGTCATTCCTGGCCAGCAATAATGGCCGGAAATTTGCTGCAAGGTCTCTCTGACACCCATATGTCGATTCTCGCCTATGATGTGTCCACTCTGAAGAATGTGAGGACGGTGGGTCTCTGGGACCACCCACTGCTCATGCAGGTTATCTCCCCTCCCAGCTCTCCGATAGAGTAGTCGATTCTTCAGAAAGTACTGTCCCCGTTCTGGTAGCTCAGCACTTCTTTGCAGCTTCCTGTAGCAAGGATGCAACGTAGTATCCTTCCTCTGGGCAGTATGCACTTCTCCTATCCCTGAGTTGTCGCATAGTGTCTCTGCCTCTTTTTCCTTCCCTTGAGATCCACTGACTACTGTTCCCTTGTGGGTTGGCTGTTTGGGCATTCCCAAAAAGACATATTTCGTACCAATGATCATGGGAAATAAGGAGTCAGATAATACAGCAGCTGGAATAATGCCCGTGACGTACCTGGATTTAATCTCCACCTTGGCGATTGGCAGCGTCATAGTAACAGCACTCCTCATTGCCGGCTGTATTTCCATGGTCTCCCCTGTAAATTGGTCTGGGCTTACCAAGCTGGCGTCCACCACCGCTTCCCCATCCAAACCGGTATCGTAGAGACAAGCAACCTGTTGGCCATTGACTTCAATCAGTTCAACCACAGGTGGTCTCTCTTGGTCCTGAGTGTCTTTCATCTCCTTGACCGTTTCCTTGCCTTCCTCTTTTAATTCCTCGAGGTTGGTTATGCAATTGGCATCGTTTGCCTTGCATCTGCAGTCCACAGTATTATGTGTTATCGACTGGCAGTGTGTGTACCCTGTTCCCTTCCTAGGTTTCCGTGTGTCCTTTTTGTTCCTTTCTCCTTCGCCGACCTCAGCCTTGTCTGTGATCACCGATGTAGGAATCACTTTGCATGCTGCGAAGTAAGAACTTTTAGGTTTCGATCTGCAGTCTTTGGTGTTGTGAGAGGCCGCCTTGCAAAATGAACACCACTTCTCGGACCACTGTCGTTTCGCTTGAGAATTCGAGGTGCTCTGGTTTCCTACCTTCACCTTCTCTGAACTCTCCTCTGTGTGCTTTATATAAGGTTCCACTTTTTCTCCTTCCCAGTTTTTAGGTTTCTTTTTCTCTGGTTTCTCCTGACCTTTTGTTTGTGTACTTAGTTCCTCAGTTTCCCCATGTACTTCCACGAATCGTTCTGCCAGCTTAGTCACAACATCAATCCGTTCCGCCCCTTGTTCTCCCAAGAAGGTTCTGAGAGGTTTCGACATTTGCTTTCGCATCTGGTCGACCACCATCATCTCTTCGAGACTCTCATAATCCCTCTTGAATTCTGCCAAGTCCATCCATTTCTGGAGATAGGATTTCAGCCTTAGACTGTAGGCGGCGAATAGTTCTCCCGGCTCTCGTCTAGACGATCTAAACTTCTTCCTATACGTTTGTGCTGTGATGTCAAAATGTTTCATCAAATCGGCTTTTAATTCCTGGTAATTATTTTCCTGTCCTGGTGGTCAGCGTGTGTACACTTCAAATCCCGAACCTATTAATCCCTGGGATAATTTAAGAGCCCACCTGCTCCTATCCAGTCCCATAGCGACTGACATTGCTTCGAAACGAGATGCGTACTGGTCAAAGCGTTCCTTAGACTGATCGTAGACAGCTAAGGGAAACTTCATGGCATGGTAACCATGTCCACTCATGTGGGTTGCACCAGGTGACGAAGAACTTCCTGCCCCTCTATCTATTTCTCCCTTAGTTTGAGTCTTGAGTTCTAGCTCTTTCATGCGGTATTCATGTTCTCTGATCTTTGTGGCTTCTTCTGCATCCAACTGAGCCTTACGCTCTTCCCTTTCTGCTTCCAACTGGGCCTTACGCTCCCCCCTTTCTGCTTCCAACTGGGCCTTACGCTCCTCCCTTTCCGCTTGACGAAACTCTCGCTCTCTTTCTTGTATGTAATCCGTTAGCTCGGAACCAGCTAAACCAATTGCCTCCCCGTTGGCCCTCAGTTCGGCTGTAGTTACTTTAGGAGTTGCCATATTTACAGCAAATAAGTCAGCACGTTGAGTAAAGACACCTCAAGGCAGTAAAGAAGTACTCACTATACAATTATATTCCAGTTAGACCCTATATCATTAATCTATGTCTATCTAATATTATAAATCTACAACACCACACAGTACATCACAACCACTCTCTCATCCACAAGAGGAGATATAGGATAAAGACTTATGTAGACGTGTGACCGTGTGACTAGGTATGTAATGTGTCTTACCACCTATCCACATTCACTCTGTCTGGAACTTTCTCACTGTAAAGTCACCAGCATTAATGAAATGTTTCTACCATAAATGTAATGGCACCATATATCCAATGGACGTCCTTCCATTAAAAGTCATCAATGTATACTTATATTTCTTCCAATCAGTATGTCCCAACATGCAGGTACTCCGCTATGCATATGCCCTGTTATGCCCAGGTCATATGGGTATTTTTCGTACCCTGCTCGCTCCACCAATTATGTCCTGTTATTCCCGAGAGGAGATTGGAATCAACAAGCACATCTTTAAACTTTGTATCTGTTGGGATTATTGACTGACTTTGGTCTACACTCCTCTCTTCTGTCTTCCATTCCATATATCTATTTCTTTCTCTCTCTCTATTATTCCCTCAACACATACTCCGACAACAGTCCCTTTCAACGATAAGATAAAAGATTTATTAATAAAAACTATGTCTGGTGTATGTATGGATATTGTCTTTGTAGTTGGTATGTTCTTCTAGTGTGGATGCCAGATAAGATGTTGATAGATAGTCTCCGTGTCTTCTCTCGTCTCTTCTCTCAGCTAGAGTACAGGACATTACATAGATACAACGGAACGATCTCACCCTGACAGCTCCGTCTGCTTGAGTCTGTAGATATATCCGTTTTTTGTAATGAAAAAATGTTCACCACTGTATGAATGTATTTAACCCGATCACCATATGCTGTCAGCTTAAACGGAATGGTCTTTCTTATCTTATAGCGTTCTTAATTCCATCCTGGAAAACACATCGAGTTTCTAGTATTCTATTTTTGTCCTGTACAAGTTCTACACTGGATAGTTCTTAATGGGTATAGTCACTTTGTATGCACCTTGCCACTCTTCGATACTGAGTCATTTGAGTTTTTCTATTAGTTTAAATGATCTCTATTTTCCATTCTCTGTCCTCCTTGCTTCTTACTATGAAAATGCTGTTCTTTCCTTTCTTATGCACAAGTGTCGTGCTTTATTACTTTAAAGTGCTTTCTTGTGCTTTATCAACACTGGGTGATCTTGACCACAGCCATCTGTGTTATATCTTAGTTGAGAAGTCCCAACCTGGTGTGGAAACCTGTGTGATATACATTTAATAATGAGATCTGTGTCTGCTTCCTCTTCTCTCCTATGTGAGTGTCTTTTCCTCCAGCCGAAATGAAAAGGCTACCGAAAAGACCCACTCTGACATAGGATAGAAGATTCACCTAACGTCTATACTATTCCTACTAATAGAAAGCAATGTTAAATGCACTTCACGCCCATCTATATTCCTATGCTAAACTATACTCTAATATATTAATACCTTATAAACATCCTTTACTGAATTGGGAGTACTAATGCACCATAAATACACAAACGTTCATCCGAACGCAGCACAACCCTTTACACAATCCTTCTCTCCCGAAACCTAAGAAACACACTCTCTCGACACAAAGACGTAGCCACTCTTTTATAGGTCATCTTTGCCGCATAGTCCTTGACATTGCTGGACACCTCACATCCAGACTGCATTATCATCGTTAGTGGAAAATTACAGCTCTGAACCGTTTCACATCCATACCGCAATATGCTGTCCAATCATCTCTCTGCTTTAGTCGCAAACCAATTTTTCCACTCGACATTTTACCTGTGCGGTTAGCCGTTTTTTGTTACCCTTACTGCTTCGTTTGTTAACCCTTCTTCTACCTGGTTAGTCGGTGTATACAGTCGTCCATCTGGGAATCATTAACTCTCAGTATTTCACGACAACCACAAACATCTCAGTGTTGTGAAGGACTAATAAATGCTTATCCTGAAGATCTGAACAATAATTTATATACTGAACTACAACAGTTCCACTCATATATTCGCCACAAGTTTCGTGCATCAAAATCTGACAACAACACGTTCAGTCATGCAGAACTCTACAAAGTAATAGTTAGAGACAACATCGAGTGTGCTTTTCCAAATGTAGAAATCGCCTTGCGCACATTTTTAACATTAATGGTTACGAACTGTTCAACTGAGCGCTCTTTTTCTCAGTTGAAACGTACAAAATATCCAAGTAGATCGACAATGAAACAAGAAAGGCTTGATTCCTTATCTTTGCTGATGATTGAGGCAGACTTGTTGCGCAAAATTAACTTTGATGATGTACTCAAAAACTTTGCCAGACGTAAATCTAGAAAAAAGAACTTTAAAATGTAAATGTGTGCTCTCTCTGACTTTCTTATCTATCAAAAAAGTTACAGTATTTTTGTCTACTATTATTACAAAATTAATTAACTATTAATTTTAATACAGAAATACCTTATTGTAGGTTTTATATGAGTGATAGTAGTACAAACATCATGCAAAGAGTTAGGAGGAAAATACAACCTGAAATAGGAGAAGAACAATGTGGGTTTGTAGTAGGCAAGGGTACAGTAAATGCTGTGTATATACTGAGAACCGTAATCGAACGTTCTATAGAAGTAAACAAAGATCTACACTTTTGCTTCATTGACTACACAAAGGCTTTTGATAAAGTGAGACATGTCAACATGATAAGGATGCTTGAAGATCTACAAATTGATGGGAAAGACCTTAGACTTGTAAAAAACATATATTGGAAACAACAAGCTGCCATAAGAGTTGATAATGAAGTAAGCCAATATCAGCCTATTAAGAGAGGTGTGAGACAGGGATGTGTAATGTCTCCAGATCTGTTTTCCCTGTACAGTGAAAATATTTTCAGAAATATTGAAAATATGGAAGGAATCAACATTGGGGGACGATGCATCAATAACATTAGATATGCAGATGATACAGTCTTGATTGCAGACAATGAACAGGACCTGCAAAATTTAGTAGATGCGGTTGTTACACATAGTGAACAACAAGGGTTAGAATTAAATTGTAAAAAGACACAGATTATGGTCGTCACTAAGAAGAACGAAATACCACAGTGTAATATACAAGTAAATGGGAATACTCTTCAACAAGTGAATAGGTACAATTACCTCGGAACAGTAATAACATCTGATGGGAGATGCCTTGAAGAGATTAGAACAAGAATCGCCATGGCAAAAGTAGCCTTTAGCAAGATGAAAAACATACTGACCAATAAAAAGATGTCAATTGAAACGAGAAAAAGAGTGTTGAGATGCTACATAGAACCTGTACTTTTATATGGATGTGAAGCTTGGACAATGAGCAGCCAGGCTGAAAAATATCTGATGGCTGTAGAAATGTGGTTTCTGAGGAAAATGCAAAGAATACCATGGACAGCCAGAAAGACCAATGAACAAGTCCTTCAAGAAACAAATGAAGATCGTAAACTGATCAGAGACATTAGACGTAGACAGTCACAATTTTTTGGGCATGTTATGAGAAGAAATGATTTGGAGAACTTGGTGACAACTGGTAAGATCGAGGGGAACAGACCAAGGGGAAGACCTAGAAACAAGTATCTGGATGGCTTGGCCTTGTGGCATGGTCGAGACAAAAACACGGAACTGATCCACGACTCTGTTGATCGAGTGAGATGGCAGAACATGACCGCCCACGCTTACCGGCATGGCACATGATGGATGGATGGAGTACAAACATATGTGTTTACATTTCACAACTGTTTTTCTTTGTTAGTTTTTTGCATAATATTGAACATACCAGCAGTCAGTGGAGGATCGGTGGCCCGGGGCAGTAGGGGGCACCCATGTGGGTTTGTGCCTAGGGCACCAAGATGGCTTAATCCGGCCCTGTCTATGCGGCGTGGGGGTTCTTGAGGGTAGTGACCCTCCAGGCCAGGATGCGGGAAGGGTTTACATTGTGTAAGGTGAATGGTAGAGGATGGACCGAGCTACGTAGTGCCATCGTGGTGTGCTCGAAGGTAGGAGACCAGAGTGACCTGCAGGGGTGAGGGGAGAGTGCATGCAGAAAAATGGTAAAGGCTCATACTGTTATGGGATGCGTGATGTCCGAGCCGCAGGATAGGCGTGGGATTGGTTCGACGCCTGTTACCGCACTTTTGACGGTAGGACGGTCGCCGTTCTTCGCCTCGGGGCGGGACGTAGCGGAGTAAGAGAATACATGAGTGGGCTTCGCCTGCCCGCTTCACTGCTGGGCACGTGTAGACTAGGCGGGCAAACTGCTGTGCAATTGTTATATGTGCAGGAGTTAGCATACACCTTAGGTTAGATATATTGGCTCATGTGGCGGCTGCTGGACTCCAGATTGTATGGCACTAAGGAAATCCACCCCGAAACGAACAAAAAGGTTGACAGTTTAAGCATCACAGATGTGATCGGGAAAAACCAATGAAGCAGAAAACTTCAGGAGTTATTCTAGCCAATGCACCAATGTGTGAAAGCAGAAACAATAGTGTTGCCACTTCCAAAGCTGTCGAGTTTCTACTCTTGGCAGCCCAATGCCATCATTATGAAGGTGTAGGCCTACCACAGCTGTTCCAGGTTTGTAACTGTTGGAGATGGCTGTAGTAAGCTTTCCACCGCCGTTCGAAAAGTCCAGTGGAGGAGAAGGCTCCCTCTCTACTATTTAATCCTATTATTTCTCTTCAATAATTACATTGCCACTTAATATTTAGCAACACACCCACTCGCATACGATGAATAGTCAAAACACGTGGACAGAGGAAACAAATGGCTTCATAAATGTATTACATTACAGAAAAATAACGAGATGATGGGATACAACACAAAATCTTGCTGAGATCAATTACAATATGGCGACTGCTATATACGTGTTTATCTTTTTCCTCTGGACTAAGGACATAAACATGACATTAGATAATTTTATATTTAGATGGAAAGAATATTCCTTGTAACTGTAGTATATAGCAGCTACAGCTTTCTGACATATTTTTATTTCATGTTAAAACTATAGTTGGCAAGTTTTCTGCGGCAACAGTTGCTGCAGATATGTGTTTTTGCAATGGCGGGTTTCCTGTCCCGTACATTTGAGAAGCTAAAATCTTGCATTTGCGGCCTCGGTTACACAGGTCTTTGGCTGTTTTGGCTCTTCCTAGTTCTTACTGTAATTTATTTTCTTCGCATACCCCTCAAACTGAGTGAAAACGTGTCATACGGTAAGTCAGTGTAATGCTTGCTAACACTTAATCTGATCTCTCACTCAGCTGTCAACTAACCGTTTCCACTAATTTCATTTATTGAATGTATCAATGTAATTAAACAGTAGACGTGTACTGCTTTACAGACAGTGCACATTTACTTAGTCTGCTGCTTTACCAGTGCGCGCTTGTTGTCGCAAATAATTGATAGCTGTTTCGTATACCGTGACATCAGACATATAAACACGTATAAATCTTTATTAATGTAAATATTGTAATGTGGTTGAAATGCGGACAATTAACTAGAGTAACTACCCGTTTTTACACGGATACTTTACTTATGAGGAGCTGCTAGAAGTAGAAGAATGCCGGATTCTCCTTTGAGGGACCCTGGTTTGAATCCTCAGTAAGGTGTGGATTTTTTCTGTCGGGGGGGGGGGGGGAGGGGGGGGGAGTAAACCCCTAACCTGCACAGTCCGCGGCGACTGCACTAGCCAGCTGGCCTTAATTCCTCAGACTCAAGCCCCCCCCCCCCCCCCCCCCCCCCCCGCCATACACCACTAGGTACTATATTGGCAGTAAACTTGTTCCTGCACCGAGGCGCTGCCGCCATTTGGAGGTGGGTGACAGGTTCGAATCCCGATCGGTAACTATAGCTTTCAAATTTTGTGTTGTCTTGTGCATCCTCTAGTCTCCACTTCCTTCTTCTCCATCTGTGAGCTCCAAACAATACTATGTGTGTTTATTTATGTAACTATATTGGCGAAGGGGTAGCGAACATTATTCATAATCCCACATACAGAGTTCGAAATACGGCATACAGCATTCGAAATAAGCTGCAGGCAGTCTGCGTCTGTAAAGGAATGCAACTAACTTACATTGTTAAGTGTAAGATAACTCCTGATCCATGCATAATACACAAACAGATCAGCTTTCAAGGCTACAACCCCCAGTTAGCTTGTTTTGTTTTCATTACAACATATCTACCATTGTTTAGTGGGCTGAGGTATAAAGGCCATTTGCCCATGCAGTTGCCACATAGTGTACAGGCCAAAATTTAAAAAAACAAAACAAACCAAACCTTTATGAGGATCAAACACATGTCCATGATGTGTGAGATGGACTTTCTAACCCCTTGACCACCAATTCCTCCCCATTTAATGTTCCATGGTTAAACAGCAAGCCAACTTTCTACATATGCTGCACCACCTTTCATGTTCAGAGATTGTATCAGAAAGTCTGCCATTCATGAGTCTTTAAGTACAAAAGCACAGCAGCACACCCACAGAAGCTTGTCATATTCTCTAAATCTGTCTGACCTTCAAGCTCATGACTATTCACTTGCAGTTTGTGGAAAAACCATAACCAACCTACTTAAAGCCTTTGCATGCTACATTGTCCTATGGCAATGAAATGCTGACAAACTGGCAAAACATGGAGCCAGTTTGACAGTCTGGCATACCCACACATTTAAGAACACTACAACACATGATCATTGACAACTGAACACAATAGATGGGTTGTTAGGCTACAGGCACAACTGCTAGAGGTCTTTATGCAAACTTGTCAGAGCCCAAACTTAAGGTCAACATCAACAACGTACACTTCAGGGACCAGAGGACTATTTTTGATTACAAACACATTATCCATTAACAAAATCTTACATACAGTAACTACTGACCATACATTATACTGACAGCACTGTAATGGACAAAGAGAAAATAATAAATCATATTTTAGAGTGCTTACATTGGCTGATCTAAGGAAACAACTGCTACCCTCAAATCACTACATCACCAGCACACTGTATCTAGACACAGACTAAACAGCATATGGTATGTAGACACATACTAAACACCACACTGTATCTAGACAGACCAGCTAAACATACACTGTGTTGACAAACGAGCTAAATAACACTGTATAGACAAAGCTCCATGACACTCAAAAGTTATTTGCTATGTCAGCCAGACACAGACCAACTAAGCATGTTGATAAGGTATATTGGTGCAGCAAAGAAGTGTAACATTCACTCCAACAAGTCCCTTCATAGCTTTCTTCATTATCTGTATATTCTATATTCTGTTAGTTATGTTGTTTACTTTTGATGGGTTATTATTCTAAACAGTTTTATTTAATTTTCATGGCTTTTTCATACTCAACTACTTCAGTTTTGTTTTAAGTTTTAGCAGCATAACGTTTTTGAACATCATTATCAGAGCATTTTACACTAATGGGTGTTGTGTAATCTTGTGCTACCATTCAGTGGTAACACATTGACATCTGTTGTGTACTTGTAATTTGGTAGGTTATAAAATGATGGAAAAGACCTTAGACTTGTAAAAAACATATATTCCCATAAGGATTGATAATGAAGTAGCTCAATATCAGCCTATTAAGAGAGGTTTGTGACAGGGATGTGTAATGTCTCCAGATCTTTTTTCCCTGTACAGTGAAAATAGTTTCAGAAATGTAGAAGATATGAAAGGAGTCATCATTGGAGGAAGAAACATCAATAACATTAGATATGCGGATGATACAGTATTGATTGCAGACAATGAGCAGGATCTGGAATATTTAGTAGATGTGGTTGTTGCACACAGTGAACAACTAGGGTTAGAATTAAATTGTAAGAAGACATAGATTATGGTCGTCACTAGGAAGAAATAAATACTGCAATGTAATATACAGGTAAATGGGAATATTCTTAAACAAGTGAATCGGTACAATTATCTCAGAAGTCATAACATCTGATGGGAGATGCCTTGAAGAGATTAGAACAAGAATCGCCATGGCGAAGGTAGCCTTTTGCAAAATGAAAAACATACTGACCAATAAAAAGATGTAATTTGCAATGAGAAAAAGAGTTTTTAGGTGCTACATAGAACCTGTGCTTTTGTATGGATGTGAAGCATGGACGATGAGCAAACAGGCTGAAAAACATCTGATGGCTTTGCAAATGTGGTTTCTATGGAAAAAGCAAACAGAAACACCAATGACCAAGTCCTACAAGAAACAAATGAAAATCGTAAACTGTTTAGAGAAATTAGAAGTGGTCAAAATTGATTGAGTGATTAATTGATTTAGGAACTGACATCATAGCATTTGGGGCATTCCCATAAGCGCTCTGTCCCCATCCCTAGCAGCCAGCGAAGAGTTCCAACACTAATAGTACCAGTAGCAATCTGATTATATGTCAGTCTTGCCTTTCCTCTGAGCATCGATAGCCGGCCAGATCCCCTCGTCACCCCTCGCTGTCGCATTCTTGCCAGACCATGGTGATCCATTTGCTCCTCCGAGGTGTACATGTGCTCCCACAAGGCCGCAACCACGTCTGCCTTATCATGCATCAATACTCCACCAAGTTTTGCAGAGCCAGCCAATCTGTCCGCCTTTTCATTGATTGAGGAGAAGAGAATAAGGGGAAGGCAGAGAAGTAAATACATGGATGGCTTCGCCACATGGCATGGTCGAGACAGGAACCCTGATCTGATCCACGACTCTAGTGATCAAATGAGATGGTGAAACATGACCGCCTACGCTTATCAGAATGGCACTTGATGATGATCTACTGTGGCATTTTCATGTAAAGTCTCTTGAAAAACAAGGAGAACATTAATACATGAGATAAGATATAGATAGGTTCATTACATTACATTAAGAGACATGATTCCTTGTTATATATATATATATATATAAAACTGGCAAGACAAGGATGTTGTAAGTAGGAAAAAGTGGGATTTAATGTGCAATATTTGTGGAGGTATGGTTGGAACCTGCTCAGATTATTACTGTGTAGATTTTGTGAAGCTTCTTCTTTTCATTTGCTTGGAATCTGCCTCTTTCTGCAGTTTTGTTTCCAGCATTAACAGCTCTGTATTGTAGTATTCTTACAGGCTTCAGTAAAGTTTGACATTAGTTTTGCTTCTTCTTCTTATAGTCCATGCCATGTGGCGTTTGTGATGATGTCTGTCCTTGGCCTTCCGTCACATGTACTAGCACTTTTACCGTGTTCCTCCATGCCATGATGTCAAACTGTCTAGATCTATGCATGAAATGATAACAAAATTGGCTGATACAAGTTCAGTTTTCAATATTAGTAATGTATAATATGTTCAGTTAATGGAATCTAACTTCAATAAACAAAACCATGCACTAGAGCGTGAACGAAGAAAACTGAATTCACAAGCCAGACTCCATGACATCGATGGCTGAGTAGATGTATATAGAAAGGTAAATACTACAACAATTTGTATTAGAGATCAATATCCCTCTCACCACAAATGCATAGAGGAAGAAAAAGATCTTATGGTCCATGCCATGTAGTGTTGGTTATCATGTCTGTCCACTGCCTTCTGTCTCGTATGCTGCCAGTCATGTCTGATACCGATGTTCTCCCATGTCATAATGTTGAGCTATCCAGCATCTTCTCTCTTGGTCTCACAACATGACCAGTCATAATGTTGAGCTATCCAGCATCTTCTCTCTTGGTCTCACAACATGACCAGTCATAATGTTGAGCTATCCAGCATCTTCTCTCTTGGTCTCACAACATGACCAGTCATAATGTTGAGCTATCCAGCATCTTCTCTCTTGGTCTCACAACATGACCAGTCATAATGTTGAGCTATCCAGCATCTTCTCTCTTGGTCTCACAACATGACCAGTCATAATGTTGAGCTATCCAGCATCTTCTCTCTTGGTCTCACAGCATGACCAAAGAATGTACATGTCTTCTTCTAATGCAAGTAATCTGTTTTCTTTGTGAATTAACTTCTTTCAAAACATGTTCAATTCTCTTTCTGTATGTCCACGGTGTTTTCATCCTTCTCATATACAATCATATCACCAGAGCTTACATATAATTTCTCATTAATCTGCTAATTTTCCATAATTCGCTTCCATTAATCAGATTGGTTTGATATAGTTTTTTTTTCTTATCTCAACAAAGATACATTACAGAGAATGTACTTCATCTTGTGAAATGATGCTTGTGTTTGGGTATTCTATTTTTAACTTCTTTAATACCTCCTCCATCTGCTGTTATTAAAGTACCCAGATACTTAAATACATTAATTTCTGTCAGGCTTGTTTCATTCATTTGGTGTTGCTTTTGGGAAAATATTTTTATTTGCAATTATCGTTACTTCGGGTCGTCTGTTATTCATATTAATCCCTTGTTTTGACTTTCTGTTGCAATTATATCTATCATTTCTTGTAAGTGCATTTAATTTTCAGTTACAAAAGCCATGCCATCAGTATAACACAGAATCTGTTCATTATGCCCACCAACTCATATTACTGGCAAGTCTTATGGATCTCATTATTTCACCTATAATTTAAAACCTGTATTTCCAGATGTGAGAAATTGATATAATTGTTTGGCCAGCTAGTCCTTTATAATGTGAATAAAAATAATTATAGTACATACATTTTCATGTAATTCACGTATTATAAATAATAACATAGAATATATGGACAATTATACATAGCCAACGCCGGGAAGTTTAACCCGGTCGACAAATGCCCGCAGAAGTTGGATATGTCGGCAAACGACGCAAGAACGCATCTCTGCTGTAAACAGGCACAACACAATCACGTCCGGAAAAAAAAACTCTGGATGAATGCAGAAGAAGAAGAAGAAGAAGATACATAGCCAAAATGTTAACGATTGGAATTGTGAAGGACGGGTGCTTGATTACCACATATAATAATAATAATAGTCCTTCACCATTCCCCTTTTAAAAATCTGGGTATGTTTAATTGTTCATATATGGTGTGCTATTATGTATAATAAATTTATTAGTTATGCTTGTATTGTTCTTGAGAAAGATTATATATATATATATATATATATATATATATATATATATATATATATATATATATATATATATATATATATATATATATATAAAATTAGACATAGCCAGATTTTTAAAAAATACGAATGGTTAAGTATGTGTGCGCAATTTCTGCATATACTAATAATAATTGTCCTTCACCATTCCCCTTTTAAAAATCTGGTTATGTTTTTGTTTTGTACGCTCGCTTGCTTTTAACTCAAGCGTAGTCCATACACACTATAGTAGTGATGGACTGAATTTTGCGCGTCGATTAGCTTTCCCTATTAACAGTGTCCCTCGCCATCAAGCAAACCCACTCCGACTTCAGAGGTACTTGTAATTTACATCCCCAAGACAAGGACAACAGGTCATCATTTTAGTCCAGCTGTCCGGTGTAGGGGTTGAACCGCTTACTTCGGATGAGCACACTGGATGTTTAAGAACATGCGTTCTTATCCATTCGGCCATCCAGACCTTGTTATGTTTAATTGTTCATATATGGCGTGCTATTATGTATAGTTGTATTAGTCATGCCTGTGTGGTTCTTGAGAAAGGTTATAACTGAAACATTTGACATGTGTGGCATGTTTTTACATATTTACTAATAGTTTTCTTAGTCACTTTTGTATTATTGCTATTCGTATATTCAACATGGTATCTGTATATCTAGCCTGTGTTCTGTTAAGGTATGTAGATGTGTTTATGATTTCTTTTTCTCAGCAGGATCTTAACATACTATTTCACTTTATATTAATTTATCCTGCTGTGGCCAAGATCTTTCTTATGGGATGCGAGTAGCTGTTCATGTTTTCAAATAGGAACCTGAGTGCATTATACTCATTCTCTCTCCCAAAATAGGTTGCCTGTATCCTGTCAGGTATAATGTTCAGACTCTTCTGTCTCAACTCGCTTCGACCCTACATTAGTCAGAGATTTGAATAATGATTCTGTCTGTCAAGAGATCCAGTGAAAACTGAAAATATTTGTCTGAGCCCAAAATAAAAATAATGTTCAAATAAAACTACATGCCAACCAAAAATCACAATCAGCAATGAATAAATTCTGTTTTATATTCCTATTCTCTATAGACAAGAAATGTTCAACCTCAATTAAATGTTATCTGTGACAAGTTTGGGAAATACTCTAACAAAATCTAGAAAAATTATAGAAAGATGGCAGGAATACTGCAGTGGAATAATGATATGAATGACTGAGGATATGAATGATATAGATGAACCAGTGACAGCAGAGACAGAACCTGAACTATCATTAGATGAAATTGCATAGAAAATAAAGAACCTGAAGAAGGGAAATCACCAGAATGTGATGAGATACCAGCTGAACTAATTAAAGCGGGAGGAGAAGAAAGCACACACATCTATCATGCATCTATATCTTAATATAGCAAAAACAAAGATAATGCGTATAAATAACACTATTATGGAGAAGAAAATATATATTAACGAGGAAAAATTGGAGGAGGTGGAGAATTTTTAATATCTTGGGTCATTAATTACTAACAATGGTGACACAATGAAAGAAATTAAAAGACAAATATCTAATGCTCTTCAAAAATTAAAACAACTGAATAAATTGTAGAGGGGGGACAGATAGAACTACAAATATTAGATTTTTAAGAGTATGCATCTTTCCCATTGCAACATGTGCCTGTGAGACCTGGACGCTTACTAAACAAACTGAAAAGTGCATACATGCCTTTGAATATAAATGTTATAGGCGGGTTCTAAGAATATTTTGGAAACAGAAAATAACAAATGCTTCCATATGACAAGATCTAAATATTGAAAAAGGTTGGCTACTAAAGATGTTAAAACAAAGAAAATTGAAATATATTGGTCACTTGAAACGTCACGAAAGTTTGGAGAGTACAGTCATGAAAGGGTATATGCCTAGGAAGAGAGGAAGAGGAAGACCATAGAAAAGATAGGTGCAGGATGTGGCAGATGATCTCCAGATGGGTGTATCCGGTGTGGGACAGCTTGCTTATGATCGAGAAGTTTTCCAGAAGGTTATGGGAGAGAGGTTCTGCAAGAGACATGCTACTGAATGAATGAATTCTCTATATATAGCTGGCTTTGTGGCAAAAGGGTTACAGACGCAATTCATAAACCCACATAGCCACATTCAAAACAGCTATGAGTGCTGGTCGTTCAGAAAGAAATAGCAAACTACTGAACGCTAACTTGGTTATGAATCACAAACAATTCTCTATAACCTTCAGATATTATCTACTGAAGCTCATGAGGAAAAAGCTCAAATTGTATGTCATTTCATTATGACTAATCATCATGAGGCCGTTTGTGATCTCTTTTAATGAAGAATCTTGTGATTATATATTTTCATCTTCACTACTTTCCATTGATTATATATAATGCTGCTCATCTAGTAAACATGAAATCTGTTACGTATTTCATTGCTAGTGCTGGGACCAGACTTTTCTTTGTCACATCCGGGTTTAAAATTCATAGAAGAAAAAGCTCTCACTGTTCACTTCATATTTTTCTGTGACTGAGTTTCGACATTTTTATTTACAGCTAATCTATCACTCCTCTTGTAAGAGAAACGGATTGGTCAATATTTGAAACTTTCTGCTATTAATAGTCTCCTAATATCCTGCAGAAACGGGTTTATGGCTTATGGAGAAATTGTGATCATACCGAGACAAAGGAACGTTGAGGTCATAGGGCTAAAGATAAATCTAAACTCATGATTATGTTTTTGGGTATCTCCATGCATGCTCATTCCTCCAATACAACTGCCATCTCAAACTATCTCTACTCACTGTTCCCGTGAGGAGTTGATTGTTATATCTTCTCTCTTGCCCTCGTAGATGACATTGAAGTGCTTGGCCAGGCTTCATTCCCAATTCCTATAATCGAGCTAGCATTAGAGACATGTCGCCATAAACCAGCCGGGTATGTACTGCATTGACAGTACCGGTCTTGTCCATGCTTCTTCCTGCATATATTAGTGCATTGTTTTCCAGCTGGTCCATGCGTTAATTGTCCTTTATGCTGGTGTGTCTGTGTGCTTACATTCAGGTAAGTGATGTGAGGTGTGACTTTCCAATGCTGTCTCCCCATTCAACATGACTGCTATTTGCAATTTTCGGTAGCATGTTCATGAAGCCTGATATAAGATTGAGTGTGTGGCTTCTTGTCCTGCTGACAAACACCAGTGCTAGAGGTTATAAGAGTGTAATGTGAATGACTTAACAGATGCTTATTCCTTGACAAATCTCAGATACCAGTTTCACGAATTTACTCTAGAGCTTCATGTTGCCTGGTGTCCTCTGATATCTACATCTTACTCAGTGCTGTCTGTCAGATTTAATTATTACAAGTGAATGTGTTCATCTTGTTACTAAATGTTTTTATTACTTGTTATATTTGTTTATTTTACTTAATGATTAATTCTTCTTCTTATGGTCCATGCCATGTGGTGTTGGATCTCAGATCATGTCTGTCAACAGCCTTCTGTCTCTCATGCTTCCAGTCATTTCTGATACTGACATTCCTCCATGCCTTAATGTCAAACTTTCCAGGCTAAAAAGTGCTCCGCCTTGCCCAAGCATGTCCCGTAGACTAGTGGAAGGAAGGAGGCACCATACTTCTCCTTTGTGGAGTACCCCTACTCTGCCACCCATGTTGATTAATTATTTGTTATTAATCTTAAATGGTCTTAGGAGTAGCTCAGTGTTCTCCATTTTCTAGTGCATTGATTTTTGATTGAGGATGATAGTGTTACAGTTTGTAGTTTATGAGTAACTAGCTGACCCGGCCCAGCTTCGCCCAGGCCCTGGAGGGGATCTATCTATCTATCAGTCTGTCTGCTTGTTTGTCTGTCTGTCTGTCTGTCTGGCTGACCCGGCCCGGCTTCACCCAGTCCCTGGTGGGGAGCATCTCATTTAATTCATATACGTAGTCATATAAGCTCTCCCGTTCCCGACTATCTGTCTGTCTGTCTATCTGTCTGTCTGTCTGTCTGACCCGGCTTCACCCAGTCCCTGGTGGGGAGCATCTCATTTTATTCATATACGTAGTCATATAAGCTCTCCCGTTCCCGACTATCTGTTTGTCTGTCTGTCTGTCTGTCCCGGCCCGGCTTCACCCAGTCCCTGGTGGGGAGCATCTGATTTAATTCATATACGTAGTCATATAAGCTCTCCCGTTCCCGACTGTCTGTTTATCTGTCTGTCTGTCTGACCCGGCCCGGCTTCACCCAGTCCCTGGTGGGGAGCATGTCATTTAATTCATTCATATAAGTAGTCAAATAAGCTTCCGTTCCCGACTATCTGTCTGTCTGTCTATCTATCTGACCCGGCGTGGTTTCGCCTGTAAACAGTAACTTAAAAGAATGTCCTTCCACACACCATTCATTATTTTTAATGAAAACTGTTTTTATTCACCGACATGACAGTTGATAAGTTTTGTAAGCAGAAATAGATGGGTTACAGTGTTATGCATTATGCATTATTTTTATGCAAACTTTGAAAATGCCTTAAAGATTATATCATTATTTATTATAACTCATATGCCTAAAAATAACTATAGACAAAGAGTTTAATAATAGTGCAAGTAAGTCCAACAATATGACTATAAAGTATATAGAAATGTTATTAAAAGTTATGCCCCTTGAAATAACTTTTCTAGAGTGAAGTCCCCCTGCTATATAGACATTATATAATGAAAATGGAAAAGTAACTGTTATTAAATAAGTAGAAGATTTTACACTAAGAAACTATTATAGTCGGTTGCACAGGAATGAAAGGAAGACGTGTAGAAAATTTCATCTCAATCGGATGTACCGTTATCGAACGCATCCAATACATAAATCCCCACAAACACACAAAGCCACATACACTCTGTTTTATAGATATAGATACACCACCTTCAATATATCTATGTTTGAGGCATACTTATATTATTACAGTTTGCATTTGATCATCAATTTATCTTCATGGTCATATAGTTGTATATATAGTAATTTGAGCATATAGTGTTACACTTTTCAATTAATCTGTAATTTACTGCACCACCCTACAACTTTGATTGAGTCATATAAAGGAACCCTCGTGGTCAGGCTATCTGCATGCCCAGAAGGTTGCAGGTTAATTTTCATACTCCAGCAGTTCATGAGCGCGATTTGTTCAGGGACCCAAGGGGGTCGTCATCACAGCAGTTCTCTGCAGTTCTTTCAGCAAGTGGTTTATACCAATGTGTAGGGAGAGACCAAGCTAAATGTGGTATAACTCGTTGCAATAAAGTTAGTCCTCCTGCCTTTAACACCTTGTTGTGTGTGGGTCACATGGTCTATTTGCCTACTGCCTGTATTCAATCAGTCAATCGTTTAGTTGCCATCTCTGCAGTGAAGGTTGGCTGCAATGGATCTCCAACACTTGTCTTCATTCTTTCAGATTGATGTTGGTCCACCTCTTGATGTTATCTTCCCACTTGTATTGCTGTCTATCTCTTGCTCACTTACCTTCAACCTTTCCCTCCAGTATGGTTTTTACAAGAGTGTTATGCCTTTTAATGTGGCCAAAATAGTTAACTTGCTTCTTTTTCATTTCTTTCATCCGCTCTCTTTTCATTCCCAGTTTTTACTGGCTGCATTAATAATCTGTCATATTCTAGACAAAAGGAGCTTCACATAAATCTGATAATTGGCCCTATTATCTAACAGCATCACCTGACATTGATTCTACTTATCCTTAGATTCCCTGTTTGATCACTGCCGATAAAAGCCCCTGATGAAAGCATACAGAAGTGGTGTTATTAAATTGGGTCTTCAAGCTGTTGGAGTTTTGTTGGTCTACTTCACTTAATGATGTCATTACAGGATCCCCAAGTCCTGTCTAGTATCTTGACGTCTTCAGTGTATTATTCTTGATGCATTGCTAGTGACATAAACATTGCAGTCGGTGACACATGTCTAACAGTCAAGGTTATTGTTTTACTGCCATGTTGTTAGTCTAACATGCAGGTTTAGGGAGGGCTTGTCTACAAGACAGTTTGCTACTGAATTAGAATTTGGTGTTACTGCAATGCCATTGCCAGAACATGTCCTGGGGAGTTAAGGTGGCCAGCCTGACATTGACAACATCCCTGATTGAGTGCCAGTAGCTCTGTCATAGTCTGGGACTAGCACCATGTACACGATACACCTCCAGGCATGAGACACAGTACTTTGATTACTTACGAGGCCCTTCCTGTCAATCCTCGTGTCATTTCCTGCATGGTCTCATAATTACATGATTGTTTATTCAGTAAGCTAGTTAGCTGTTTGCCCGTCTCCCTGGTCGAGGGGTTAGCAGCTTTCTCCGTAACCCCGAATACTCTCGTGGTTGATGTGACCGCACGAGAATTGGAAGCGGTTTGAGTCGCGCCAGTGACTTATGAGAGTATGGAGCTGGTCGCTCAGAAAGCAATGGCAAACTACTGAGCATAATCTTGCCAAGAAATCAACAATCAGCTGAAAGATGCTGATGTTGACAGCGATGTCCCGTAAAGGATATGCAAAACATTTTTATTTTTAGTCAGCTGTTTAAAAACAATTTTTCACTTATGTGTTTTATGATGTGCTGGAAGACTGTTTTTTAAATACATCTTTTGTTTAATAATAGCTGACAGTCTGTAGAGGGGAAACAACTGACTGTACGAAAGTGGCATGTACATTGGCGATGTTCTGATGAAGCTGATGACATATTTCGCCAGTGCTCAATTTTAAGATTAACTCGTGTATCATAAGATTCTCTGTGTGTAGCTGTTTATTTTATTATTGTTTTTTTGTTTTTTAAATTATAGGCCAAATGTGGCCCAGAGATCTGTAAATAGCTGTTTAGAAAATTGCTGATCAGTGCTTGAAGCTGAACCGGCGTCTGTGGTTTAAGGGGTAGTGATATGCGGTCTCATAATTCCTGGACTGAGTCGAGGGTTTGTGATTAGCTGCCGGCAGTTTGGAAGCAGACTGCTTGGCAATGAGTTATATGGTATGACATGTTGGCTGTTCAGAAAGCTATGGCAAACTACTGGACTAAAATTGCCTAGTAAATCACCAGCAGTCACAGAATGCTGGGGTTGATTCAACGTCCTGTAAAGGGCAACACAGCTAACTGTAGCTTGAAGCTGGATTGTAGTATTAGTAGTATTACGTTTGGAAGTGAATGCCTGAAAGCATTTATTTTGGGATTTTTATTGGTCCTTCGTGGGTTTTACTTTCATGCCATGTCAGAGCTTCAGTCTAATTCAGTCTAATTCAGTCTAATTCAGGCTAATGTGAAGCTCATGAACATGTCACACCTCCATTCCAGATTTGCGACATATTCATAAACTAATTCTGTAGAAAATAGTGCAATGGTTTCCCCTGTACTTCCATGCTTGTTGAATGTCTTGTGAATTAGTTTCAGTGTCTGTTGCGAAATGGTTGTCGCCTGTCTCATACTCTTACAGTTGTAGATTCAGTAGAAGATAGTGCAGTGGTTTCCCTGTCTGTCTCACACTCTTACAGTTGTAGATTCTGTATAGTGCAGTGGTTTCCCTGTCTGTCTCACACTCTTACAGTTGTAGATTCTGTATAGTGCAGTGGTTTCCTTGTCTGTCTCACACTCTTACAGTTGTAGATTCTGTATAGTGCAGTGGTTTCCCTGTCTGTCTCACACTCTTACAGTTGTAGATTCTGTATAGTGCAGTGGTTTCCCTGTCTGTCTCACACTCTTACAGTTGTAGATTCTGTATAGTGCAGTGATTTCCGTCTGTCTCACACTCTTACAGTTGTAGATTCAGTAGAAGATAATGCAGTGGTTTCCCTGTCTGTCTCACACTCTTACAGTTGTAGATTCTGTAGAAGATAATGCAATGGTTTCTCTGTCTGTCTCACACTCTTACAGTTGTAGATTCAGTAGAAGATAATGCAGTGGTTTCCCTGTCTGTCTCACACTCTTACAGTTGTAGATTCAGTAGAAGATAATACAGTGGTTTCCCTGTCTGTCTCACACTCTAACAGTTGTAGATTCAGTAAAAGATAGTGCAGTGGTTTCCCTGTCTGTCTCACACTCTCACAGTTGTAGATTCTGTAGAAGATAATGCAGTGGTTTCCATGTCTGTCTCACACTCTTACAGTTGTAGATTCAGTAGAAGATAGTGCAGTGGTTTCCCTGTCTGTCTCACACTCTTACAGTTGTAGATTCTGTAGATAATGCAGTGGTTTCCCTGTCTGTCTCACACTCTTGAAGATTCCATTCCGGACTGTGTTATTCAGTTCAAGAGTACAATTTTCTCAGAGACAGCCAGGGGTCATACTGGAGCTATGCAGTTCATACTTTGTGCGCCACTCAGTAGACCACCCAATGGAAAGAGACAGAGCCACATGGGATAAAACCCGGTGCAGTCAAGTTGATCATCTCCATGAAACCCCAATGTACCTTTGGCTACCTTTGTCAGACTGCCAGGACAAGCGAATGTCCTTCTCAGCTGCAGAATGTCCACGCATTCTGGTGTATACTTAGCCCCCTGAATTGTGATTGCTACACTCTTTGTGTGTGTTGCCTGTCCTTTACCTTTAGGATGGTTTTCACTAGTGAATGATAAAATGTTGCCAGCCTCTCAGGAGGCATAATGAGGTCATTTTGTTGACCATAGCTAACCAGTGTTTGGAGCATAAGTGAAGCATTTGATTTAATGTAATATCATACTGTCACATGAAGACATGTTGGTGTGTGTTGTTAATATGCATAGCAGCACATGTTGGCCAAAAGTCATGGTTTATTTGGGTTTAGATCATTGATAGAACAAAGGTGCATTATAGAACCAATTGGTGCTATGGAATCTGTGCACTTTGCTGAGACTGACCTTGTGTGGTCTGAGGGAGGAACTGTAGGTATACTTGTACAGATAGCTCATTTGCCAGGAGTGGCACATTTGACTGATGTCAGCAGGATTCAGTTATTGTTTTCACTTTCCTGCATGATATTGGATGTGGAAAATTAAGTTAGATCATCTAGGCCACCAGAAAGATGATGCATGTTACAAACTCCATAGAAGAAACAAAAGTAACAATTTTCAGTCTCCAGACAAGATACACCAGGCTGAAATATCAAATGTTTAATAAACTAAAGATAGGAGATACTAATGAATGCAACTGGAACTGGTAAAACGACAGGTAAATATTTGTTGCAGGAGTATCATCCACCAGTAAACACAATATCCAGAACAATAAACCTGGACAGAAAGGACAGGTCTCAAACTTACGATTCAAACAGAAGTAAAGAATGTATGCAGTAACAAGATTACAAAAAAAGCATATAGCTGAGAACAGCAACTCTTAGCTGCCTTGTTGATCCCACGGGTGTATTGGGAACACGTGCATATAGATGGAGCAGCACATAATTCTACAAGGGGAATATCACAGAATACTACAATAAATGGACGGGCTGGTGTATATGTAGATTACCCACACCAACCATTATCATAGCAACTGGCAAACTATTAGCACAGCAACTGGAACATGAAGTTAATAGCGGGAGAGCTCGTAAAAATAAAAGACAATATATGTCCAGTAGTAAGTAATCTTTACTGATGCACTGTCTACCCCAAGCACTCGATTACAAAAGCACTGAGAACTACAAGATCTACTGTCTCAAATACGTAAACGACGTAGAACTATTCTGCGGTGGATCCAATCCCATTGCTGTATTCCGGGGACCGAGAGACGGCTGACATATTTGCAGACGAAAGCGTTAGGGCACAATAAACAGATTTTAAAATATATATTACTATTACCAAAAGAAACATAAACTAAAATGACACGGAGAGTCACCTGTTTAACCTTATGATTATTATCTGTTAGAACTGGACACGCTACTATCTTTAGATTCAGAACAGGTCACAACAAACTCAATACCACATGTACATTACGTGCAGATAGTATACGGATGAGTTCTACAGCAGTTCGTACATACGGGCGAGCAGCTCAAACCGCAGAATACACACAACGTCCTGCTCACAAGGATGTATTCTGTGACCTGATGAAACAAGCCAAGATGTCACATTCTGCTCAAGCCAACAGGATGTGCACAAGACAGTTTAGTTCGTGCAGGAAACACAGATTACAGGCGAATGAAAAGGAGGAGGAAACGAGATCCACCCGAGCCTACAGTTGTCGGATTGTTCTACCTCATCTCGCCATACAGGATTAATCAACAAATTGCTGTCCAAAATAACCGTTTGAGAAACTTGAGTTATTGTAATTGCGCGTCTTGGTATAAAAGAAGTAAGGACGTAACCTAGTTTCAGATTTGTTTATCTCCCGGATATAATTACAACGCGTAAGCAAAATTTGTGAAATATTATCTCCCATATTGTTTATCTTCCTGTTTGTTATGAAGTAGTATTTTATTTTGTTAATGTTTAAGCAATTTATCTGTGGTAATCATGGCGAGGAAAGGAGTTCTTGAGAGCCATATTGAGACAATACGTATATACGGATGCGAATCGTGGACAATTAGCAAAAAGGGATGAATTATGTGGAAGCTGCAGAAATGTGGTTTTGTAGAAGAATGATGAGAGCATCCTGCACGGATAGAAAGTGCAATGAAGACATATTGAAACAAGTAAACACACTCAGAGAATTGGTTCTCGCATCAGAAGACAGTCCATACCCTGTGGGCGTGCCATGACAAGGCGACTGCTAAAGTACGTCGACAGAGCGGGAACGTTTGAGGGAAGGAGAAGCAGAGGGAGGCTAAGAAAGAAGATGCTGGGCAGCTTCACGTCATGGCATGGAGGAACATCAATATTAGATATCATTGGTAGCATAAGAGGCAGAAGGTTGTGGTCAGACATAATCAACAACGCCACACGGCATGGACTTTAAGAAGAATAATGTTTATGATGAAAAATAAATGTTTTCTCGTACGGGTAGGGTGTATGTTAAGAAATTGTTAATGTTATATATCTTAACCGTGAAACGAAATCACGTAAAAAGTGTATGGTATAGGGGTAACGAGTTGGAAATAACAGGTGCGTGCCTTCTATAGTACTATTCTCTCATTTATGTGTGTGTGAATTTCTTAACCTTTTTTTGGTAAAACAGTATCAGTTTATTAGGGTGTGTGGCTAATTCAGCTCAGCAGTTAACACATACCGTATGAGACTGAAGTCAGTATAGACGAAGGGATAAGAACGCGTGTTCTTAAACATCCGGTGTGCTGATACCGAGGTAAGAATGCGTGTTCTTAAACATTCTGTGTGCTGATATCGAGGTAAGGGGTTCAACGTCTACATCGGACAGTTGGACTAAAATGTTGACCTCTAGTCCTTGACTTGGGGACGTTAATTACAAGTACCCCTGAAGTCAAAGTGGGTTCGCCTGATGGCGAGGGACACTGTAGAGAAAGCTAATCCACACGCAAAATTCAGTCCAGCACTACTAGAAGTAGTATGTATGAACTACGCTTGAGTTCAGAGCGAGCGCCAAAAAAAAAAATGCATATGAGACAGTACATACACAGATTCACACGTATTGATTTCCACTCGTAGAAGAAATTAGAAGACACAGTAGTAGACAACATAAACATTGAAAACTATAGTTATCATATGGGGATTCGAACCTGTCGACTCCAAATAACGACTATGCCTTGCTGCAGAAACAGCGAGTTGCTGTCGTCATTTGGAGGTGACATGTTGGAATCCCAGGATGGTAGCTACATCTTTCAATGTTTATGTTGCCCAGTGTGTCCTGTAATCTCTACTTCTTCTGTTTCTTTGAGGGCCAGCCGATGCTTATGAATTAGTTTACGTACTGTCACAGTAGAAGTCGGCCTGATCGAGAGATTTAAAGGACTCGCGCTTTAACATTGTCAACTGACGGCGGTGTAGCGAGTTCATTTCACTCACTGTTCACTTGGTTTTTAAATATTGACTTCTCGTTCACAGTGCAATGGCAAACTACATAATGTCAAATTGCCTAGTAAATCACGAACAGCCAGTTAAAGGTTGGGGTGGATTGCAACGTCCTGCATAAAGGACATGCAGTATTTGCTGTCAGGATGGCTCGGGGTCCCCCAGCGTTCCATACGAAGCAACTGCACACACGTATCGTCTCATCACTTTCAACCCAGTTTATACCGTGTTATTCCATATATGCTGTTTATGAAAGTGATGTCATTATCATGTTTCATGCCGGGAAGTGTGGCGGTCATGGTTCGCTATCTCATCGGATCACCGGTCTTGGAACAGGTCATTGTTCTGTAATATTGTTGTAAGTATAATAACGCCTGTTCTATTTAATCACAGCCAAATTAATGGACATTTTAGTATAAACAATACGTTGATATGGCACTCAAAGCTTGTGTCAGGTATACACATAATTAAAACAACACACATACATTTCCTGGTTTATTACACTAATGTTATGACGTGTTTGCTTTGATGTGAACACTTCCGGTAAGCGTATGACCTTTTGTCGGTGAAAACGTGCACCTATTCTGTTTCTTCCGGCTTCTTACATAACTCCTCCAACTAAAACCTGGCTCCATATACGCTCGCCCTACTGTAACACTTGAACCTCCATTAAACCTGTGTGTATGCGCACACGAGGGTGTGCTCACGTTCGTGCCTCTGCCTGTCTGACGGAGATTGCTTGCTTGCGTGTGTTCGCTGGCTGTGAACTCCAGCGTGAAGTCCTGTATGTCGGATGAAGACATCCTGTTGTCCAACATCAATGTGATGTCATACCGGACTGAGGTTTGCGTGAGTATCCGTTGTCCCATGTCCCCATGTCTGGCTTATTGGTGTGCAGACTGGTGGTTCCTCGCCGTGCAGGCAGATACTCTCCAACTTCGGAAGAATTAGCGATCCTACTACGTTAGCCAGGACCCCGAAGGGACCTGTTGCCCCGGACGCACGACTAGGACGTGTTAGTAGGTCTTGGCCAGTATAGAACCTGGCCCTGGTGCCTTGGAAACACCTCTAAGCAGGTGGAAGTGAGATATTATTGAAAGGGCAGATTCACACAGAAGACATTAGTAAGTATGATTGCGTAATTCCGCCTGCTTCTAAATCTCACACCCGGTATTTTAAATGGCCTCTCTTAACACGTGTTCCACATAAGAAGAAACCAGCTTCTGGATACCCTCTCGAATGGTGCCATTGCTAAAACTGTGACCTCAACTTTATTTTGCATGTTGTGGGTGTTGAGTTTCCAGGGGCGGAAACATAGCAAGCGAGTGTAGGTGTGTATTCAGTTTATGATAAAGTTAGCACTCACACTGAACTGTCGGACCTAATGGGCCAGTTACCAAGACTTATAGCCATGGCTGGTGCCTCTAGCTCGAAAGGTGCCGGGTCTGAACCTTGCGAACGATTTTAAAAAAATTAGCAAACCAGTGATGTTGTAATGTCCCCGATCCCGAGGAAATGGATCGCTTGTCAATCCTTCTCGAATAAGGGCATAAAAATAGAAGGCAACTTGAGTACGTCGTGCGCATTAAAGATCCCTAGACAGTGGGATATCATAGAGAGTAGGCAGTATCTCCTGGCTACATTTCATCAGTTACAAACAGCGATCCATATAGAATGTGTGCGTGTAGTAAATTGAAAGGCTAGGAGAAACTATCACACTAATTATGGATGAATAAGTATGGGCAGTCTAGATTTATAGTGGAGGGACATGTTGAGAGCACTGCCTACTAGTCTTCCAACTGTGGAAACCTGACAAAGATTCCACATTACACCCACTAGATCTGCATTTGTCGTGTGTTACGTTCTTGTCGGCCTTATTATGCTGCTGGACATTTAGACGTAGACAGTCAAAACTGTTTGGACCTGTTATGAGAAGAAATAAATTAGAGAACTTGGTGACAACTGGCAAGATCGAAGGGAAGAGAATAAGGGGACGACAGCAGTAAATACTTGGATGGCTTGACCACGTGGCATGGTCAAGACAAGAACACTGAGCTGATCCACGACTCTGGTGATCGAGTGAAATGGTGAATCATGACCGCCCACTCTTACCGGCATGGCACTTGTTGGGTGGAGACATTTAAGCAGTAGAGTGCCGAGAGAATAGATTTCTATCAATATGAAAACACTAACTCGGCCACCAGCTGTTCATTAGTCATCATTATGTGTCCTGCCAAACGGGGAAGACGTTTATGTATCTACACAGATATTGATACCGATGTTGTCGATCAATTCTGATAATGTTATTCCTCCTTGCCACAGTTTTACACTATCCAGCATTATGTCTCTTAGTCTACCTTTTCTATATTTGATCTTTGCAGCCGTGACGATCTTTCCCATTAGCTCTCTTTTCATGATATTAGCAAAGAATACTGTTCACCCCCTTTCTTATAGTTGTTTATAATGTTCTAGTTTCTTTATGCTCCTTCGGACAATCGTTATTAGTTACTTTACCCGTTCAAGGTATTCGAAACATTCCTCTCAGAAACCACACATCCGATGCTTCTAGGCTCTTCCTAAATTGTTTGTTCACATCCCAAAATGTACTACAACATAGCAGAAGAGGTTCTGTGTAACATTTCTGTGTTCTCGCGCTCTCCCCCCCCCTCTCCCCCTCTCTCTCTCTCTCTCTCTCTCTCTCTCTCTCTCTCTCTCTCTCTCTCTGACATTAAATGAGTGTGATTTGACCACTTCGCTACAAAGACCCGAAAGTCTGCTTCGCACTCTGAAGGTCCAGGGTTCGTTTTCGAACTGCGTCGTTCAGACCACAAGTACAGTTGTTGCCCCGGAGATCCCTTTGTGTTATCTTTGAAGCTATGGAGTTCGCGCGTTGTGCGATGCTCTCGGCAGACTGAGACACACCGAGCCAGATGGAGTTTAAACCTTATGTTATGAAGTCGATCATTGTTTAAAAACTTTAACCAGTAAATCACTGGCTATAAATAATAATATAACACACACATACGCGCGCGCGCACTCACACACACACACCGGCGCCCCCCCCCCCCCCCCCCCCCGAAACCATGCCTTGCATCTGTTGATTGTTCTTATTATTTGTTTCCCCGTCGTTTATATATTTTCGGTTGCTTTATAAGTGGTGGTTTTGTGATTTATATTTTGTGGGGTGCAGCATATGAGTTTGTATGTGTTGTTTCTCTGAAGGATCTCGCAACGAATTGTCTTTGTTACATTATGTATGGCCATTTCCCATTGCAGTCAACACCTTTCCTAAGTGCTATATATTAATACAGCCGTATGTAAATGTCATATATTTTTGAAGGGAGTGGGAGATCACTGTAGTGCATGCCCCATCTCTAACAAAAGATGTAGAGCCCCATCCTCTTCTATCTTCAATAACCCCAGAATATGAACCTTGAGTTATCTGCAGGCCTCGTTCTATTAAGTATTGTCTAGGAGATATAGATTATGGCCCTGGTAAGAATGGTAATTACTAACTGGGAATCTGCCCCTTCTCCAATGATTCTGATAGCTCTGGAGCCCCCTTTTAGTTGATCAAATCTGAGGAAAGTCTGGAGAATTTTCTCAGCCTGATTTAGATGAAGAAAACATGGATGTTGAGCAGTTGATAGATCTAGAGTCTTTTTATTTCCCCATTCAGTAAGTCATTATGAGTTAATTTATCTTTAAACACTCAAACACATAAACAATCACATCAGATTCTGACAACATGATGTACAAAGAAGTTGTCACAGATAGGTTTGAACTTGACAAATTAACAGAAGGTCAATTCATGTTAATCATTTATTGACTGGCCTGAGCCTTCTGGTCAGTACATACATCTCTATTGTGATTTACATAAAGTAATAGAACAGTTGCACATTGGACCATTGTCCCAGACAAGCCATAATAAGCATCAATATATGAGATGTCAACAAGTGTGAAAACATAGTAAACATTTTGATGTTGTACATATTAAGTATGATAGTGGTGTCTCAACCATATAATGTCAGTAGTTTTCCTGAAATTGGGTGTGTATTCAACCTATGAGAAAAGTAACCTGGTGACTGGAGGATTAGGTAAGCCAGGGTCCATTGACTGATGGATCCACTTCAGGTCTGCCCGTATAGCTCCTCTGAAGGCCTCCCCATGCTCTGCTCATAGCGAAGTCATCCTCCATCTCACTTGTGGTTCATCTCTTTCTCTCGGCTTCCCTCCCTCAGGTCTGATTTAGGTGGTTAATTGGCTGATGTGTTGGGTGGTTGTTGGTATGTAGCCACCAAGATCACTGATGAATATTCGCATAAATATATACATTCCTACCAATACAATAATAAGAAGTAGGTGGAAGAAATCTAAATTCCTGAAGTAGGAACTAGTTCCCCTCCCCTCCTTTTCTCTCTGAGCTAGTGTTGGGTTAAGTTGGGGTGGTCAGAGATTATCACACGGTGTACGCCTTGTATCAACTTGTTCCTGCTGTATGTAAGTTCTCATTTGACCGGGGTCAGTGAACGTGTACAGTAAGACATTGACAAGAGTGAGAATATGTCAAGATGCATGTAAATAAATGACATACATTTAGAACATTTCTTCCACTAAATGGTGTTTACAATGTGTATAAATAATTCTCTGTGTTTTCCCAATTAACTACTTCTTCTTCTTGTGTCTAATAACTCTCTTCCATTACCTGTTGTTGTTGTGATGTTGAGTGTTGGGTTGTGTGGTGATGAGTGGTGTGGAGTGGTGTTGTGTTTTAAGTTATGTTGAGTAATGAGTTAAGTTCACTTCGCGTGATGGTGTTCCGCGAAGCACAACTTTCTCATGTGTTGCAGTTCATGTGTGCCCTTATCTAATTAAATTTGACATAAATATAAATATTTATTTCGCCAAACCCTATTAATTCTATAGATAAAGGAGAAAGGAAAGATTGATTTCACTTTCAGCTTTCTAGATTGTAAATAGGCATAGATAAGTCTGTTTTAGAACAAGGCACTTGTTCTAGTACACGAACTGTCTTTTCAGCTGTAGATAGTGGTGCATCTTTAACAATGTTTCTGGTGAAATGCACAAGATTGCTTTCGAATCATCACTTCTCACAGTTGTTTAGAATAGAATATAGTAGTGGAATGCACTTCTTAAAGTTAATAATTATCTCTAAGAATATCAGAGATTGTAGTTTCATCGAAGAGAATATTTCACCCGGGAATGGCTTTGCGTCGTTAGAATCTACAGTCGAGCATTTTTACATTTCAGAGGTTTTAATTAATAATCATACATTTCAATTGACATCACAAACATGGGTTTACATTACTTGATACATCGGGTTCTTAGTCTAATCAAGGGCCAACAAACGTACCTCGGATCCAGACTTTTGCCTTGCCCATTGAATTTTTGGTCACACAATCTTCTCACATCCGTCCATGGAGCGAGTTCAGACAAAAGTGCGGGCTTATTAACATTTCTGATGAAATAGTAATATATGTTAATTATGCACTGGCGCGAAGGCGGTCATGTGGTTTTCCTATCCAATTGTTTTCTGAGCTTGGTCTGATGAAATCTTTCTAAGAATCCACGTCATTTGTCACTTGTTCAGTTCCAGTTTTGATGTTAAGTTTTAAGTCCCAATCTCCAATTGCGTTTGTGAAGTCAATTTCTTTTAATGTTGTTTCCTCTTTTTGCGGCAGTTGTTGGTAATGAATAATGTTGGCTGCGTTATGCCACATGGCCCCACTCCAGATTGTTCTATGGTATGGAACTATGTTTCCAACATTTTCAGTTATCAAGTTGTTCCCATTTTTCCTCCCTTGTATTCTCTTCTGCATCTGATTGACCTGGTTCATCAGGCACTGGGTGTCGACTCAGGAAATCCGCTCCCACATTCATTTTCCCAGGAACATACTCAACCTGGAACGAGTAAGGTTGAAGAAGCAGCGACCACCTCATAAGTCGGGCATTCAGAGTCTTAGATGCTGCGAGAATCATGAGTGGTTGATGGTCACATTGCACTGTGAAGTGTCTGCCATATAGGTATGCTTGAAATTTCTGTACACTCCATACGAGCGCAAGACATTCTCTCTCGATAGTACTGTAATTTCTCTCTGCTGCATTCAATTTCCTGCTAGCATAGGCTACAGGGAATAGCTCTGATGGTACATCTCCCTTTCTCTGCAACAGCGTTGCCCCAATTCCTATGTTACTGGCATCGGTGCGCAGCACGAATGGTTGGTCGAGGTCTGGTAGATGTAAGACTGGATGAGCAGTTAATGCCTGCTTTAGTGCTGTGAAAGCTCTCTCACAGTCAGCTGACCAAGTGACTTTCTCTGGTTTCCCCTTTTTGGTAAGATCCGTTAAAGGTGCTGACAGAGTATTGAAGTCCTTGATGTATTTTTGATAGAATCCACATAAGGATACAAATGATCTTACATCCTTCTTTGTTTTTGGACGAGGTGCTCTCTGGAGTTTGTCCACATTTCCCTCTTGTGGAGTTATCAGTCCATGAGATATCTTATGACCTAGAAAGTCCAATTCTTGGAATCCTATCTGACACTTCTTTGGTCTAGCCGTCAATCCAGTTTCTCTGAGGCACCTGAACAAAAGATGCAGGGTTTCTACATGCTCTTCAAATGTTTCAGTTGCGATCAGGATGTCATCCATGAAGTGACTGATGTCTGGATGCTGTAGTGGGTCAAGTAATTTTCTCATCATACGTGTAAAGACGCTGGGAGCATTACTTAATCCGAATGGAAGAACGTTGAACTCATAGTGTCCTCCAGGCGTGCTGAAAGCTAACCATGGTCTAACCTCCGGTTTTACAGGAATCTGGTAATATCCCTTACTGAGATCAATCCTAGTAAAGTACTTAGCTCGGTTGAGTGCTGTGAAGAGTTTATTCTGATCAGGCAGAGGTTCTGCTTGGAATTCAGTTATAGCATTGAGCTGTCGATAATCGATGCACAATCTATGTTCTCCACTTGGCTTTCTCAATAATACGACGCTAGCACTGTAAGGTGATTCAGATGGTGAGATTATTCCTGCGGTGAGCAGTTGTTGTATTTCTTCCTCTAAAGTCTTTTGCTTTGCATAAGGAACTGGGTAAGTCTTGACTCGCACAGGCACTGTGTCATTCAACTTCATGTCAAATTCCTCCAAATCAGTTCTTCCTGGCTTATCAGTAAGTACTTCTGCATATTTTGCCATAAGTTCCCTAATCTGCTTTTGCTGATCCTTTGTTAAGTTGGGATTGATTTCCACATCCTTAAAGGTCTCTTTGGCTTGCAGTTGGCACTCGACTCCCATTGTTGATCCTTCTTCGACTTCAGTAGCCACACTCATGGCCATCAGATGTGCAGGTTCGGTGGTTGAGGGTCTTTCATGATATTTCTTCAAGAGGTTTATGTGAAATACTTTCATCTTGCCTTTGACTGAAATTCTGTAGTTGGTACGTGAGATCTTCTCCGTCACTACATAAGGTCCTCTCCATCCTATTTGCAGCTTATTCTGACTGGTTGGAAGCAGCAACATCACCTTCTCTCCTACCTCTAACTCTCTATCCTTTGCCTTGCGGTTGAAGTTACGAGCAATTCTTCGTCTGGCTTGACGTAGATTGACATTCGCTTGTTTCCAACTGTGTTGTAAACGATTTTTCAACTCGGCAACATATGTAGATGCAGTCACGACTGTATCATCTGTAGTATTATCAGTCCATGTTCGCAGTAACGCCTCAAGGGGTCCTTTGATCGGTCGTCCAAACAACAGTGTGGCTGGAGCAAAACCTGTTGAGTGATGGGGTACTTCCCTGTAAGCGAATAAAGCTGCGGGTAAATACAAGTCCCAATCCTCTGTCTTCTCCTGGGCAATTTTGCGCAGGATACTAATCAATGTCCCGTTCCACCTTTCCACAAGTCCATTTGACTGAGGGTGATATGGTGAACTGAAGATATGGCGTGCATGAAAAAGTCTGAAGGTCTCTTCCATGAGCTTACCACGAAACTGTGAACCGTTGTCCGTCAAGATCCTTTGTGGGAATCCTAGACGTGTGAATATTCCTAATAATGCATCAGCGACGTGTTTGGAGTCACAGCTGGGCATAGGAACTGCTTCGGCCCACATGGTTGTTGTGTCCACAAGCGTTAATATGAATCGGTTTCGCCTCTTCGTTGCTGAGAGAGGTCCGATTATGTCTACTGCCACTTTCTCAAATGGAATTCCAGTGATTGGCGATTCACCCAACATTGCCGGTGGTGTCCGGTGTTTTGGTGATACTTTCTGACACTGTGGGCATGATTTTACAAACCGTTGTATGTCTGAATTCATCCCTGGCCAAAAGTAGTGAGTGGTAATCCGCTGTGTAGTAGCGTTGATATCCATGTGCCCACTGAATGGTAGACTGTGACCCATTTCTAAGATCTGAGTCCTGTATTGAGTTGGTACAACAAGTTGATTAAACTCTTGTCCAGCTCGTCCTGCTTTTCTGTAAAGAAGTGCTGACTTCATGAACAGATCACCTTTACGTAGAGGTAAATGTGATTTTGGCAGTTTTCTGAAGCAGGGTTCCAAGGTGCTGTCGGCTGCTTGTGCCCTCTTCAGTTCCTCCGTTCGAGGGATTGGCGTAGTTGTTTCTGGAGTTTTTGTTGCCTGTGATCGAGTGGTCATGGTCGCCATCGCCATAGGTTGAACAGGTTCTCCTAGAACGATAAATCTACAGCCGAGGATTACAGGATATATCGGATCGTCCAAGATTGCTGCCTTGATCGTCCCAGTGACATACCGCGAGGCTATGTTCACTTTTGCCACTGGAAGAGACATATTTGTTGAACTCTTCAGTGGTCCCTGCAATTCCACTATTTCCTCTGTCACCTGTTCAGGGTGAACTAAGGATGATGAGACAACACAGTCATATGATAATCCAGTATCATATAAACAGGTCGTTTTGAATCCATTTAGTAAGATGGATTCCACAACCGGAATACGAGATGAGGTGTCTTGATGAGGTGTCTGTTTGGACGTTTCACCAGTGCTCACTTTTTTCTCTTTTCGGTTGGCCAAACATGCCGCTGTATGTGGAGGTGGCTTCTTCCTGCAATTCTGAAATGTGTGACCCCTAATTTTGCAATGGGTACAGAATGGTTTGTCCTCCCTCGGCGCTGTTTGGACTGAGTGTTGAGTGTTTTTCGGGGATTTCCCCTTTTTCCCGGTGGCTACAGTGTTTTCACCCTCTTTTGGCTGTGGAGTTTTGTTTTGAGAGGGGGTGTTGTTCGAACGTCCCTTTCCTCCCATCTCCTTTTGAGATTTCTCAAATCTCTCTGCCAGGATGATTATAGTTTCCAGGCGGTCAGCCCCGTTTTGGGTTAGGAATGCCTTCATTTCGTTCTGCATTTTCCCCTTGATCTGATCAATGATAATCATTTCACGGAGTCCTTCATAATTTTCCTCAAATCCTCCCAAGCAAGTCCATCTTTGTATGTATGACTTCAGTCTTTCCACTAGTTGTGCGTAGCTCTCACCCGGTTCCTTCCTTGCGGCTTTGAACCTGAGTTTATAAGATTCGGCGTCCACTTCGAATCGGCTTAAGAGTGCCGTCTTGAGTGTTGTGTAGTTCTGTTGTTCCTCTCTAGTGAGTCTTGAGAACACTTCATACGCCGTGGATCTTAAGGCCTGCGCCAACTTCGTCACCCATCTGCTCTCTTCAAGCCCACAGCTGACAGCCATTGCCTCGAAGCGTGATAAAAATCCTTCGATGTGGTCAGTCTGTTCATTAAAGGGTTCCAGAGGAAATGACATAGCTCCTGAATTAAGTTGAGAGACGTGAGGTGGTTCTGTCACTGGCGATCCTGATGAGGTTGAGGGTGTAGGACCACTCCCTTTCTCTATCCTCCGGATCTCCACTTCAATCTCCATTCTCCTCAACTCCAGTTGGTGTTGACGCTCTCTCTCCTTATCCTCCATTTCAGCCTGTAGTCGTTTCTCTTTCTCCTCCAATTCTGCTTGAAATCGTTTCTCTTTCTCCTCCAATTCTGCTTGAAGCTGTTTTTCTTTCTCAGCCAAGTCAGCCTGAAGTTGTTTTTCTTTGAGAGCCAATTCAGCCTGCAGTCTCTCTCTTTTGTCGAATGCATCTGAAACATAGTTAGCTAGCTCAAGGCCATCTAACCCGCACTCCCTACCTGTTTCTGTTATTTGGGCTCTAAACTTTGCAGTTTCCGCCATGTCTATAATTTATTGCTTTGCTCTGCCTATCAATATAATTGCAGTTAGTCTGATCCGCGTAAGTTTGTCAGTCCCTGATCTGCAAAGATACAACAGAGCATGTGCAATATTAAAAACACCCTATGTTATGTCTGTCTGTCAATGCTGGAAAAGCCAAAGGCAGCAGGCACTGAAATAACCACAATTAATTCCTAGTAAAGAAAAGAATCTGAAATTAGACAGAGTTTTCCCAACGGATAAGATTTTCCGGTGGTTGATGAAATGCTGTTAAGTTCAGACTCCACAGTAAAGGAACACCTTCTCTGAAAGAGAAGTAGTGTTGGTAGAGTAGATACACACTATATATTTCACCTGGAGCAACTCTCTCTGAAGTATAAGCCTATTTGAACATGGCCCCCTTCTCCAGGAGTAAAATCAGTCACCTACTCTTATTTATCTATAAATGTCATTCATATCATGTGGCTGTCAATCAATACCCCACATGGTATCTGTTAAACATTCTAGAAAATAACAATGTTCAAAATCCAAAGATAATTGTGTTCATGTATTTTTATATAATTGTTTAAAGGTTAACCATATGGGAACCATCCAGGACTTAGCCCACAATATGTCATATATTTTTGAAGGGAGTGGGAGATCACTGTAGTGCATGCCCCATCTCTAACAAAAGATGTAGAGCCCCATCCTCTTCTATCTTCAATAACCCCAGAATATGAACCTTGAGTTATCTGCAGGCCTCGTTCTATTAAGTATTGTCTAGGAGATATAGATTATGGCCCTGGTAAGAATGGTAATTACTAACTGGGAATCTGCCCCTTCTCCAATGATTCTGATAGCTCTGGAGCCCCCTTTTAGTTGATCAAATCTGAGGAAAGTCTGGAGAATTTTCTCAGCCTGATTTAGATGAAGAAAACATGGATGTTGAGCAGTTGATAGATCTAGAGTCTTTTTATTTCCCCATTCAGTAAGTCATTATGAGTTAATTTATCTTTAAACACTCAAACACATAAACAATCACATCAGATTCTGACAACATGATGTACAAAGAAGTTGTCACAGATAGGTTTGAACTTGACAAATTAACAGAAGGTCAATTCATGTTAATCATTTATTGACTGGCCTGAGCCTTCTGGTCAGTACATACATCTCTATTGTGATTTACATAAAGTAATAGAACAGTTGCACATTGGACCATTGTCCCAGACAAGCCATAATAAGCATCAATATATGAGATGTCAACAAGTGTGAAAACATAGTAAACATTTTGATGTTGTACATATTAAGTATGATAGTGGTGTCTCAACCATATAATGTCAGTAGTTTTCCTGAAATTGGGTGTGTATTCAACCTATGAGAAAAGTAACCTGGTGACTGGAGGATTAGGTAAGCCAGGGTCCATTGACTGATGGATCCACTTCAGGTCTGCCCGTATAGCTCCTCTGAAGGCCTCCCCATGCTCTGCTCATAGCGAAGTCATCCTCCATCTCACTTGTGGTTCATCTCTTTCTCTCGGCTTCCCTCCCTCAGGTCTGATTTAGGTGGTTAATTGGCTGATGTGTTGGGTGGTTGTTGGTATGTAGCCACCAAGATCACTGATGAATATTCGCATAAATATATACATTCCTACCAATACAATAATAAGAAGTAGGTGGAAGAAATCTAAATTCCTGAAGTAGGAACTAGTTCCCCTCCCCTCCTTTTCTCTCTGAGCTAGTGTTGGGTTAAGTTGGGGTGGTCAGAGATTATCACACGGTGTACGCCTTGTATCAACTTGTTCCTGCTGTATGTAAGTTCTCATTTGACCGGGGTCAGTGAACGTGTACAGTAAGACATTGACAAGAGTGAGAATATGTCAAGATGCATGTAAATAAATGACATACATTTAGAACATTTCTTCCACTAAATGGTGTTTACAATGTGTATAAATAATTCTCTGTGTTTTCCCAATTAACTACTTCTTCTTCTTGTGTCTAATAACTCTCTTCCATTACCTGTTGTTGTTGTGATGTTGAGTGTTGGGTTGTGTGGTGATGAGTGGTGTGGAGTGGTGTTGTGTTTTAAGTTATGTTGAGTAATGAGTTAAGTTCACTTCGCGTGATGGTGTTCCGCGAAGCACAACTTTCTCATGTGTTGCAGTTCATGTGTGCCCTTATCTAATTAAATTTGACATAAATATAAATATTTATTTCGCCAAACCCTATTAATTCTATAGATAAAGGAGAAAGGAAAGATTGATTTCACTTTCAGCTTTCTAGATTGTAAATAGGCATAGATAAGTCTGTTTTAGAACAAGGCACTTGTTCTAGTACACGAACTGTCTTTTCAGCTGTAGATAGTGGTGCATCTTTAACAATGTTTCTGGTGAAATGCACAAGATTGCTTTCGAATCATCACTTCTCACAGTTGTTTAGAATAGAATATAGTAGTGGAATGCACTTCTTAAAGTTAATAATTATCTCTAAGAATATCAGAGATTGTAGTTTCATCGAAGAGAATATTTCGCCCGGGAATGGCTTTGCGTCGTTAGAATCTACAGTCGAGCATTTTTACATTTCAGAGGTTTTAATTAATAATCATACATTTCAATTGACATCACAAACATGGGTTTACATTACTTGATACATCGGGTTCTTAGTCTAATCAAGGGCCAACAAACGTACCTCGGATCCAGACTTTTGCCTTGCCCATTGAATTTTTGGTCACACAATCTTCTCACATCCGTCCATGGAGCGAGTTCAGACAAAAGTGCGGGCTTATTAACATTTCTGATGAAATAGTAATATATGTTAATTATGCACTGGCGCGAAGGCGGTCATGTGGTTTTCCTATCCAATTGTTTTCTGAGCTTGGTCTGATGAAATCTTTCTAAGAATCCACGTCATTTGTCACTTGTTCAGTTCCAGTTTTGATGTTAAGTTTTAAGTCCCAATCTCCAATTGCGTTTGTGAAGTCAATTTCTTTTAATGTTGTTTCCTCTTTTTGCGGCAGTTGTTGGTAATGAATAATGTTGGCTGCGTTATGCCACAGTAAACAATACGGGAGCAGATGATACAGTTGCGTTTGTGGTGCTAAAGGCACTTTAAAAGGTTTTCACACGGAACTAACGGGTTGGGAACCGTTGCTGTGGACAGTTTACAGAGCCCTGCGTATTTTATTATGTATTACAGTTCTTGTGGTGGATGTTAATTTCATTGTGCTTTGTAATTTATCCTCTGTTCCGGAACAACACAGTGCTGTATAGGTTGTATTCCTTACTGCTGTGCTGATTATATAACATTACTTTATCTCTGTGTGTGTTTTAGTTTATTTATACTTACAATCGTCCCACACCCATACAAATGGGGACAGCTAAAGAGCGTTTTATATAAGTTCACGTCTGTTTGCGCAGTAACATGAAAGACTGGTGGCCGAGTTAATGTTCTCGACTGTGATAGAAATGTATTTTCTATGAAAGCTAACCATTAATTTCTGGCCCGAGAATATTGTAGATATTTCCCCAGTGTTTACAATGATTGTGTGGTGTATAAATAAACAACACATGTATGTGTGCTAATCATGCACAACTTAAAACATAAAATGCACTTTGTTAATTATGTGATGTAAACAAATATTAAGTTCATTAACTGTCTGAGGTAAATCTACTTTAATGTGTATTAAGTTAGTATTAACCTTGTTTTGTCGAAGGTAATTACAGTATATTAATTATCAGGTACTTACTCTAACGATGTCTAGCTTAGACTGGGTTAGCATAATAGTTGAGTTAAGAAATCACTGCACTCAGGACATTCCCACACGTGCTCCGTTCCTTCGTTCAACACCCTGCGAAGAGTCATACTGCTAATCGTTCCCACCGCTATCTGATTTAAATTTCTCCTGGTCTTCCCTCTCAGTTTTGAGATTCTTCCAGAACCCCTGCCTAACCCCTGCAATCTCATTCTTTCTACATACGGGTTCTCAATCTGTTCCCCCGCCTTCTCCACCTGGTCCCACAAGCCCACGACCACCTCATCCAGTCCATAGACAATCGACCACCAAGAGGTGCATTCCCTGCCAGCCTATCAGTCTGTTCATTCCCCCCGCAAGGCCAGGGCAAAATATCCACACAATTCTCACAATCTGTGACCTCTGAAGCGACGAGAGCCATTCCACACGAAACATTCCTTTCTCCACCTTGCTAAGGATACTCTTTGAATCCGTAATGAATACAATGTGTGTTGCAATAGCCCCTCTAACCAACGGAATTCCGCTGTTGCTGCCTCCACCCCCATCCTCATGCTGGAGGTCGTCGTCTCATATAGCATAGAAATTAAGACAATGAGGCTCTTACTAACTCCCTTCTCCTATTTCTTCTTCTTCTTCTTCTTCTTCTTCTTCTTCTTCTTCTTCTTCTTCTTCTTCTTCTTCTTCTTCTTCTTCTTCTTCTTCTTCTTGTGTCTTATCAACTGATACTGTAATAAAGTTGATGATGTTTATATTATTGTGTGTTGGGACGCTGTTTAAGCAGCAGTAGCCATATCACTCTGTCCCCTGGCAGTGGTTGCGTGAAAGCATGTGTGTGACGCCTAGAACACATTGTTACATTCATGTTCTGACAGTGCTGTGCTGTCCCTTATTACCTGAACAGCCAATTGTAGTATTCCTGTCATTTTACGCGCTCACCTGACAAAAGAGTGCTGTTTGTATTTAGCATAGGCTCTCAACGCAACGCAACCGTCTGATGTCGCACACATGCTAGGCAGTATATCTAGTGGCCAAAACGAGTTTGGTAGTTGTAGGGAATTCGATCGTGCCGCGATCCGAACTAAAAACAGAAGTGATATACCGCGCCATCCCGCAATGGTCCATTGTGTCACCAAAAATGACTATCTAAAGACCATTCATGCTTACGACGTCATTCATTCATTCAAATATCACGTGGGAATAACAAACGCCATCTTGGCTTCAGCAGAAAAGGTCCGTCTAATATTCCGTGCATAGCGATTGGTTGAAATTATCCTGGAATTAAAATAAATTAAAATTATATTTCTACCTACCGTAATTAATGTTTTTCTGGCTCTTTTAATAGAACACCATCAATAGTAGATGGATTTTCGGTTCTTTATTTTTAATTAACTCCAAACAAAAGTTAGTTAGTTATCAGCTGGGGTATCTTCGTTGCACTCCGGACATGTCCATAGGTGCTCAGATCCTCCCCCCAGCATATGCATCAGCGTCCGGTGGCTAATAGTGCCAGTTCTGTGTTGGTTGACGAGGCGCTTTGTTTTCCCGATGTACCTCTCGCGTCTGGCTGTGCCGATTCTTACTCCCAGGTCTTTCAACCTGGAAAGCGATGTGGAATCACTGGCGTCAAAATCCTCTGTTCTCGCCATATCTTTAAGGGCGTTAATAACATCGGCACGATCCATGGGCTGGCCATCTACAGGGGGTGCAGAGCCAGCCAATTTATCAGCTCGTTCATTTCCCTCGACTCCCGCATGTCCCGGGACGAAGATGAAGGTGACTTTGCGGACAACAGACTTCCGCAGCGACTCAGTCCACTGTCTACGTACAGATCCAGCTTCGACCTTCTGAATCATGCTCATTGAATCACTTAGTACACACACGTTGGTATAATGTTGTGATTCCAGCCATATGAAAGCCTGTGTAACTGCCATCACCTCCATCGTCATGCTGCTCGTGGTCATGGAGTGGGCACCACTGGATTCTTGAACGGTTCGGCCCGCTGAGCGGGCTGTAAATGCCCGCTGAGCGGGCTGTAAATGCCCACGCACTTCTCTGCTGCTTTACAACAGATCCATCTGTATAGATGAGCACTTCGGGGCTATCTGAGTGATCATAGATGAGCGCGTTAACCTCTGCATTGACAGCGGCAGGGTTCTGCTCTCTGCACCGTCTGTCGAGTGTGATAATGCAGGAGAAGGTACACTTAAAAGCTGGAGGCATCGGCACCCATTCCTTGCCGGGGTTGATACTGGTAAGACTGCAGACCTGTCCGACGACATCTTCCGCCCGACCCATCCATGATTTGCCCCTCTTTAGCCTGTCACCCTTTTCTCTGAATACAGCGTCATGCAGAGGGTGCTGCTCATCTGCACTTATTTTTAAGTATGCACGAGCTCTCCAGATCTTGATCCTGTGTTCCATTGTCGGGAAGTCAAGGAGGTATCTCATTGCTACACAGCTGGTGTCTCTCGTGCAGCCCAAAATGATGCGCATGGCTTCGTTTTGTACCTTTTCAAGTCTTCCAATCTGTGTAGGGCTGACAGTGAGGATGGCCAGGGCATACTCGATGCGTGAAAGCACAAGTCCTTGGAACAGAAGTAATAGCAGTCTTTGCTCGATATTGGCACTCGCCATGAATCTCATTGCTGCCAAACCTTTTCGAGCCTTCGTTATGACATAATCGACATGATCTCTGAAGGACAGGCTACGATCAAGCCTCACGCCAAGATATGTCATTGACTGGGTTCTACTCAGAATGCTCCCATCCATTCTTACTGCCGGCAGGTCTGTTTTCACAATATGGTTGTTTAGTGAGAACCATGTAACCGTTGCCTTTGCAGGATTGACAAGGGCATCGGCATCAGCACACCATGAGGAAATTCGATCTAGTTCGCCCTGCATATAGTTGGCAACCGCCTGTCTATCTCGACCCTGTCGATACACGAGGATGTCGTCAACGAATGATAGAGTCCTACCCCTCCCATCCAACTGTTGTTCAGTGATCGGCACCGTATAAACAAAAAAACAAAACAAAAAACCAAACAAAAAAGCATCCCTTACAGGACCTTATTTGCATCGGTCCAGCAATCACTTCCGTTTAAGTGTTCGGTGGACTGCTGGACCGATCGATTAATGTTTTGTTAATTTTTGGGCCCCTAAGGCCTTCACTGTCGTCGGAGTACCCCGACAACACTGAGGGCCCTATGGGCCCAAAAATCCGACGACAGTGAAGGCCGGTCGAAGAATGTTTTGTTAGTTTTTGGGCCCGTAGGGCCCTCACTGTCTATGGGCCCAAAAATCCAACGACAGTGAGGGCCCTGCGGACCCAAAAAATAACAAAACATCCACCGATCGGTCCAGCAGTCCACCAAACACTTAACCGGAAGTGATTGCTGGACCGATGAAATGAGGTCCTATAAGGGATGCTGTTTTGTTTGGGGTGAATTAAAAATTAAGTACCGGATTTTCGAATTCTGCATCAAATTTAACATATATTTAGAAAGTTTCATCGCTTAACTTGCTTTAATTGTGGTTGAAAAATAAATTCTCTGCGAAGATGTTACGATGTGCCCTTGTGAGTGAATGGGAAACTGTCAGGATCTCTAACTGTAGTGAGATAGCGTGGCTGACTAGTAGAGTGGATTGTGTTTGAGCCTGAGACACAGAGAGAGAGAGAGAGAGAGAGAGAGAGAGAGAGAGAGAGAGAGAGAGAGAGAGAGAGAGAGAGAGTCATGTTGTATTAATATAAGATGTGTTAATGTACATACTCCGTATTGTGATAATGTAACTATTCACGAATGTACTTAATGTGAATAGTTTACCGTGAATAAAAGGCTCACTTCACGTGGCTGTGCATGAGAGTTCGATCATTGAAAGTGTATGTAAGTTTCACCCCTGTTCTGAGAGAACGAGCCAAATGTCCATATAATTTAAGATCATGATAGAAGCCCAAAATGGCGGCTGTGGTTATCTATCGGACTGACATGTCCATGTCACTTTTTTAATCCTCCCTGGCCTAGAGGTTAGCGACTTTCTCCGTAATCCCGTTTATCCACGTGAGCAAACGAGGCTGCGCGAGAATCGGTAGCGGTTCTCGCCGCTCCCGTAACTTATGAGATATGTGAGCCGGCCGCTTAGAAAGCAATGGCAAACTACTGAGCGTAAGCTTGTCAAGACATCAACAACAGCGGTACAATGCTGGTGTTGACAGCGATGTCCTGTAATAGGATATGGGGGATGGGGGGGGGGAGTTAAAGAAAATACAAGTTTAAAGATTAATAATAATTTATTTGTATACTTGTACTATTTTTTAATCTTTAACATGACGGAACATATGTTTGAAGTCAGATTTTCATATCTGTCTATGACCCGTTTGAAATTGTGGCCTCATTTGTTGCGGTTTAGACAGGACCACCTTCATTGAACAGCAATGTACATGGACTCCGTAGCACCAAAGAATACATTTTGTGGGTGAGAGAGAGAGAGAGAGAGAGAGAGAGAGAGAGAGAGAGAGAGAGAGAGAGAGAGAGAGAGAGAGAGAGAGAGAGAAACTCACTCATATACATATCAGGGGCTTGCCGTAAGGTTTATCCTAACAGTGAAGTAGTAATTGAAGAAAGATTAAACTAGGCTCGTTCAAAACTCCTTATATTTGCGCTGAACGTGTATGCATGTATTTCTTCAACGTTCTCCAGTGTGATGCACAGCGTAACACACCCTGAAAACCGGAACTGCTGTTCCATTTGTCAGTACAATAGAGAGGCCGTGGCTGTGATAACCTTCCTAATATTAAAATACACAAATACACGCATGGATGGAACCAGCATTGTATTATTTAAACCCTTGATATAGTTTGGTTAAAAAAATAAAATCTAGTATAGATGATTTAAGTGTTAGTTAAGTTAGACTGGTTAAGTGTAGCCACTCTAATCTGTCAAGATCTAGGAGGCCGTCCTAAGAGTACAAGGACAGAAATGCAGAAACAGGGAAGAAAACAGTTGGCTAAGATGGAACAGTAATGACTGCGAGTAGCTGGTGCAGTAAAACTAAGCAAATAGCAGTCAATGGCATTGATTTTACACAAGAGACTGAACATGAGAAAAGTGTGTGCCCGCTGAGTTATATGCCTGTTGACATGTAAACAGAAGCACATGTTAGTAGATTGTTTTTGACATTTTCTCACAAGACGCGAGTCAGAAATCATTTTGGTAACCATTACTGACAGTAGGTGAGGCTTGGATTATGACCTTTCAGTACAAAATTTCCAACTAATGGAAAATCCAGGACACCCTAACACCAGTGACGCCATGAATACACACATTTGCAAGAGAATCAGTGCTGACTTGTTTTCTTCTTTTTTTTTGGGGGGGGGGGGGGGGGGGGGGGGGCTAAAGATATCATTTTTTGCATAGCCCTTACAGGACGTTGCAGTCAACATCAGCATTTTTCAACTGCTGTTGATGTACTAGGCAAGATTATGCTCAGTTTGCCATTGCTTTCTGGGCGATCGTCTCACATACCCCGTAAGTTACCAACGCGTCGAGAACCGCTACTGATTCTCTCTCAGGTTACGTTACTCTCCTACTTACTCAAAGTTTATCTACATGTTGGCAACACAGTTAATGGGCAGTATTATGCAGATCTCCTACCAAACATTTAAAAAAAGGGTCGAGACCAGAAAACGAGGGATAGCACACACTCAGAATCGTCCTTTGCTTCAAGCTAAAGCGCCCTTCACAAAGCATAACTCGTGTAGCTTGCAGCCAAGGGGGAAAAACAGCTCATAGGAAATCGTTTAATAGTGATGAAGATATACTGACGTGTGTTGATTGGTTTAGTTCGTGAAGTATTGTATTTTATTCCCGATGTCTTTTTAAGGTCAAGGAGAGATGGCATGAGTATGTCGATCCAAGTTGTAGCTATATTAAAAGAAATAAACTCTATACAAAATGTCACTTCTCTGTGACATTTTTTTAATAGTCACGATAAAGACTTGCGGCCAACTCCTGGTATTCTTTTGTGGGAATGTTTTATGACTTAAATATTATTTTTTAAAAGTAGAACAAAACTTTTCCAGGGCATCGGTTTATTAAATATCTGTGACCATTGTCACGGACAGTTCAGAACGCGTACACTGGTACTCCAATGTTTAGCAATTGTCTGAGAAAACGAGACACCCAATCCCAACTATTGTATAAAAATCGTCCACTCCTTGTACTTGTCGAGGTGCAGACGGGTGCCGCACCTCTATCTCTTTCTTTTTCACTTTAAAGTATTTTTCTCTGCACCCGCTTGTTTCTCTTTTAGTTCTAGTTTGTTGTTTATTTTTTTTTTTTTTCTCGAAGCATGTTATCATCACATTGACTCAAGCCATCGGCCGCTGTTGGTTTAGCGTAACGACTTTCGGTACACGTGGGCAAACTATTGCACGGTCAAGAATTCAATGTGGAACAAAGTTGAGGGACTCCTCCTCCTCCTCCTCCTCCTCCTCCTCCTCCTCCTCCTCCTCCTCCTCCTCATCATCATCATCATCATCATCATCATCATCATCATAATCTTCTTCTTCTTCTTCTTCTTCTTCTTCTTCTTCTTCTTCTTCTTCTGCCACAGCAGCTGATGCTGTGTTTTGTCCCAAAGCGCCAGGATGCGGAAGTAATTTTGACACTATATTTGGTATACGTCTGATACAGGTTGCTCCAGTTAACGTTGATTATCCATATTTTACCAGACTAGCCCAAGGACTTTCCCCCGTTGTACCGGAGCAGTGTTGCGTGTTGTGTTGCAGTCTGGTGATAGTTTCCACATGTGACCAAACTATTTTATTGGCGGTCCTTTGATGAAGGCTAACATTGGTATTACATTGACCAGTTTCCCAATATTGTTTGCCTTGTCACGTCCAGGCATCACGCGTAGTGACATTGTTACAATGCTCTTTTCCAATTGCTGCCGCTGTTTGGGCTTGGCCCTGAATACATAGAGTGGAGAACTGTTGAACAATGCTCTTGTCTCTCAATTTATCATTATCGCCATGTGTCATGCCAATATGCGACGGTCACGATTCGCCATCTAACACTATCACAGAAGTCTCCGACCTGCTCTGTGTTTTTGTACCGATTATGTGCCATCTATGTATTTATTGCTTTCTCTTCTCTTTGCTCCTTTTCCATCAAATTTGCCAGTTGTCATTGAGTTTTCGAGTTTATTTCTCTTAGCATGCTTCAAATCCTGTCTTCGGCTGATTTCTGTAACCAGTTGACAGTGTTCATGTTTCTTTAAGAACTACCTCATTCGTTGTTGTATCAGTCTGCTGTATTCTTTGCGCTTTTCTCGGTAACCACATTTCTACTGAATTAGATGTTTCTCGTCTTGTCAACATATTGCCCATATTTCATGTGCACACCACAGTATAGGTTATACATAACGTTTAACTCTTTTTTTGCTCAAACTGACATTGTGTGTGTGTGTGTGCGCGCGCGCGAGGGGGGGGGGGTGTTTTCCATTTTGCTTAGAAACTGCTTTTACCTCCGGGAGTCTTGTTCTAATCTCTACAAGGCATCTTCCGTCAGATGTATTAACTGTTGCAAGATAGTTGTATAGATTGGACTGTTTAAGAATTGTCTCTGTTACTTGGATGTAAGAATGGAGCCTTGTACAAGACTTACGGCACATTGGGCGTGTGGTGCTGGACACACGTGTGTATAGATCAGTCGGGGGTGATGTAGTCATGTCACATCGGCTGCCTGTACTTCACAAGACATTTCCCGGTACCCATACTGGCCGGTGTCAACCTGGGAACACAGGTCGGTTTAAACAACCCACCTCAGTGTGGATTCCAACCCATGACCACCGGGTCGGTATTGACACAGGATAAGTATTGGTGTTTACTGCATGCACATCTCCTGTCATGATGATTTACACAGGATAAGTATTGGTGCTTACTGCATGCACATCTCCTGTCATGATGATTTACACAGGATAAGTATTGGTGCTTACTGCATGCACATCTCCTGTCATGATGATTTACACAGGATAAGTATTGGTGCTTACTGCATGCACATCTCCTGTCATGGTGATTTACACAGGATAAGTATTGGTGCTTACTGCATGCACATCTCCTGTCATGATGATTTACACAGGATAAGTATTGGTGCTTACTGCATGCACATCTCCTGTCATGATGATTTACACAGGATAAGTATTGGTGCTTACTGCATGCACATCTCCTGTCATGATGATTTACACAGGATAAGTATTGGTGCTTACTGCATGCACATCTCCTGTCATGATGATTTACACAGGATAAGTATTGGTGCTTACTGCATGCACATCTCCTGTCATGATGATTTACACAGGATAAGTATTGGTGCTTACTGCATGCACATCTCCTGTCATGATGATTTACACAGGATAAGTATTGGTGCTTACTGCATGCACATCTCCTGTCATGATGATTTACACAGGATAAGTATTGGTGCTTACTGCATGCACATCTCCTGTCATGATGATTTACACAGGATAAGTATTGGTGCTTACTGCATGCACATCTCCTGTCATGATGATTTACACAGGATAAGTATTGGTGCTTACTGCATGCACATCTCCTGTCATGATGATTTACACAGGATAAGTATTGGTGCTTACTGCATGCACATCTCCTGTCATGATGATTTACACAGGATAAGTATTGGTGCTTACTGCATGCATATCTCCTGTCATGATGATTTACACAGGATAAGTATTGGTGCTTACTGCATGCACATCTCCTGTCATGATGATTTACACAGGATAAGTATTGGTGCTTACTGCATGCACATCTCCTGTCATGATGATTTACACAGGATAAGTATTGGTGCTTACTGCATGCATATCTCCTGTCATGATGATTTACACAGGATAAGTATTGGTGCTTACTGCACGCACATCTCCTGTCATGATGATTTACGCAGGATAAGTTATGGTGCTTACTGCACGCACATCTCCTGTCATGATGATTTACACAGGATAAGTATTGGTGCTTACTGCACGCACATCTCCTGTCATGATGATTTACGCAGGATAAGTATTGGTGCTTACTGCATGCATATCTCCTGTCATGATGATTTACACAGGATAAGTATTGGTGCTTACTGCATGCATATCTCCTGTCATGATGATTTACGCAGGATAAGTATTGGTGCTTACTGCATGCATATCTCCTGTCATGATGATTTACGCAGGATAAGTATTGGTGCTTACTGCATGCACATCTCCTGTCATGATTTACACAGGATAGGTTTTGGTGTGTTACATTGTTGTGTTGTTTTTCTTCTTGAAGATGACCATAATTTCTATTTTCTTTCAGTTTAGTTTAATTCACATCCTTGTTTCTGTTGTAACGTGTCTTTTCTGTAATATTAATGACATCAGCAGCTTAATCTGGCTTTACTACTTTTTTGCTTGTAATTAATATTTATCTTTAAAATAAAATCAGAAGCTGAATAGTTTTTATAGACTACGTGGCAAGATGACGTCCGTTGCTGTCATCCAAGCTCTTCTTGTGTATTGCCAGAAATCTGAGCACGGTAATGGAGATGCAGCGCTATTTCACAACCCGCCCAACGTGTTGTGTTCAGCTTGTGCCATGTCGCCCCAGTCGCCGACTCATTCCAGCCCCAAGACAAAGCAAAGCCAGTAGGGATATACTAGCAGAAGAGCACCCGCCAGTCGGCTTCTAGGTCGTGAACGACAGAGTGCGGGGTCGCAGCCTGTATTATTAGCATTGCAGACGGGATTTCATATGATTTGTGTCTGCTATTTTGCTTCTCTGTTCATTCTTTACCACCTTACCTGTTTAAAAGAAAATAATGTAATGTTTATTTTTTAATGCCAACAAACGAAACGTATTATTTGTCCGACGACCGGACAAAGGGATGACGTCACCAATAACTTGCCGCGTGCTCGTCTATTTGGAGAGAAGAAGTAACATATTCGCTCCCGTGTTCTTATCGCTGCAAGATTTTAGTTCAGTAACGGAGTTGCAGGCCATCGAGGAGGCTGTGACATGCGTGCTGCTTCGTGCTGTCTGACGCGCTGCCCAAAATATTGTTAATATGTTGTTATCACTCCTAGGTTCTTGTGAACGGAGGAAACCTAATGTCTATCATTCTATAGCGCTGTCTTTACGCGAGTTACCAAAGTAGCCTCTTGCTTGTATACTTAGAGTGATTGATTGTGATTGGAAAGAAGACACATTTGTCATTTATTGCCATCAGACGGTATTGCTTCATGTAGAAAATAGATGTTCACGTTGTAATTATTCTTCATTATGCAGGTGAAGCATCTAATCAAGTTTGTGGGGGTTTATTTATTGCTGTTGAGGAATCATTTAGTTGTGGAAAATATTTGTTTCTGTGTTTACTAGCAGGCAGTGAGGCAAGCAGACACCATTGTCCTCATAGAATACTTACACATTTTGGTACTAGGGTTAGCCGTGTTAAGTGGTACAGTGTCGTGTCTCTCAGACCCAGGTTTGTTATACGAAGAGTGGCGTTTATTAAATATACTCATCGTTTAAATGCTTCAGGCTGGTGACTGCCGTTTCCATCGAGAATGAACTGTATTTCTCGTGGAGGACTTTTGTGTTGGCATTCTGGCGGCGGCATTATGCACTGTGTACCTGTGCGGGCTGTTGGCTTGCCGAGACTCCTGTCTATTCCATTGTTCACATAGGGCAGTGAGGAGCATTTTGTGTTATATTCACTGGCACAGGAACGGAGCATAATGGGGACGACCCGTTGCCGTGAAGTTGGAACCGCGACTAACTAACATGCTTCAGAAAGTAACCGTGAGATAACTATACTTATACAGTACTCTGTTCAATCGCAAGGTCGCCCAGGCTTGTCGGCGGGGCATTTAAAGATGATACTCGGTACATATGTTGTCTGCTGACTGGGTCAGACAGTGGGAAAGGATCAGCTAATTGTTTAGTTTATGGAAAACCATTTAACAAAAACCAGTGACCCTGGTTGAGCTCACTGTTATGACAGGACTGTTGCTAGAGATATACCACGCGGACGATGCTTCACAGACACAACCTAGTGTCAGTGTCAGTGTCAGCGTGCTGGCGCGGCGTACTGGCCACATGCATCTCCACAATGTAAACTACCCCTTGTTCACGCATTCAGGCTATTATTGAGTTTATGCTGCTAGATATAGATATTACAAATAAACAAAAGTCCCACATTATGGGGATGCTGATTTAGTGGGGGTGAGCATTGGGTCTAGACGACGCTCAATTCCTAGAGGAACACGCATGCGAACCTTCAAGCAGACGGCCACCGGTATCAACAGCATGGGAACTCTTCGTTGCTGCTAAAGAAAGTGACCAAACTTGAGTTGGAACGTCTCGGAGCTGTGTGGCAATGTGTGGAGTGGGGGTGACTCGAGTGCAGTTATGTTGATTCCATATATCATTTTTGTAGCCCCATAGTTTTATAGACTTGTCTCTCTGGCGAATGAGTTAACGACGCTGTTCGTAATCCCGTATACGCTCGTGGGAAACACAACTGCGCGAGATTCGGCAGCAGATCGTTGGTTACTTACGGAGAGTATGTCAGCCGGCCGTTCAGAAACAATGGCAAACTACTGAACGTAAACCTTGCCAAGACATCAACAGCATCTGAAAAATGCTGGTGTTGACTGTGATGTCCTGTAAAGGATATGCGGGGGGGGGGGGGGGGTAATATCGGCACTGGACGGGTGGTGTTTTCAACTTCACGCCCACCGCCTTGATTTCCCAGAACATTTTCTTGTATTTATTTTAGTTTTGTTTTTTTAAACCTATGTAACAAATCGAAAAAAAGAAGAACAAAACAACTGCCCTCCTAGATAGGGATTCGAACAGGTGATACCGGCCAGCGGGCAAGCATGCTAACCGTTACGCTACCGCGGGCCCCCCCCCCCCCCCCCCCCGGCAGATGCTGCTAGACCCGTATTGTCCGAACGAACCAGCACTCGTTGCATCGTATGGTCAGTCTCACACCGACCGCCTTTCCTTATCTGGACAATTCTTTGGTACACATTGTAGACAAGTTCGACCTCAGAGCCCAGGTTAATTTTAAACATCCGCCCCGATGTGGATGTGAACCGGAGACTATCGGGAAGGCAGGTGAGCGACTAGCCACGTGGCTACCGCGGCAAACTACGCAGAGCATACTCGGCCACATCTACCAGTCATCTGTCTCCGTTTCCAATGACCTGTGTTGAGTAAAGTTGAGTATCTGTTAGTGCAGTCTCTTTTTTATTATATAAATCTGCATTGCCATATATTTTCTGTTACATTCTTTCTGTTGTCGCTAAAACAAAGCCGTATTCAAGCATGACGTAAGAGATGCATTGTCTGTGCTTTATTACGCTCATGTAACAGTAGTTGTGCAGCGCTGCCGCGCTAAATTAGGGTCACTGATTGTGTCCTCTAGGGCTGGTAGTTCTAAGCGCGATCGATGGTAACGTGCTAACCGTTGGTGTGTACGGGCAAACAGCACAGGACGGCAAGAGACAGGGCAGATCGAGAGAGATGCTATGTTGAACGTTTGGCAATTTGGTTGTGGAGTGTTACTGTACAGTTCAGTTTTACTCGAATAGGCTTATTACAGGAGTGTATTTCATATATTCTTTCTTAGTTGAATCTCGTGAAGAAATACAAATTCTTATTTTCCTGGCTTGTCCGGTCTTCGTGTTGGGTAGAGCGTTATTGATCTATTGATTAGGTATTCGTTGTTTCTCAGCCTAGTTGTTTACGCTGATGTTCATGCCTAATAGTACAGTTATTGTCATATGATAGTTATAGGTGGTTAAATGGTGACCCTGCGGGTGTAAGTATCTGATATCTGCAGATGTTGAGTCCATTTGGTGGTGGTGCTTTCCCGTGTTAATGTACCTTGTGAGTTGATTCACAGATGCTTGCATGAGGACGTGGGTAGTCAGTCTATAGACATCGAATGTTGTATACAGGAATGTACAGTGGTGTGTAGTTGTATAGTGGTTAAATCAAATAACGTACTACAGTATATATATATATATATATATATATATATATATATATATATATATATATATATATATATATATATATATATATTCCCACCCCTCTTTCGTGCATCAGATGTATTGGGTATATAGTTAAGTGTCGTTTACAGGACATTAAAATCAGCCCCAGCATTTATTGACAGTTTCATTTACTAGACAGCAGTTTGACATTGCTTTCTGAACGACCGACACCTTAGTCCATTGAAATCAACGCCATGCCGGTTGCTGTCAAATCGACAATGGTTGATTTAAAATCCACAACTCCGCATGTCGGGGAATTGTGAAACACGATTGCCCTGTCGCCCAAGCCACAGCACCGGCTGGGTACAGGGTGAGTCAGTATAATATCAGTGCCCCCTTCCCACGCCTTGAGGAGCGTTGTGTATATGGTGCTAGCCTCATATGTGTACTAACCAATCCGCGCCTACTGCCCGATGTGGCGCGTATCAGCCTGTCATTCCAAGTACTTTTCCGTGCATCCATTCTAAACTGGGACAGCCTGGGTGCCCAGATTTAACAAGCAAATCTTCGCCTCGGCCAGGTTTGCACCACTTGCTCATTGGCCTGGCAGTCGAGTGCGCTGACCACCGCCGGACCATGGTTCCGTGTATGGTATTAGCCCCTGTTGCATATACCAGCCGGCTCTCAGTGGATAGTCTACCGCTAGCCACTAGACTACCTGGTCAGTCACGGCGTCCGGCTTGACATCTCAAGGACATTCTTTGGCATCCAGTTTGGGATGGTTAGGTATGTTGCTTAACAACACCCTCTCCCACCCTTGTCCCCTCCCCCACCCCCGCCTCCAAGAAGATTCGAACACATGGCCACCAGATCGGCTTACAAGCCACTGAGCTATCGCGTCACTCTCTCTCTCTCTCTCTCTCTCTCTCTCTCTCTCTCTCTCTCTCTCTCTCTCTCTCTCTCTCTCTCTCTACCCCCGGTTATAATAACAATTAGTTATATATCCTTTGCCGGTCTCTCTGGCTGTGGGGTTACAACACTTTCTCTCTGTAATCCCGTTTATCACGCAGAGTCTCGCAGCGGAGCGAGAACTGAGGTGGTTCGACCCCCGCTCGTGACTTGCGGATACTGAGCCGGCCGCTCAGAAAGCAATGGCAAACTACTGAGCGTAATCTTGCCAAGAGATCAACAGACAGCTGAAAGATGCTGCTGTTGACAGCTAAGTCCTGTAAAAGGATACGCAAAACATTTTTTTATATATCCTTTACAGGACGTTGCAGTCAACACCAGCATTTTTTGCTTGCTGTTGTGATTCCTGGCCAAATTAACGTTCAGTAGTTTGCCATTGCTTTCTGAACGATCGGCACCCATCTATCCATCCATCATGTGTCATGCTGATAAGCGTGGGCGGTCATGTTCTGCCATCTCACTCGATCACCAGAGTCGTGGATCAGCTCCGTGTTCCTGTCTCGACCATGCCACGTGGCCAAGCCATCCAGTTATTTACTTCTCTTGTCTTCCTCTTGGTCCCTTCGATCTTGCCAGTGGTCACTCCAGTTCTCCAAGTCATTTCTTCTCATAACATGCCCAAAAATGTTTGACTGTCTACGTCTAATGACTCTGATCAGTTTACGATATTAATTTGTTTCTTGAAGGACTTGTTCATTGGTTTTTCTGTCTGTCCATGGTATTCTTTGCATTTTCCCCAGAAATCACATTTCCACAGTCATCAGATGGTTTTCAGCTTGGCTGCTCGTTGTCCACGCTTCACATCCATACAAAAGTATAGGTTTTATGTAGCACCTCAACACTCTTTTTCTCATTTCAATTGATATCTTTTTATTGGTCAGTATGTTTTCCATCTTGCAAAAGGCTACCTTCGCAATGGCAATTCTTGTTCTAATCTCTTCGAGGCATCTCCCATCAGATGTTATTACTGTTCCTAGATAACTGTATCGATTCACTTGCTTAAGAATATGCCATTTACTCGTATATCAAGAATATGCCATTTACTCGTATATCACATTGTGGTATTTCCTTCTTCCCAGTGACGACCATAATCTGTGTCTTCTTACTATTCAGTTTTAACCCTAGTTGTTCACTGTGTGCAACAACCGCATCTACTAAATGTTGCATGTCCTGTTCATTGTCTGCGATCAAGACTGTATCATCTGCATATCTAATGTTATTGATGTATCTTCCAACAATGTTGATTCCTTCCATATCAGTCGGCACCCATACCAATTTGTAAAAAAAAAAAAAAAACATTTCGGATCAAAATGTGTAATAACTAGTTATATAACCGCAGAGTTGGAATCAAAAAGTTTACAACAGTCCTAGGTTATGTAATGGTTGTATGAAGAAACGTGCAACAGTGTGTAGTTCTGGAATGATTGCGCCCAAAAATGTGCAGCTTTGTATAAAAGATATAATATTGAATGACGATACTTACAAACCATACTGGTCTCAAGCTAATTATTGCTAGTGGTGCTATTTCCCATTTAATAATTGAACGCCGACCACCCCCATATCAGTGCAGTCGATTGGTTGTATAGTAACGGCAAGCTGGTGATTTGTGGGAAGGTTCTTTCTCTTGGCGTGTGTTTCTGTCATTGGTTGTTACTTTTGATCTGTTCCTGTTGATTTCCCAGGATCTGTATTTATGTTGTGTACTTCCAGTGTAAAATCTTTGTTGGATCAGATAATCGCGCATTCGCATTGAATAGGGTTGCGCTGTGTTACTGCCACGTGTCTTTTAGCCTCGTAATAATTCCTTACACTTGTTGTTGTAGTAGTTGTAGTACTAATAGTGGTGGTGTTGGTGATAGTAGTAGCATCAGTAGTAATAGCAGCATCAGTAGTAGTAGTAGTAGTAGTAGTAGTAGTAGTAGTAGTAGTAGTAGTAGTAGTAGTAGTAGTAGTAGTAGTAGTATAAGTAGTAGTAGTAGTAGTAGTAGTAGTAGTATAAGTAGTAGTAGTAGTAGAAGTGGCGATGGTGGTTAGGAATTTTGATACTAGTGGTAGTTGGTAATACTTGTGCTTAGTAGTACAAGGTGTATTTTTAATGACTGGGGTTTTTTAAAATATTGTCGTTCCAAGTTGTGTATTTACCTTTTATGTTGCATGAGTTCACAGAGGGTAAATACAAAATTTGGAATGGCAATTTTTAAAAAACCCTGCATTAAAAAATACACCATATACTGTATTAGTAACAGCGGCGGTAGTAGTAGTAGTAGTAGTAGTAGTAGTAGTAGTAGTAGTAGTAGTAGTAGTAGTAGTAGTAGTAGTAGTAGTAGTAGTAGTAGTAGTAGTAGTTGTTGTTGTTGTTGTTGTTGTTGTAGTAGTAGTAGTAGTAGTAGTAGTAGTAGTAGTAGTAGTAGTAGTAGTAGTAGAAGAAGAATATTTGTGGTGGTCGCGGCGACGGTATTGGTGGTGGTCCCGGTCATCATCATGTTGCAGGTGTTTTGCAGAACACCCCTCGGCAAGACCGCCTTGGCCATGTCACCTGCCTCATGTATTCTCATGCTTAAGGTGTCTTGGTTGTCCGGTAGTGCTCGTCGACTCCTACTCATGTTCCAGGAACCGGGCTTGTCATCACTGTTCTGCCCAAACCGCTGCCGCGTTTAATATAGCCCAAGTATTTCAGTTTCTGAGACATGGTGCTGTGTATGCGCTGGTTTTCTTCTGTGTTCATTTCCAGGAGAATGTTTGTATTTGTCTTCTGTTTGGTCCACTTGGTTTTCTAAGAATTGTTCTTTAACATTTACGTTCAGTGATTGAGAAATGGCCATGGCTGACATCCGTATGTTACCTCAAAGGAACATGCATGTTCTCGAGTGTTTTACTTGAATGTGTTAGCTGGTGTTGTGATATTAATAACATCTACATTGCCTTGGCCAGCCTTCGTCTGACTTATGAACAGTGCTCAACTAGCAGTAGTTGCGATATTATTATTATTATTATTATTAGTAGTAGTAGTAGTAGTAGTAGTAGTAGTAGTAGTAGTAGTAGTAGTAGTAGTAGTGGCGGTGGTACTTGTGATGGTAGTTAATGATCCATCCTGTGGTTAGTAAAATCAGCCTCCTCTGTGCGCGCGCCTGCCCGTAGTGTTCATTGCGTAGCGTGAGTATTTTGAACGTGGACACAGTGCTAACTAGGTTTGTTTATTCTCTACGCTAACACAGTTAGATCTGGAGCCTGTTAGCGTACTAGTGCTATACATCGCTATAGTCAACGTGTCGACTGTTGGTAAGACGAATCCGCTTCCTGTGACCTAGGAAGTCAGTCAGTCATCTTTGAGTTGATATCGCGAACTGTCCAGGACGTACATGGAAAGCAGAACCTATCAACCAGCAGACACAACAAACTGCAAGTGTTACATGCGCTGACAAAACTACTGGCAAGCAAACAGCAGACGGCCGAGCAGGTCCGTGGGCTGATCACAGCGCGTACTCCAGCTGAGTCTAAGAGAGACGGACGGGGAAGAGCGTTGCTGTGTTGCTGGTGTGAGCGTGGTGGCGCTCACACATCCCTGTATGTACTCAGACAGTTTTCCCTCAGTGCACAACAGCCTAACTATTCACGACGTTGCCAGATGTTCGGTTTGTATTCGTATTTTATAGCTAGTTTTCACTGTGTGCTGTGTGCCTTGATATCCCGCTGACTATTGCCATAAATCATGATTACTGATACGGATAATACTGTTCCTAATTGTCGGCAGCTTTGTGTAGTTTTCGTGAAATAATGTACATGATGGACGGCGGTGCCTGTCTGTACTTGTTGCTTGTTACAGACGGGTTGCGATGTGTCTCTAAGGCCATGGCTACTCGGCATAGATGTTGTTGCTATATAAAGCTCAAACATTTATCAGGATTGTACCCAGATACACATGTCCAGATGGTGCGCGTTTCGTGGCATTCTTTCTTGTGTATGGTTAACTTAGAAAGGGAGCATTATAACCACGACCGGTAATAATCCGCAATGCATATGCTATTGCTAACGAAAATAGGTGTGTCTTTCAATATACTACTACCCACTCCTGACCAGAAGGTTTACATTAGTGGCAGTATTTGAGACGTCATTGACAGCAGTTGCCAAGAGGAACATATCAGAGTGTGCGCTCATGCACGTACTCAAGGACTCACACACACACACACACACACACACACACACACACACACACACACACTCACCAAAGTAGGCTGTTATATCAGTATCGTCTGCCAGCTATTTAGACCGCTTTAAGAATAACACTTATGAGCGCAATGCGCACAGAATACTTACTGTGTTGTTTAGCAACTTAGTTGAGGCTAGACACGTGTTGCAGTACACCGAAAGTGTGACAGATACAAGCCGGGCAGCTACATACCGCTTGATCTCTGGCATGCAATATCACTCTGTTACATCTAACCAGGAAGCGTCCTCCACAGAGTTGGAGAATTAGGGATCCTGTCTGCAGACTAGAATGCAACTGCACACGCAATTAATTAAAATGTTTTATGTATTCTGATGGCACAACAACTTACGAGCACACGCGTGCGCCCATTCACACATGCTGTGAACCAATTGTTATTTTAAAAGGGTGAATAATTAGCACCCTGGTCCATTTTGTTCAATTGTTATATAATGATAGGGGAAACAGAAAAGGAGAGGGATGGGAAGAGAGTCTGCTTATTTACACACTAGCACTAATATGCATCACTTTGCTGACACTAGACCCTCACATTACTGCCTCCTTATGTTTCAACTGTCTTATTTACACACTAGCACTAATATGCATCACTTTGCTGACACTAGACCCTCGCGTCACATTACTGCCTCCTTATGTTTCAACTGTCTTATTTACACACTAGCACTAATATGCATCACTTTGCTGACACTAGACCCTCACGTCACATTACTGCCTCCTTATGTTTCAACTGTCTTATTTACACACTAGCACTAATATGCATCACTTTGCTGACACTAGACCCTCACGTCACATTACTGCCTCCTTATGTTTCAATTGTCTTATTTACACACTAGCACTAATATGCATCACTTTGCTGACACGACCCTCACGTCACATTACTGCCTCCTTATGTTTCAACTGTCTTATTTACACGCTAGCACTAATATGCATCACTTTGCTGACACTAGACCCTCATGTCACATTACCGCCTCCTTATGTTTCAACTGTCTTATTTACACACTAGCACTAATATGCATCACTTTGCTGACACTAGACCCTCACATTACTGCCTCCTTATGTTTCAACTGTCTTATTTACACACTAGCACTAATATGCATCACTTTGCTGACACTAGACCCTCACATTACCGCCTCCTTATGTTTCAACTGTCTTATTTACACACTAGCACTAATATGAGTCACTTTGCTGACACTAGACTCTCACATTACCGCCCCCTTATGTTTCAACTGTCTTATTTACACACTAGCACTAATATGCATCACTTTGCTGACACTAGACCCTCACATTACTGCCTCCTTATGTTTCAACTGTCTTATTTACACACTAGCACTAATATGCATCACTTTGCTGACACTAGACCCTCACATTACCGCCTCCTTATGTTTCAACTGTCTTATTTACACACTAGAACTAATATGCATCACTTTGCTGACACTAGACCCTCACGTCACATTACTGCCTCCTTATGTTTCAACTGTCTTATTTACACACTAGCACTAATATGCATCACTTTACTGACACTAGACCCTCACATTACCGCCTCCTCATGTTTCAACTGTCTTATTTACACACTAGCACTAATATGCGTCACTTTGCTGACACTAGACCCTCACATTACCGCCTCCTTATGTTTCAACTGTCTTATTTACACACTAGCACTAATATGCATCACTTTGCTGACACTAGACCCTCACGTCACATTACTGCCTCCTTATGTTTCAACTGTCTTATTTACACACTAGCACTAATATGCATCACTTTACTGACACTAGACCCTCACATTACCGCCTCCTCATGTTTCAACTGTCTTATTTACACACTAGCACTAATATGCGTCACTTTGCTGACACTAGACCCTCACATTACCGCCTCCTTATGTTTCAACTGTCTTATTTACACCGTGCAGCCACTTCTAGTCATATTGAATAGTTTCCACAATGTCTCTTAATTGAGGTTATTATTGTCTCTAGCGAAGCGTGGTTTGCACTGTTCCAGCTGTCAATTGTTGTGCTCACGTGTTTGCATGCTGCGAATTAATGTCCTGACAATTGGTTATATTTATCAGTCTCATTTGTTTATGTAGTGTATCATTGTGTCATTTTTCATATAGTGTATCACTGTCTCAGTTCGTTATGTTTATCACTGTCTCATATGTTTATATAGTGTATCATTTTCTCATTTGATTATGTGTATCATTGTCTCATATGTTTATATAGTGTATTATTGTCTCATTTGGTTATGTGTATCATTGTCTCATATGTTTATATAATGTATCATAGTCTCATTTTGTTATGTGTATCATAGTCTCATATGTTTATATAGTGTATCATCGTGTCATTTGGTTATGTGTATCATTATCTCATATATTTATATAGTGTATCGTTGTCTCATATGTTTATAGTGTATCATTGGCTCATGTTTATATAGTGTATCATTGCCTTATATGTTTATATAGTCTCATTTGGTTATGTGTATCCAATCCAATCCAAATTTTGGTACGAATACCCCCTTTCAACCTTCGAGTTTTCGACTTGGCTATAATTGGGGTATTTATGGTGTAGCTTGTAGTTTGTCTTTCGTTTTTTGGGCTGCTTGTTGTCAGCTTCCCGGCTTCTGATGGGTTGATTGTGTTCATTCCTGTCTTGTTCCGTTTTTTATGTCTGACCAGAGTCGCGCACTTGTTAAGGCCCGGAGTAATTGTGGCCCCACGCCGTCGTATGCTGCTGTTTCCTTCAGGGAGCTTTACCAGTTGTCGTCTCTCCTGGTGTTCCTCCTATTTCCCCGTCTTGGGTTGCCTTCGAATCTTCTCGGTGTTCGCTAGTTCGATCTTGGTGGTGATCGATATCGTTCTTCATCTGTTGTTTCTTCTTCTGTCTGTGTTCTTGCATCTTCTGGTTCGGTCTCGGCCTTGAGCAGGTCTACTATCCGTTCTAGAGTTGCTTCTGTCTTGTCTCTTGCTTGATGTATTTTTGATAGCTTTTCTTCAGTCTCGGCCTTTATAACATCCATCCGAGCGACATTCTGCTCAATCTTCTGCTGGACTTCAGTTCATCCAGTGATTTTATTTGTGCTCTTTCTTCTTGTATCTGCTTGAGAGTTTCTTCTGTCTTTTCTCTTTCGTCTTGGATTTTTGATAGAGTTTCTTCTGTCTCCGTCTTGATTGCAGCCATCCGAGTGACATCCTGCTCAATCTTTTGCTGAACTTGCTTCAGTTCGTTCAGGATGCGCTAAACGGCTGTTATCTGAGTCTCTTGCGTCTTGTCTTTTTCTTCTTCCATGCTGTTGAACTTTGATCTCAGGTCCTTCAGTTGGCCTTCCTGTTGCGCTTTGTCGCTTTTGGCGTGAGTCGATTGGTGGCCTCGTACTGCCTCCTAGCCTCTTTATAGGGCAGGTTAGTTTTGATGGCGATCTTCATGGCTTCCTTGCTGTCTTGGTGGCAGGGGCAGCCGAGGTACCAGGCGCCGTGGTTGCCGAGGCAGTTGGCGCATCTCCTGTTAGTGTTAGGCCTCCTGAAGTCCTTGTCGATCTTTGCATGCTGGCACTGATTGTATGGATGAGGTCCAAAGCTGTATCTGCAAACCTCCACCTCACTCTTGCAGGTGGCACGGGTGTGCCAAAACTTCTGACACTTAGAGCACTGCAGCACTCTCGGTATTTAGTGCTCTGGAACTTGGTCTGTCTGGTCCCATCTGATGAATTGAGGGATCACTCGGTCTTCCGATGTTACGATGACGACAGAGGGGATGTTATTCTTGCCGATGATTCTCTCAGCGCTGATGATCTGAGTTTCTTGTTCTCCCTCGTCAGCATCTCCCTGATCTGGTCGTTGGTGAGATGGGTCTTGACTCGTTTAATGACCCATCGTTTACTTGTGCGGTGCCGGGTGGCTTCTAATAAGATGCCGTGGTGAAGCTTGATGTCGGCCTTCTCTCCTTGTGCAATCTTCTGCATAAGTGCTGTGGTCTTTGGGTTTTTGTTGATGGAGACCACTACTCCATCAGGTGTCTTGCGCAGCTGGTAGATGATGTTTCTTCCCAGCTCGTTTTCCAACAGACTGATTATCTTGTCTGTTGGTAGCGCCGACAGATTGGCTTCTCCCACGTTTGTCTGTTTTGGCAGAAATTTGCCGGTGAAGTCCTCCGTTGTTGTTTCCTCCTGTGTGGAGGTGAGGTCTCTGGTAAATTGAGCTGCTTCATCTTGGTGCTGTTGAGAACTTCCCGGCTACCGCTGGCTTCAGTTGTGGTCTCTTCAGCGACGGGAGCGGTTTCAGCTGGTCTAGGAGCAGGACGACTGTATGCAGATATGGGCTCAGCAGTCGCCGCGGCCTTCTTCTTCCCGGCTGCATATAGTTCATGTCTCTGCGCGGTACTTTTAACGCGAGACATCCTCTGCGTTATCCGATCGTGATCTGTTCTCGATAGAGCGTCGAGTCATATGTGTATTAGTCTCATACGTTTATATAGTGTATCATTGTCTCATTTGGTTATGTTTATCATTGTCTCATATGTTTATATAGTGTATCATTGTCTCATTTGGTTATGTTTATCATTGTCTCATATGTTTATATAGTGTATCATTGTCTCATATGTTTATATAGTGTATTATTGTGTTATTTGGTTATGTTTATCATTGTCTCACATGTTTATATAGTGTATCATTGTCTCATATGTTTATATAGTGTATAATTGTCTCATTTGGTTATGTTCATCATTGTCTCATATGTTTATATAGTGTATCATTGTCTCATATGTTTATATAGTGTATCATTGTCTCGTATGTTTATATATAATATCATTGTGTCATTTGGTTATGTTTATCATTGTCTCATATGTTTATATAGTTTATCATTGTCTCTTTTGGTTATGTTTATCATTGTCTCATATGTTTATATAGTGTATCATTGTCTCATTTGGTTATGTTCATCATTGTCTCATATGTTTATATAGTGCATCATTGTCTTATTTGGTTATTTTTTTGTCATTGTCTCATATGGTTATGTTTATAATTGTCTCACATGTTTATTTAGTGTATCGGTGTATTATTTGATTATGGTATGCATAGTTGCCTCATATGTTTATATAGTATATTTTTGTATCATTTGATTGTGGTGTTGTTGCCTCATGTTTATATTGTATGTCGTTGTCTCATATGTTATATAGTATAGCGGTGTCTCATATGTTTACATAGTGTATCGTTGTCTCATATTATAAATGACTATCGTTGTATCATTTGGTTATGATGTGTATCACTGTCTCATATGTTTATATGGTATATCTTTGTGTCATCTGGTTATGATGTGCATCATTGACTCATGTTTATAGAGTAGAGGTGCTTCATCTCTTTATAATGTGTATCATTGTCTCATATGCTTAGGATAGAGTTGTCGCATCTGTTTATAATGTGTATCATTTTCTTATATGTTTATATAGTGTATCACTGTATCTTTTTATGATGTGTGTCATTATCTCATATGTTCATAGAGTACAGCTGACACTTATATAGTGTATCATTCTCTCATGTTTATAATGTGTATTTGATGTAAGAGACTCATTACATCCAACCCCCTTGCGGAGATGTCTCTTTATTGGTGAAAGTAGGTAGTCTACATACGGCATAGCGCGCCAATGTTCTTGTGCACACACTCGTTGTTTACAGTAGTACCTACACTTACGCTTGTCTCGTCTGTTTGTACATTGAATCATTATCTGTAGGATCTGTTTATACGTGTATCATTATCTGTAATATCTGTTTAAACGTGTATCACACGCGCACACACACGCGCACGCACACACACACACCCTTCTCTCTCTCTCTCTCTCTCTCTCTCTCTCTCTCTCTCTCTCTCTCTCTCTCTCTCTCTCTCTCTCTCTCTCTCTCGTACATCCTGCAGTACCAATACAGGCAGATATTTGTTGATAAAAATATATAGTCTCCTACCATATATAAACTCACACACACACACACACACACGCACACACAATCACACACACACTACAGGATCAACAAAAGCAGACATTTTTTGATGAAAATATATAGTCTACTACCACACGCGCGCGCACATGTGATCTTGCAGTATCAACACACGCATACATGTGTTTTGCTGAGTCGGTCACATATCTGGTTGCACTCCCAGTTAGATATTTACACACGCACACGCGCATAAGAGTGTACACTTGTATAAGCGCGCGCACACACACTCGTTATTTACAGTACGCACATTTACGCGTACCTCGTCAGTTTATAAAGCGAATCATTATCTGTTTAGAAAGTCTGTCGTTGTATGGTATGTTCTTTAAAGTTTATCGCCGTGGTATCAGTTTAACAAAGTGAATTATTATCTTTACAAAGTGTATCATCATGGCATGTGTTTGTAAAAGTGTATCGTTGTATCTGTTTATAAAGTGAATCGTTAGCAGTTTAAAAAGTTTATCGTCGTTATGTCTGTATATAAAATTAATCGTTATCTGTTTACAAAGTTTATCGTTGTATCTGTATATAAAGTGAATCGTTAGCTGTTTACAAAGTTTATCGTCGTTGTATATGTTTATAACGTGAATCGTTAGCTGTTTACAAAGTGTATCGTTGTATTTGTTTGTAAAAGTGTATCGTTGTGGTATCTGTTTATAAATGTTATCTTTGTCCAGTTCATATAGTGTATTGTTCTGTGCTTACAGAGTATATCGTTGACCTATCTATTTATAAAGTGTAACATTGTCAAATCAGTTTATGAAAAGTATGATTGGCGTATATATTTATAACGTGCAACACTGTCATATTTGTTTATAAAGAGTATCGTCCTATCTTTATACAAGTATATCTTTGTCCTATTTATTTGTACCTTGCATCCTAGTCTTTTCTGTTTGTCAAGTATATAGTTTGGAAAATGCACGCTTTTAAATGTACTTGACAAAGAGGTTGATAAATTGGAGCATATTTTGTCTTCTTCGTCCTATTTATTGTGCCCAATTATTAACCCTTTGAAAATAAAATCAGAGCGTTAATTACCCCACCTGTCTCTCCCTCACCCCCCCCCCCTCTCTCTCTCTCTCTCTGTCTCTCTCTCTCTCTCTCTCTCTCTCTCTCTCTCTCTCTCTCTCTCTCTCTCTTAATGCTAGGCGGGCCAATTCTTACCCTTTGAAAAGGAAGTCTATGAATTCTCCCCCTCCCACCCACCCCCTTCTCTCTCTCTCTCTCTCTCTCTCTCTCTCTCTCTCTCTCTCTCTCATAATGTTAGATGGGCCTGCATGCCAAATTTTTAACCCTTTGGAAAAGCCCGTTCGCTCGTTCCTCCTTCCCTTCCCCTTTCCCTTCCCCTTATCTATAAGCGCGCTTTCTCCCTCCCTCCCTCTCCCCTCCCCCTGCCCTCTGTCTGTCCGCGCGTGGCATTACTTTGCGACAGTCATACGTGTCATCTGTCTCCATGGAGCACTGACTGCTGGTAGAGCCTGGTTTACGAATGTCTACTGATTCACTCGGCGGCTGAAGAGAGGAGGTTCGTCTTTCTGATGGCAGCATGCGTACCAGAGATGTTTCTGGCCACGAGGAAGGGACCCGATCCCCCGACCCCACGTCATGAATGTCACGCTCGCCGTACGTGCTTGCCGTATACCTTCACCAGATGGCAGTTTACACTATTTGTTTAGTGAAGTGTTTGCTTGTTGCTGTTATAGCATCCTTACCGTTGCTAATGTGTGTCTCTCTCTGTGTGTATGTCCCTCTTCCTCTCCCCCCCCCCCTCTCTGTCTCTCGCCCCTCAGCAGGGGCTATTATTATTATTATTATTATTATTATTATTATTATTATTATTATTATTATTATTATTATTATTATCCCTCACTCGCTTTGACCTCAGGCTTATTCCGAGCCCACTCATGCTACTGCTACTATACTAGTCTCTACTACTAGTGAGTGCACTGGACTGATTTTGCATAAGGGTTGGCTTTACTATTACTAGTGTTTCTCGCCATCAAGCGAACCCTCTCTGACTTCTAAGGTTCTTGTAATTTACGTCCCCAAGTCAGTGACAAGTAGGCCTTATTTTCGCGTACCCTAGCAGTGGCCACATAGAGTTCAGAATGTCCATCTGTTTCAGTTCCCTCGCATATGTCAGAGAACCACAAGAGACTACAAGATCTACACAGCATCCGACAGAAACCTAGGGCGTTCCTACCAGAAACATGTAGGCTATAAATATTCTGCTGCCAGTTATTTAATTTAGAAAATTAGGCTTGGCAACTGCGTGTTCTCATGCTTGATCTTTTCAATTTTCCATTGGGAACGGAATTCTTAACGTTGGTGCAGCGTGCACACAGGGTCTATTATTTGGTCACATGTCTGAGAAGGTTAGGCATGCAGTCCACTAACCATGCAACAGGGGAATATAGTAGGACACCATTCTCAGGTTCCTTATTGTGTTAAAGTAATTGCCTTCAACTGGACTCATGTAACCCACTAATTCTGGGGTAAGATAGAGGTGGGCGCGAGCACAGATGCACGCACACGCACATGCACACACTCTCTCTCTCTCTCTCTCTCTCTCTCTCTCTCTCTCTCTCTCTCTCTCTCTCTCTCTCTCTCTCTCTCTCTCCGCGGTGACTATTGTCTTGTCTTCTGCCTCGGCCTTCTATCTCCCAGTGGAGCATAGGTCATCAACCAACTCTTGCCAACCGTCTTATGTTTTGCTGTCTTCTACAGCACCCTGCATGTCCTTCCCTTGTTATGAATGATCTCTGTGTCTGATGCCCTTCTCTGTCAGTTTCCCTCTATTTCTGTGGAATTCAGAGAAGGGACTGTCAAGTTATTCTATCAGCAGGTGTTCTCCTTGTGCCTCCTATCCAGCACCAGCATATTTTCCCCACCTCCTGGTTTGCTGGACATGGTTTAGCTCTCACTCCGTATGCTTCTCGTGAGTGATTCTGACATCCCGTTTAGTTCTTCTATTCTGACATCCCGTTTTAGTTCGTCTATTCTGAAATACCATTTTAGTTCTTCTATTCTGATATCCCATTTTAGTTTTTCTATTCTGAAATACCATTTTAGTACTTCTATTCGGCACAGGCACCAGTTAATGAATGTTTGTTTATTCATAATTGTTTTAGTTGCTCTCCATGCAGCCATGCTGATTTACTTTAATATTCAACGTTTGGTCATAGATTTAAGTTCTTTTGGTTTCCACAATTTTCCTAGTGCTATGAAAGCTCCTCTTGCCTTTTGTACTCTTTTTCCCCTCCATACCTCTTTCCATTTCCTTGTCTTTCACTATTCTGCTGCTTAAATATATATTTGATTCCACTAGAAGTGAGATTTCACCAAGTGAAATTGGGTTATCATTTGCTTGATTTATTCTTATCTTTTTCTTTCCCTGTATACATTGTTACACCTATAGTTTTAACCTCCTATTGATTGTATTTTCATAATTTAGCTTGCATCTGATTTTGCATTTGGCACACATGGGCTATGCCCAAAGAAAATCCCACATGTAATTAAAGTGGCATTGCATGCTGATAACCTGGTTCTGTGGAGCACACATGAATGTGCAACAGTAGACACCAGACTGCTACAACAAGCAATAGATGCATTAGCTGCATGAACAATTAGATGGTGTGTCAGCACACACACTGACAAGTGCAGTACCACTCCCTTTACTCTCTCCTCAAAACACATGGCAAGCATCATCCAGATAAATGGAATACTCCTAAGAGAAGATAAAGAGCCCACATACTTCAAGAGTTACAATCGATGACAGGCTGACATCGAGAAAGCACATCAATAAAGCAGCAACAAAATGCCAGAAGGAAGATAGCCGTCCTAGGAAAACTAAGTGAAAGCACATAGAGAGCCAGCGGGAAAATACTTAGCAAAGTTTATCAGCAGAGCACATGACCACAACTGGTGTTCAGCATCAAATACCACACTACAAGAGCTGGACTAGGTGCAGTATCATGCACTCAGTCACCACGGGAGGGATGAGATCAGTCCCTATAATGGAAATGGAGAAGACGGGGAGGGCATAAGCACTGGGGGAGTGCAGGGATACAAAGATGATAATACAAGCAGAAAGTTCCACAGCATCTCGGGCCACCCTATGGAGAACAGATTTGAAAAAATTTGGGACAGTTGAAAAGAAAACAATTTTATCCACCAGGCCAACAAATCTAGACAACAATGAAAGGAATATTCAACAAGGAAGAACTGTACAATGCAGAACAGCTGCTGTCAGCTTCCTTGATGATGAATACCTCAAGGACCTGTGGATCTGAGTCTACACAGACGGGTCAGTGTAGGAGCAGGAGTGTACATAGAGTACCCGAATAATACTTCTTCTTCTTCTTCTTCTTCTTCTTCTTCTGCGCTCATCCTGAGTTTTTTTTTTTTTTCGGACGTGATTACGTTGTGCCTGTTTACAGCAGAGCTGCGTTCTTGCGCCGTTAAGCCGACACATCCGACTTCTGCGGGCATTTGTTGACCGGGTTAACCTTCCCATGGGTTTCTTAGGATGTTAGACTCTCACTGTTGTGGTGTTATCCCCCATTCCAGCTGGCCCATTTAGAACAGCCAAAGACATTCTGGTCAGCCCTCAAGGGAAGGCAGGGGCAGACCATGGGCATTCCCCGCCATCCAAGGAGGCTTCCATAATTGCAGAGCCGACACACAGCACTCTGGTACTGGGCTCACCCAGGGAATCGTCACGTCCTGCACATGGCTGCTTAACCTCACTCCCGTATATTGGGCCTTCCGTTCACCATAGGCTGTTCTCCTGAAACCAGAAGAATGCAGTCTGCAGATAACATCCACACAGTGAGCTTTTGATTCGGACTTTCCACTTAATGGATTTGCTATCCAAGCAATAATCCATTTCATGCCTCGGGGATGCTTTTGTAACCGACATACCTGTGTTATGAAGTGTGGCAGTCTAAATACTTCTTCATGCACCTTTAGATGTCAACCTGAATGTAATTAAAGTAAACTGCAGTCAACTTGAGCTTGTTGATATCTCCATAGAGCTTGTCTTCAAATGAAGCAGGCCAAAATATCTTTCTCTGTTCTGCATATATTGGGCACTCCTACAGCAAATGTTTAGCTGTCATTTTACCAGTTCCACAATTACATTCATCAGTATCTCCTATCTTTAGTTTATTGAACAAGTGGTATTTCAGCCTGTTAGTTCTGTGTGGAGTCTGAAGATTGCTTCTTGTTCTCGTCGGTCGAGTTTGTAATATGCATCATCCTTCTGGTGGCCTGGATGCTCTGATTCCCATTTGGTTCTATAAGTGCTTTTTATAAACCTCTTTGCCTCATTATAATGAACACGGCCAGATTACTAACAGGAAAGTACTGTCATAACCATGGTAAAATAATTCAAATTAGTAACAGAGAAATTACTGACTACCAATCTTGATACACAGCCTATGGTACTATTGACAGATGCAAAATCAGTACTTTAGACACTCCAGTCTGAGAAATTGCCAGTGCTACAGGCATTTCTATCTGAGCTAAGCCAGCGTAAGGTCACCATACAATGGTTACCATCTCACTGTAGTATGCTCAGAAATGAGAGAGCTGATAAACTATATAAGGAGACAGCAACAGAAGAGCAAGCTGATGTACCAGTCACATACCACCAGAAGAAAAGAATCATCAAATCAGTCAGAAAGCCAGCAAAATATGCACAAGAAGATTACTATTTTATGGATAGACCAGAGCAAATTATTATTTTGCTCCTCAGAACAGGACACAGTTGATTACGCAACCACATTTATACAAAATGTAAGATTGACACTTTAGCCATATGCACATGTGGATTGATGCCACAGACAGTAGATCACATACTCCAAGACCTATATCTCTAACTTCCTAGTTGTCACAGTCTTTTCTAGGTCCTCCTGTCTCATAACATGACAGTAAATTGTGATTGCTTGTCCTGATGTGGTTATCAAATGTCTGTGTGAATTGGCCTGTTGCTTTACTCAGTTATTGGTCTTTATTAGCTGTCATTGGGACTCCTAGCATTGTATGGAGAAACAACATCTCTGTGACTTTTGTCTCATTCTGCTCTTTATTTGGTGCCCATGATTTACATACACAGCGTAGTATGGGCATTACTTAACAGCCTAACACTCATTTTCTTACTTACATGGACTGGGAGAGGTTGCACAAAATGTTCTTCATCTGATAGAATGTGGCCTTTGATTAGGTTATGATGATTCTTGCAATAATCATATACGCTGTCAGCTGGCGTAGGCATTGTCTCTCCACAGATCTCGGTCCTTGGTGTTCTGGATCAACTCTACTGCTGATAATTCTCCATGCCACCATCTTTGTCCATGCAGTATTATTCTCCTTGTCTGCTTCTGCCTCTTTTCCCACTGATTTCACACAGTTGCCATGTTTTTGAGTGCCTCTCTTCTCATCATTTGATCATAGAATGAAGTTTGTTTCTGTATGGCTATTCTAGCCATAATTATTATTGACGGGTCACCTGGTAACTAAGTCATGTTATTTTTAATGCTTATGTCATCACAATGACTGTTTAGCAGTAACCTTATCTGAGCTGTGAAAATGAGATTATGTATGAAAGGTAAGAGATAAGAAGCGCAGAATATTACTGGGTCAGCATGTCTGATTCTTAACCCTAAAAATTAAGTATCTTCATCTGTTTCCCCATCTTTGTCTACTTTCCTACCTAAATTGGTGTATGGTTACATATAGTAGAACAATACCTTTGGAGCTGTGTCCCTCTGTCTATCTGTCTATCTGTCTGGTCTCTCTTTCTCTCTCTCTCTCTCTCTCTCTCTCTCTCTCTCTCTCTCTCTCTCTCTCTCTCTCACACACTCACACACACACACACACACACACACACACACACACACCTCTCCAGACTCCATATTTAAAACCAGAAGATGAAAGGTCCAGAACACACACCTCAAGGGGCACTACTTCTGATAATCATATTTCCCTGTTAGTTGTTTTCCCTTGATGAGATTTCTTATTGTGATTATTACTTGAGGAGCTTGTTTCCACAGCAGGAATTCTGTGAGCAGTATAATGAAAAAATTCCAGCCAAAGCTTAGAACAGCTGAATGAGAAGTACACAGACTTCCCCAGACATGATTGAGTAACAGTCCCTTTGAAGATGGTATTTAGGGTGGGGAGAACAATCTATATCGACCTCACAGAGCATAGTGGTTAGTGCACTTTCCTGCCCAGACAGTGGTTCAGGTTTAATCTCCAGCAGAGGCAGGATCATTCCTCCCTTAGCTTATCTTCATCTCATCAAGACATTCAGATATGGTCTTGATTAAATTATCTTCATTTAATCAAGTTATGTAGTTAAATAGAGATTAGTTTACCTTCATTTGATCAAGATATTCAGATACAGTCTTGATTAAATTATCTTCATCTAATAAAGTTATGTAGTTAAATAGAGATTAGCATACCTTAATAGTTACAATCGGGATTAGCTTCATGTCATGCAGTTACAATAGGGATTTGTTTACTCTCATTTCATCAAGCCATCAGTTACAATAGGAATTATCTTACCCTCATATCATCATGAAGTTACAATAGGGATTAACTTACCCTCATGCCATTAAGTCATCCAGTTACAATAGGGATTATCATACCCTCATTTCATCAAGTTATAATAGGGATTATCTAACCTCAAGTCATTAAGTCATGCAATTATCATGGTGATTAGCCTACTCATATAAAAAGTCTGCAATGTTTGCATAACATGTAGATAACTAAAACTTGAATAGCTTCAGTAGGTTTATTCCTTAAGTCATACTAGGGTACAAATCTGTATGGTGGCTTTGAAAGTATGTGTGATCAGCACTTTGCCACTCACCATCCAACAATTAACTTTGTCTATACCACTCAGTTTCCTTTAATGAACTCTGCCACTCATCATCCAATAATGACATCTATCACCCAGATGAATTTACAATCCAGTAATTAACACTACTTTCCACCCATCATCCAGTAATTATCTCTTTTTCTACTACCCTTCAACCAGTAAATAACTTTGTGTCTGCTACCCATAATTCAGTAAATAACTTTATATATGCTACCCAATATTAAATAAATAACTGCACTTTTTACCCTTCATTCAGTAATTAACTTTACCTACTACTCATTTCACAAAATGAACTATTTATCTGCTACCAATAAATAGCAGTAATCATGTTGTACCTACTACCCATTGTCCAGTAAATAACTTTGTATCCTCTATCCATCATCCAGTAAATAACTGCATTTGCTACCAATCATCCAGTAAATAACTATCTGCTACCCATCATCAACTAAATAAATTATGGAGTGGGACAGATAGAACCACGAAAATCCGGGAAGGTTAACCCGGTCAACAAATGCCCGCAGAAGTCGGATGTGTCGGCCTAACGGCGCAAGAACGCAGCTCTGCTGTAAACAGGCACAACGCAGTCACATCCGGAAAAAAAAATCCGGATGAACGCAGAGGAAGAAGAAGAAGAACCACGAAAATTAGATTTTTAAGAGCATGCATCTTTCCCATTGCAATATATGCCTGTGAGACGGGTTCTAAGAATATCTTGGGTAAAGAAAAGAACAAATGCATCCATACTTCAAGAACTGAATACTGAAGCCGGTTGACTATTAAAGACGATAAAACAAAGAAGATTGATATATTTTGGTCACTTGAAAAGTCATGAAACTTTGGAGAGAACAATAATGGAAGGGTATATGCCTGGGAAGAGAGGAAGAGGAAGGCCAAAGAGAAGATGGGTGCAGGATGTGACGGATGATCTCCAGATGGGTGTGTTGGATGTGATCGAGAGGTTTTCCGGAAGGTTGTTATGGGAGCGAGGTTCTGCAAAGGGCATGCTACTGAATGAATGAATCCATCATCCAGTAAATAACTATCTGCTACCAATCATCCAGTAAATAACTGCATCTGCCACCCATCATCTAGTATTTAACTATGCCACCCTTCTTCCAGTAATTAACTATGCCACCCATCATCCAGTAATTAACTATGCCACCCATCATCCAGTAATTAACAATGCCACCCATCATCCAGTAATTAACTATGCCACCCATCATCCAGTAATTAACTATGCCACCCATCATCCGGTAATTAACTATGCCACCCATCATCCGGTAATTAACTATGCCACCTATCATCCAGTAATTAACTATGCCACCCATCATCCAGTAATTAACTATGCCACCCATCATCCAGTAATTAACTATGCCACCCATCATCCAGTAATTAACTATGCCACCCATCATCCAGTAATTAACTATGCCACCCATCATCCAGTAATTAACTTTGCCACCCATCATCCAGTATTTAACTATGCCACCCATCATCTGGTAATTAACTATGCCACCTATCATCCAGTAATTAACTATGCCACCCATCATCCAGTAAATAACTATCTGCTACCTATCATCCAGTAAATAACTAAGCCACCAATCATCCAGTAAATAACTGCATCTGCCACCCATCATCCAGTAATTAACTATGCCATCAATCATCTAGTATTTAACAATGCCACTCATCATCCAGTAATTAACTATGCCACCCATCATCCGGTAATTAACTATGCCACCCATCATCCAGTAATTAACTATGCCACCCATCATCCGGTAATTAACTATGCCACCCATCATCCAGTAATTAACTATGCCACCCATCATCCAGTAATTAACTATGCCACCCATCATCCAGTATTTAACTATGCCACCCATCCGGTAATTAACTATGCCACCTATCATCCAGTAATTAACTATGCCACCCATCATCCAGTAAATAACTATCTGCTACCTATCATCCAGTAAATAACTAAGCCACCAATCATCCAGTAAATAACTGCATCTGCCACCCATCATCCAGTAATTAACTATGCCATTAATCATCTAGTATTTAACTATGCCACCCATCATCCAGTAATTAATAATGCCACCCATCATCCAGTAATTAACTATGCCACCCATCATCCAGTAATTAACTATGCCACCCATCATCCGGTAATTAACTATGCCACCCATCATCCGGTAATTAACTATGCCACCCATCATCCGGTAATTAACAATGCCACCCATCATCCAGTAATTAACTATGCCACCCATCATCCAGTATATAAAAGAGATCTTCATAACATTTTTTATGGATTTTAAAAAGGCTTATGATAGTGTCCATAGGAATAGTCTATGGAATGCTATGCAGGAATTTGGAATACCAAGGAAGTTAATCAACATGACCAGACTATGCATGGAAGATACTTATAATATAGTAACATATAAAGGCAGGAAATCAGACCCCTTCCAAATAACATCTGGCTTGAAACAGGGTGATGCACTATCACCGCTACTCTTCAATCTGGCTCTAGAGAAAGTTGTAAGGGAGATAAAGGAGGAATGTGATATTGGAGGAACATCCAAGCTGCTTGGTTATGCAGATGATATAGATATTATAGGGCAAAGTGAACAAAAGACATTGGAAATATTCACTCACTTAAAGGAAAAAGTCCAACAGATGGGGCTGGTTATCAACCAAGATAAGACAGAATATATGGTAATTTCAAGAGACGGAATGGCTAAAAACTCTGGCCACATACAAATAGATAATATGACCATTAAAAGAACGGAAACATACAAATACCTGGGTACAATCTTCAACTGCTCCAACATCATAAGGGAAGAAATACAAACTAGAATCAACTCTGGAAATAAGATATACTATGCACTACAACATCTACTAAAATCAAAGGCGCTATCTCGTTACACCAAAATCACAATATACAAAACACTGATCAGACCAGTTGTGCTGTATGGCTCTGAAACCTGGAGTACAACGAAAGGAGACGAAGCCTTGTTACAAACCTTTGAGAACAAAATTTTAAGACGCATCTTTGGACCCATTAGGGATACACAAAGTGGAGAGTGGAAAAGAAGAAGTAACAAAGACATTTATGATCTGTTTAAGTCCCCGCTAATCACTGGTATCATGAAGGCTAATAGACTACAATGGCTGGGGCATATAGAAAGAATGGAAGATAATAGGGAAACAAAACTCTCTTACACTCAGGAAATAAATGACCGTAGACCCCGAGGTAGACCAAGAAGACGGTGGAGAGATAATACATGTACAGACCTACAAGCACTTGGAATCAACGACTGGCAAGAGAAGGTCCACCAGAGAGACGAATGGAGACGGATTGTATTTGCAGCAAAGAACCTCAATGGCTCGGAAAGCTGAAGAAGAAGAAGACCCATCATCCAGTAATTAACTATGCCACCCATCATCCGGTAATTAACTATGCCACCCATCATCCAGTAATTAACAATGCCACTCATCATCCAGTAATTAATAATGCCACCCATCATCCAGTAATTAACAATGCCACACATCATCCAGTAATTAACTATGCCACACATCATCCAGTAATTAACAATGTCACCCATAATCCAGTAATTAACTATGCCACCCATCATCCAGTAATTAACTATGCCACCTATCATCCAGTAATTAACTATGCCACCCATCATCCAGTAAATAGCTATCTGCTACCTATCATCCAGTAAATTACTGCATCTTCTACCCATCATCCAGTAAATAAATGTACCTGCTACCCATCATCCGGTAAATAACTGTTCTCCTGCTACCCATCGTCTAGTAAATAATGTAGCTGCTACCCATCATACAGTGATTAAACATCCCCAACCCCAATCCACTAATGGACTCTGTGACACAGCTTGCGGACCTCATAGTGTGACCCAACACTAGCACTGAAGCCACTTGATTGATGCCATCAGTCACTGGGTGTCCATTCCAGTATATTGATTCTTTTATGGTTTGATGCTCTCAGTAGTGACTAATGCTTTATCACTGTGGCTCAGGATATTGATGTTTAACATTGATTGTGCGTCCGTGCCAGTTTATTGATTCCGTTATCATTTGGCAGCTGTGGTAGCATCATTGTCAATGCACTGCCTTACAATACAATGGTTAGAGTTCAGCACCCATTAGCAGAAAAATATTGTTATGAACATGATGACTGGAATCCATACAGCCTTCTAAAATGGGTATTATAGGTATTTCTGGGAAGGAAATGTGAGGAATGGAGCTGGTCATTGTACCACATATCGTCAGAAACTAGCCCCTGCATCTAATTTCGACCATGAGTCTTTGTTCCAAAAGTTTTGCATACATTTTCCCTGTCTGACTGAAGATTGATATACCTTTGTATGTTTTGCACTCTCTCATATTGCCTTTCTTTTTTGATATTGGTACTATTTCTGGCTTTCGCCAAATCATGCACAGCTGTGTTTCAAAAGCAGGATGACGAACTACATCTGTAACCCCATGGCCACAGAACCAGCAGGTGGGGTTAAGTAGTTCCTGAATTATTCTGTCCATCTTGTTAGTCTCTCTTTTGGATTCAATAAAGGTATACCTCACTTGTTGTTTATGATGGCGGTTGGGTTGTAGCTTATGTCTCTGTTTTACTTATTTTTAACACATATTCTTTTGTGTGGAATCACAGTAGAGGAATTAGAAGTACAAGGAGAGTTCAGAACAGCAATAATAACTAAACAGTAGAATGATATTTACAAAAATGGATACATACCTAGTGATATGCTGAAATCTGTATTTGTAAGAGACCACGAGCAATTTACTGCATGGCATTTTGTGCAATCAATCTCATAAACTATGTCACCAAACTTCTACTCTGAATTATAATTGGAAGAACAAAAAGGAAATAATGATGGAAATTATTGAAGATCAATATAGATTTGTGGAAGTAAAGCGGGATGTGTAATGTCTCCAGATCTTTTTTTTTAAATGTATAGTGAAAATATTTTCAGAAATATAGAAGATATGAAAGTAATCAACATTGGGGGACGAAACGTCAATAACATTAAATATGCAGATGATACAGTCTTGATTGCAGACAATGAACAGGACCTGCAACATTTAGTAGATGCGGTTGCTGCACAAAATGAACAACTAGGGTTAGAATTGAATAGTAAGAAGACACAGATTATGGTCGACACTGGGAAGAAGGAAATACCATAATGTGATATACAAGTAAATGGGCATATTCTTAAGCAAGTGAATCGGTACAGTTATCTCGGAGCAATCATAACATCTAATGGGAGATGCCTTTAATTAAGAGATTAGAACAAGAATTGCCATTGTGAAGGTAGCCTTTTGCAAGATGAAAAACATACTGACCAATAAAAAGATTTCAATTGAAACGAGAAAAAGAGTGTTGAAGTTGTAACGGAGTGTTTCGGGTTCACCTTGGGTAGTGAGAGTGAACCACACCCGAGGTGTCTCTAGCACTCCCGTGTATTCTAGCCCCAGGGGTTGGACGAGCAGATACACTTTTTTTCTCTGTGGTTGATCTCAGGTTATTTAGTTACGTCTACACACCCCTCCAGATTCTAGACCCCTACTAACTACCTACACCTGTTGAACAATGAACACTTAGGCATCGTCCGAGACCACACTCAATCATTATACAAAGAGCAAGTCAACTTACATAAAGTTTATTCTACCCTTGAGAATATAGAACTGAAATTAACTTCCTGATAGAAGAATCTATTTACACAAATAGAAGATAGAGTAGAGACAGAATTAGAGATGTAGGTGTCTTCATCGAGTTGAGAAGTAGAGTGGATGCAGATGTCCCGTCCAGTTGGTCCGCCACTCACCCGGCTTCCTTCCAGTGAGATGACTAGAACCTTGGAGACCACTCCGTCTCCCGAACGTGGAACCACAACAATAGAGTCACTGCTGGACCACACTTCACTGGACCAACTGCATCTATAACACTCCCACGGAGTCACTGGTAATACAGTTCTCGAACACAACCGAGTTGGAGACAATCTTCCTGGACTTGGCTCCAAGTATTGGTTACTTCGATGAACTAAATAGTCACTGACCAACCGAATGGTCTGTCACTCCTAGCACAGTCCCACTGCAGAACCGATCTGTCATTGACCAATTCAATGGTCTCTTACAGTCACACTTTGTAGGATCAGATATGGCTACTGAAAAGTTACTGAGTCCTTCTAGAACACAGTTGATAATCTGGATACGGTAACAGTACATTAATAGAATCAGACCTCTATTTTACGGAAACAATTCAGGTTGGACTATAATCCCTAGTCCCTTCCACCGGGTTACACTTGACACACGTCCATACTGGTGTAGTTCTTCTCAAGACCTGCCACTCGAGCTGTCCAAAGAACCATTCAAGTGTCTGAAGATTAGTTACTTCTGCGTTTAGGCAGAACCCCCGTCAAACCAGACGGACCGGTGTTCCCTGTCGAGCCTGATTACTCAACATGCTGAAATGTTCCTGGCAAAAACAGAGTATCTTCTATTTTAAACGATCACCAACCCTCACTTCCCACACGTGCACCTTCAGGGCAGTTGTATGTCTTGAAGCAAACTTCACGCATGGTGAATCACATTGGGTACCTGGTGTGATGGAGTCTGGCGTGATAAGTAAAGAACTGAACCCTTCGCTCTGTCACACGAAGTGGTTTCCTGCCAACAACAATTATAGTTGACTGGTTCCTCAACAGGCAAACTCCTGAAAAGGAAGAGCGACCGGTGAGAGTATACTGGCCCAAACATTAGTTCACATGCATCCTACCAAAACTACTCAACTCTCAGTCATGCTAGTTAGTTATTCATATAACCAAAGCATTATCTCTATATGGAGAGTAGTCAAGCAAGGGTTCACAAATGTCAGCTGGCCTCACAGAACAGCCCGTCAAACAGAGCTAGACATCAGAATGACGAGTCTGATCTTTGGTCTCACCTATCCCTAATCATCTACCAGTCGTCGCTAACGTCAGTAATGATACAAGGCTGTTATTGTTCTAATTTAATCGAACTAAACAAATAGGTAAAGAGTCCCTAGACTCGTTCCTAACATCATCAATGTACATTAAGAAACATAAACTTGATCAATATACCATCCCTCGGGATATAGGAATAGTACATGATCACATCCAATATGTACACAAGCCTGTTTGCTGGTGGGACCACCTGCCCACGCCACAGCAAACTCTTCTTATCAGACTCTACCTTAGAGTCAAGAAGCCTTCTTGAGAATACATGTTCCCCCCCATGTTCCAAGGGTACTGTTCCAGTTCTGTCCTCCCAAGTGGTTTAGCCTTGGCCTGGACTGAACTTCATCGTTGGTTTGGTCTACCAACACATACTTTCATAACTAGCTTTCCCATCCCCCATATTCTATATTTCCCCAGTCTCATACAGCCTCCTGCATCCTTCCATACTTCCAGCACCTTAGCATTCACTCGCACTAGCGCCAGTATGAAAGAAACAGGATAGCTTAGACAAGATTTCAGAACGCATATTTACATCGCGACGGCACGCCGTGGTATCACGCGTCGAACTATTCGGCGTTCGGAATTACCCCAGGAAGTATCACATGCCATGACCTAATATATATACACAATGTCACATCCTATATATATAGATATAGCACCAAAGCCACTTACCTTTCCACAGAAATCCGCTGTTCCACACAATGAATTCACTATTAAGTTACTACACAATAGTTACATCATTCCTGGTGTCACAGAACTAAGTTCTTCCTGTACTTAGTAACTAAGCACAATTTTGTCTGAATCTCCACCTACCAACTTACCTGGTTTTCTAACCGTTCTTCTGGCTTCAGCAACTGACTGACATAATCTAAGTTTCCATCCGGCACAAGTAACTAGGTTTTATTCTAACACAGCAACCTAATAGATGCAACGATTGGCAATATATGGTACATATATTTGGAACCCAACTCGCCCACATCACATTACGGCGTTCCTAACAGCTGATTCGCGAGCACACGGTAAACAAACACACGCTTAATTGTCACCGGCGTTATCGATCGGTTTGCTAATTAGTATGCGAGGACATCCGCATAGGTAATGAGGTTAGAACAATGGCGTGTGGAACACACGTACAAAGTTAAATGATTTAACCAAATATCTACCTGGATGGTGAAACCAGCTCTCCAGTCAGCTTCCGAACTGTTCAAGGGCTTCTCAGCTTCCTTTTCATAACAGTCAGCCGAATCATGGTTGAGGTGAGACGCAACACAAAAATGGCTCACATTCAGGCCAGCGTCTGTTCTCTTCGAACAAAAGTAAGTGAATGGCTGGTTTAGCCAATTTCCCGCTTCGTGCCAACTCAATGCGCACTAGAAGCGAGTGCTTCTTGAGAAAAGATACTTTCTCGGGAAAACGTCATTCCCCGCCTAGAGTTTCTAGATCTCTCTGCACGAGAATTTAAAGCGATCCCCAACATCACGGGTTACTCGAATTCCAGTGTTTCGAGATGATTCTAGATAATAAGTCCTCCATCGGCTTCCCTCAGTCTATTTTTAGCTGGGAAAGTCCCCGATGACGCGCCAAAATAGTGCGGTATCTTGACGACCCAAGACAGATAAACGCGTTTCGTCACATAGGCCCCCACTTTAAGAGGATCGACCCCGTCGTTCCACTTCTACGCAGAAGCTGTCTATGTCGTTCGTTCTTCCTTCTAAGAGACCGGATGGCGGGTGAGGAAGTCTAACCCGTCAATATTGTATAGAATACTTTTACCACATTCGGTGGGGTGACAAGCTATTCAGTATCACGGGTGATCAACGCCTACTCCGCTACTGCGATCGGGCATCTCGCAGTATCTTGCGGACCAGAGCTCCCGTCTCGACCTGATTTAACGATCGTTCCTGCCAGAGTTTACTGGACTTCTGCAACTCCAGCTTCCCCTTTCGAGGACCCAGCTGGACTGCAGTCGGTCGGATTGAGGGACCAAGGGTCTGTGTCCGTTCCGACACAACCCACCTCTTCCTACCACGGTTCTCAGTGTAGCTAGCACTGCGGGTGTTCCTTTGGCCGGTCATGTTCCCCCGAGCACCGGGCTGAACCGAAGAAGGTACCTGCACATACATATAGGACTTCCTATGGTGTGACAGGCTTTCCGCTACCTGACCTGAACCCCGAACCGTTATTTCAGCGAATCTCTGCGCCCTTGGGCTGGTGGACTTATCATCGGGCTTCCCCTCATAGCGCATGAGGAGACTGGAATGGAAAGTAGTAGACTTTCCCAGGATCACCACTCCATAGTGCTTGTGGAGCCCCACTTTATCCACTAGGAATGGGCCCTGCCACCCGATTTCGAATTCGTTCCCCTCGATTGGGAGTACTAGAATTCGGTCTCCAACCTCTAAGGATATCTTCGTCTTCGTCCGTTTCTCAGGTGTGCATTTACGGCACTCCGGACAAGACCTAATATACCTGCGCACGTCGCCTGTCATTCCCGGCCACCAATAGTACCGGGATAGACATTTACTGGTTGTCCCTACAGTCAGATGTCCGGGTGGGGACCTGACATGTACCGTTCGCAGCAGATTAGCTCTGAAGCTCTCAGGAACCAACTTACGTTCCCTCTGCCTTTTCTCTGTCCCAGTCTGAATTAACGGTGACTGGTTATCAGAGTTGAACTTACCCTGAGTTAACGGGTTTTCATTGTTGGGCAACCATTCCGAACAAGGACACTCCGTCGCATCCTTGCTCCGAGCATTACTCATTCTATCCGGGTGAGTATTTCGGAGACTTACCTTTTCAAGACCCTCTTCCTCTGTATCTCTGACCTGCCTAGACTTAGGGATGCTAGGGTGTTCTGGTTCGCCCAGAAACACGTACTTCCGGCCCAGAATTAGGGGATAGAGAGGATCCGGTACGACTGCCGCCTGAATGCGTCCAGTAACGTACTTGCTCCGAATCTCCACATTGGCAATCGGGCAACGTAACGCCACAGCACTCCTACTGGCTGGCTGTATCTCCGTCATCTCCCCGGTGAGTTGCTCTGGGCCTGTCAGGTGGGATGCAATTACAGCTGAAAATTGCAATCCCGTGTCGTAGAGGCACAACACCTGTCGCCCATTCACTTCTACTCTCTCAACCACTGGAGGTCGTCTAGTTTCTCCATTCCCCTCAACCGACTTCACTTTCCTGCAAGATCTATCCCTAACCTCTGCAAGACAAGCAAAGTGAAAGTCCTTGGGCTTACTCTTACACTCACTCGTATTGTGAGTGCTGGACTTGCAGAATTTGCACCATCGTTCACTCCACTTCCTCTTTGGAGAACTAGGTGGGCTATTCTTACCTTGGTTGACGTTAGAGATCTTCTCTAAAGAGCCTACCTGTTTCTTTGGTTCATCAGAACCTTGGGTCTTCTTTGACTTCTTCTTTAACTTACCTTGATCCGGATCTTTCGATCTCGGATCTGTTGGACTGGTGTCCCCAGTCTCGCCATAGACTTCAACGTATCTTTCGGCTAACTTGGTGACTATATCCAATCTCTCAGCCCCATTCTCACCTAAGAAGTTTCGCAAGGGTTTAGACATTTGCATTCGCATCTGATCTACAACCATCAACTCACGCAAACTTTCATACTCCTCATTAAATCCGGCCAAGGCCATCCATTTAAGAAGGTATGAGTTCAATCTCACACTGTATGCTGAAAACAGTTCACCAGGTTCTCGCTTCGCCGTTCGAAACTTCCTTCGGTATGAGTGCGCTGTGATCTCGAATCTCTTCAAGAGAGCCGCTTTCAATGCCGGGTAATCATTCTGTAAACCCGGTGGTAAGCGTGCATACACCTCATAACCTTCGGCACGGAGTCCCTGGGAGAGTTTCAAACACCATTTCTGTCTGTCTAGACCCATTGCAATAGACATGGCTTCATACTTCTCTAAGTATTGGTCTATCCGTTCCTTCTCGGGTTCGAACGGCTGTAAAGGCCATTTCATAGCCTGGTAGTCACGTCTACTGGTTGACTCTGAGCCAGGAGGTACACCTCCTCCCATAGCTCCATCAGTTACACCTGTGGCCGGCACTTGTGCCTCAAGCAGCTTCATTCGATACTCATGGTCACGTTTTTCTTTCTCGGCTTCCAACTCAAGCCGTTTCATTTCAGTATCAGCCGCTATCCTCTTTTCCTCAAGAGCCACTTTACTGGCTTCCAGTTCTCTTTCTGCTCTCCTCCTCTCTCTTTCCTCTTGGCGAAAATTTCTTTCCACCTCTTGGACATAGGATTTCAAAGCATCTCCTTCAAGACCAGACTTACGTCCAGTTTCCTGAACTTTGTCCAAGTCTATCTCTTGGGTAGACATGTTGACTATGATAGGTGGGTACTCAAGTATGTGTGGGTGAAGCAATACAATGAATCAATATTCAATAGTACTAACTAATCACCACAACACAAATGTCCGTCAGACAGTTAGGAAATAGGTAGAAGTAGTGGAATCTTATGTAGACTGTAGTAGAGGATAAAGACAAAGTCCCTATCCCTATGTAAGAGGTATACAACACACAAAGATCTTGGAATAATCCCGGACGGGCCCCCACTCTGTAACGGAGTGTTTCGGGTTCACCTTGGGTAGTGAGAGTGAACCACACCCGAGGTGTCTCTAGCACTCCCGTGTATTCTAGCCCAGGGGTTGGACGAGCAGATACACTTTTTTTCTCTGTGGTTGATCTCAGGTTATTTAGTTACGTCTACACACCCCTCCAGATTCTAGACCCCTACTAACTACCTACACCTGTTGAACAATGAACACTTAGGCATCGTCCGAGACCACACTCAATCATTATACAAAGAGCAAGTCAACTTACATAAAGTTTATTCTACCCTTGAGAATATAGAACTGAAATGAACTTCCTGATAGAAGAATCTATTTACACAAATAGAAGATAGAGTAGAGACAGAATTAGAGATGTAGGTGTCTTCATCGAGTTGAGAAGTAGAGTGGATGCAGATGTCCCGTCCAGTTGGTCCGCCACTCACCCGGCTTCCTTCCAGTGAGATGACTAGAACCTTGGAGACCACTCCGTCTCCCGAACGTGGAACCACAACAATAGAGTCACTGCTGGACCACACTTCACTGGACCAACTGCATCTATAACACTCCCACGGAGTCACTGGTAATACAGTTCTCGAACACAACCGAGTTGGAGACAATCTTCCTGGACTTGGCTCCAAGTATTGGTTACTTCGATGAACTAAATAGTCACTGACCAACCGAATGGTCTGTCACTCCTAGCACAGTCCCACTGCAGAACCGATCTGTCATTGACCAATTCAATGGTCTCTTACAGTCACACTTTGTAGGATCAGATATGGCTACTGAAAAGTTACTGAGTCCTTCTAGAACACAGTTGATAATCTGGATACGGTAACAGTACATTAATAGAATCAGACCTCTATTTTACGGAAACAATTCAGGTTGGACTATAATCCCTAGTCCCTTCCACCGGGTTACACTTGACACACGTCCATACTGGTGTAGTTCTTCTCAAGACCTGCCACTCGAGCTGTCCAAAGAACCATTCAAGTGTCTGAAGATTAGTTACTTCTGCGTTTAGGCAGAACCCCCGTCAAACCAGACGGACCGGTGTTCCCTGTCGAGCCTGATTACTCAACATGCTGAAATGTTCCTGGCAAAAACAGAGTATCTTCTATTTTAAACGATCACCAACCCTCACTTCCCACACGTGCACCTTCAGGGCAGTTGTATGTCTTGAAGCAAACTTCACGCATGGTGAATCACATTGGGTACCTGGTGTGATGGAGTCTGGCGTGATAAGTAAAGAACTGAACCCTTCGCTCTGTCACACGAAGTGGTTTCCTGCCAACAACAATTATAGTTGACTGGTTCCTCAACAGGCAAACTCCTGAAAAGGAAGAGCGACCGGTGAGAGTATACTGGCCCAAACATTAGTTCACATGCATCCTACCAAAACTACTCAACTCTCAGTCATGCTAGTTAGTTATTCATATAACCAAAGCATTATCTCTATATGGAGAGTAGTCAAGCAAGGGTTCACAAATGTCAGCTGGCCTCACAGAACAGCCCGTCAAACAGAGCTAGACATCAGAATGACGAGTCTGATCTTTGGTCTCACCTATCCCTAATCATCTACCAGTCGTCGCTAACGTCAGTAATGATACAAGGCTGTTATTGTTCTAATTTAATCGAACTAAACAAATAGGTAAAGAGTCCCTAGACTCGTTCCTAACATCATCAATGTACATTAAGAAACATAAACTTGATCAATATACCATCCCTCGGGATATAGGAATAGTACATGATCACATCCAATATGTACACAAGCCTGTTTGCTGGTGGGACCACCTGCCCACGCCACAGCAAACTCTTCTTATCAGACTCTACCTTAGAGTCAAGAAGCCTTCTTGAGAATACATGTTCCCCCCCATGTTCCAAGGGTACTGTTCCAGTTCTGTCCTCCCAAGTGGTTTAGCCTTGGCCTGGACTGAACTTCATCGTTGGTTTGGTCTACCAACACATACTTTCATAACTAGCTTTCCCATCCCCCATATTCTATATTTCCCCAGTCTCATACAGCCTCCTGCATCCTTCCATACTTCCAGCACCTTAGCATTCACTCGCACTAGCGCCAGTATGAAAGAAACAGGATAGCTTAGACAAGATTTCAGAACGCATATTTACATCGCGACGGCACGCCGTGGTATCACGCGTCGAACTATTCGGCGTTCGGAATTACCCCAGGAAGTATCACATGCCATGACCTAATATATATACACAATGTCACATCCTATATATATAGATATAGCACCAAAGCCACTTACCTTTCCACAGAAATCCGCTGTTCCACACAATGAATTCACTATTAAGTTACTACACAATAGTTACATCATTCCTGGTGTCACAGAACTAAGTTCTTCCTGTACTTAGTAACTAAGCACAATTTTGTCTGAATCTCCACCTACCAACTTACCTGGTTTTCTAACCGTTCTTCTGGCTTCAGCAACTGACTGACATAATCTAAGTTTCCATCCGGCACAAGTAACTAGGTTTTATTCTAACACAGCAACCTAATAGATGCAACGATTGGCAATATATGGTACATATATTTGGAACCCAACTCGCCCACATCACATTACGGCGTTCCTAACAGCTGATTCGCGAGCACACGGTAAACAAACACACGCTTAATTGTCACCGGCGTTATCGATCGGTTTGCTAATTAGTATGCGAGGACATCCGCATAGGTAATGAGGTTAGAACAATGGCGTGTGGAACACACGTACAAAGTTAAATGATTTAACCAAATATCTACCTGGATGGTGAAACCAGCTCTCCAGTCAGCTTCCGAACTTTTCAAGGGCTTCTCAGCTTCCTTTTCATAACAGTCAGCCGAATCATGGTTGAGGTGAGACGCAACACAAAAATGGCTCACATTCAGGCCAGCGTCTGTTCTCTTCGAACAAAAGTAAGTGAATGGCTGGTTTAGCCAATTTCCCGCTTCGTGCCAACTCAATGCGCACTAGAAGCGAGTGCTTCTTGAGAAAAGATACTTTCTCGGGAAAACGTCATTCCCCGCCTAGAGTTTCTAGATCTCTCTGCACGAGAATTTAGAGCGATCCCCAACATCACGGGTTACTCGAATTCCAGTGTTTCGAGACGATTCTAGATAATAAGTCCTCCATCGGCTTCCCTCAGTCTATTTTTAGCTGGGAAAGTCCCCGATGACGCGCCAAAATAGTGCGGTATCTTGACGACCCAAGACAGATAAACGCGTTTCGTCACATAGGCCCCCACTTTAAGAGGATCGACCCCGTCGTTCCACTTCTACGCAGAAGCTGTCTATGTCGTTCGTTCTTCCTTCTAAGAGACCGGATGGCGGGTGAGGAAGTCTAACCCGTCAATATTGTATAGAATACTTTTACCACATTCGGTGGGGTGACAAGCTATTCAGTATCACGGGTGATCAACGCCTACTCCGCTACTGCGATCGGGCATCTCGCAGTATCTTGCGGACCAGAGCTCCCGTCTCGACCTGATTTAACGATCGTTCCTGCCAGAGTTTACTGGACTTCTGCAACTCCAGCTTCCCCTTTCGAGGACCCAGCTGGACTGCAGTCGGTCGGATTGAGGGACCAAGGGTCTGTGTCCGTTCCGACACAACCCACCTCTTCCTACCACGGTTCTCAGTGTAGCTAGCACTGCGGGTGCTCCTTTGGCCGGTCATGTTCCCCCGAGCACCGGGCTGAACCGAAGAAGGTACCTGCACATACATATAGGACTTCCTATGGTGTGACAGGCTTTCCGCTACCTGACCTGAACCCCGAACCGTTATTTCAGCGAATCTCTGCGCCCTTGGGCTGGTGGACTTATCATCGGGCTTCCCCTCATAGCGCATGAGGAGACTGGAATGGAAAGTAGTAGACTTTCCCAGGATCACCACTCCATAGTGCTTGTGGAGCCCCACTTTATCCACTAGGAATGGGCCCTGCCACCCGATTTCGAATTCGTTCCCCTCGATTGGGAGGAGTACTAGAATTCGGTCTCCAACCTCTAAGGATATCTTCGTCTTCGTCCGTTTCTCAGGTGTGCATTTACGGCACTCCGGACAAGACCTAATATACCTGCGCACGTCGCCTGTCATTCCCGGCCACCAATAGTACCGGGATAGACATTTACTGGTTGTCCCTACAGTCAGATGTCCGGGTGGGGACCTGACATGTACCGTTCGCAGCAGATTAGCTCTGAAGCTCTCAGGAACCAACTTACGTTCCCTCTGCCTTTTCTCTGTCCCAGTCTGAATTAACGGTGACTGGTTATCAGAGTTGAACTTACCCTGAGTTAACGGGTTTTCATTGTTGGGCAACCATTCTGAACAAGGACACTCCGTCGCATCCTTGCTCCGAGCATTACTCATTCTATCCGGGTGAGTATTTCGGAGACTTACCTTTTCAAGACCCTCTTCCTCTGTATCTCTGACCTGCCTAGACTTAGGGATGCTAGGGTGTTCTGGTTCGCCCAGAAACACGTACTTCCGGCCCAGAATTAGGGGATAGAGAGGATCCGGTACGACTGCCGCCTGAATGCGTCCAGTAACGTACTTGCTCCGAATCTCCACATTGGCAATCGGGCAACGTAACGCCACAGCACTCCTACTGGCTGGCTGTATCTCCGTCATCTCCCCGGTGAGTTGCTCTGGGCCTGTCAGGTGGGATGCAATTACAGCTGAAAATTGCAATCCCGTGTCGTAGAGGCACAACACCTGTCGCCCATTCACTTCTACTCTCTCAACCACTGGAGGTCGTCTAGTTTCTCCATTCCCCTCAACCGACTTCACTTTCCTGCAAGATCTATCCCTAACCTCTGCAAGACAAGCAAAGTGAAAGTCCTTGGGCTTACTCTTACACTCACTCGTATTGTGAGTGCTGGACTTGCAGAATTTGCACCATCGTTCACTCCACTTCCTCTTTGGAGAACTAGGTGGGCTATTCTTACCTTGGTTGACGTTAGAGATCTTCTCTAAAGAGCCTACCTGTTTCTTTGGTTCATCAGAACCTTGGGTCTTCTTTGACTTCTTCTTTAACTTACCTTGATCCGGATCTTTCGATCTCGGATCTGTTGGACTGGTGTCCCCAGTCTCGCCATAGACTTCAACGTATCTTTCGGCTAACTTGGTGACTATATCCAATCTCTCAGCCCCATTCTCACCTAAGAAGTTTCGCAAGGGTTTAGACATTTGCATTCGCATCTGATCTACAACCATCAACTCACGCAAACTTTCATACTCCTCATTAAATCCGGCCAAGGCCATCCATTTAAGAAGGTATGAGTTCAATCTCACACTGTATGCTGAAAACAGTTCACCAGGTTCTCGCTTCGCCGTTCGAAACTTCCTTCGGTATGAGTGCGCTGTGATCTCGAATCTCTTCAAGAGAGCCGCTTTCAATGCCGGGTAATCATTCTGTAAACCCGGTGGTAAGCGTGCATACACCTCATAACCTTCGGCACGGAGTCCCTGGGAGAGTTTCAAACACCATTTCTGTCTGTCTAGACCCATTGCAATAGACATGGCTTCATACTTCTCTAAGTATTGGTCTATCCGTTCCTTCTCGGGTTCGAACGGCTGTAAAGGCCATTTCATAGCCTGGTAGTCACGTCTACTGGTTGACTCTGAGCCAGGAGGTACACCTCCTCCCATAGCTCCATCAGTTACACCTGTGGCCGGCACTTGTGCCTCAAGCAGCTTCATTCGATACTCATGGTCACGTTTTTCTTTCTCGGCTTCCAACTCAAGCCGTTTCATTTCAGTATCAGCCGCTATCCTCTTTTCCTCAAGAGCCACTTTACTGGCTTCCAGTTCTCTTTCTGCTCTCCTCCTCTCTCTTTCCTCTTGGCGAAAATTTCTTTCCACCTCTTGGACATAGGATTTCAAAGCATCTCCTTCAAGACCAGACTTACGTCCAGTTTCCTGAACTTTGTCCAAGTCTATCTCTTGGGTAGACATGTTGACTATGATAGGTGGGTACTCAAGTATGTGTGGGTGAAGCAATACAATGAATCAATATTCAATAGTACTAACTAATCACCACAACACAAATGTCCGTCAGACAGTTAGGAAATAGGTAGAAGTAGTGGAATCTTATGTAGACTGTAGTAGAGGATAAAGACAAAGTCCCTATCCCTATGTAAGAGGTATACAACACACAAAGATCTTGGAATAATCCCGGACGGGCCCCCACTCTGTAACGGAGTGTTTCGGGTTCACCTTGGGTAGTGAGAGTGAACCACACCCGAGGTGTCTCTAGCACTCCCGTGTATTCTAGCCCAGGGGTTGGACGAGCAGATACACTTTTTTTCTCTGTGGTTGATCTCAGGTTATTTAGTTACGTCTACACACCCCTCCAGATTCTAGACCCCTACTAACTACCTACACCTGTTGAACAATGAACACTTAGGCATCGTCCGAGACCACACTCAATCATTATACAAAGAGCAAGTCAACTTACATAAAGTTTATTCTACCCTTGAGAATATAGAACTGAAATTAACTTCCTGATAGAAGAATCTATTTACACAAATAGAAGATAGAGTAGAGACAGAATTAGAGATGTAGGTGTCTTCATCGAGTTGAGAAGTAGAGTGGATGCAGATGTCCCGTCCAGTTGGTCCGCCACTCACCCGGCTTCCTTCCAGTGAGATGACTAGAACCTTGGAGACCACTCCGTCTCCCGAACGTGGAACCACAACAATAGAGTCACTGCTGGACCACACTTCACTGGACCAACTGCATCTATAACACTCCCACGGAGTCACTGGTAATACAGTTCTCGAACACAACCGAGTTGGAGACAATCTTCCTGGACTTGGCTCCAAGTATTGGTTACTTCGATGAACTAAATAGTCACTGACCAACCGAATGGTCTGTCACTCCTAGCACAGTCCCACTGCAGAACCGATCTGTCATTGACCAATTCAATGGTCTCTTACAGTCACACTTTGTAGGATCAGATATGGCTACTGAAAAGTTACTGAGTCCTTCTAGAACACAGTTGATAATCTGGATACGGTAACAGTACATTAATAGAATCAGACCTCTATTTTACGGAAACAATTCAGGTTGGACTATAATCCCTAGTCCCTTCCACCGGGTTACACTTGACACACGTCCATACTGGTGTAGTTCTTCTCAAGACCTGCCACTCGAGCTGTCCAAAGAACCATTCAAGTGTCTGAAGATTAGTTACTTCTGCGTTTAGGCAGAACCCCCGTCAAACCAGACGGACCGGTGTTCCCTGTCGAGCCTGATTACTCAACATGCTGAAATGTTCCTGGCAAAAACAGAGTATCTTCTATTTTAAACGATCACCAACCCTCACTTCCCACACGTGCACCTTCAGGGCAGTTGTATGTCTTGAAGCAAACTTCACGCATGGTGAATCACATTGGGTACCTGGTGTGATGGAGTCTGGCGTGATAAGTAAAGAACTGAACCCTTCGCTCTGTCACACGAAGTGGTTTCCTGCCAACAACAATTATAGTTGACTGGTTCCTCAACAGGCAAACTCCTGAAAAGGAAGAGCGACCGGTGAGAGTATACTGGCCCAAACATTAGTTCACATGCATCCTACCAAAACTACTCAACTCTCAGTCATGCTAGTTAGTTATTCATATAACCAAAGCATTATCTCTATATGGAGAGTAGTCAAGCAAGGGTTCACAAATGTCAGCTGGCCTCACAGAACAGCCCGTCAAACAGAGCTAGACATCAGAATGACGAGTCTGATCTTTGGTCTCACCTATCCCTAATCATCTACCAGTCGTCGCTAACGTCAGTAATGATACAAGGCTGTTATTGTTCTAATTTAATCGAACTAAACAAATAGGTAAAGAGTCCCTAGACTCGTTCCTAACATCATCAATGTACATTAAGAAACATAAACTTGATCAATATACCATCCCTCGGGATATAGGAATAGTACATGATCACATCCAATATGTACACAAGCCTGTTTGCTGGTGGGACCACCTGCCCACGCCACAGCAAACTCTTCTTATCAGACTCTACCTTAGAGTCAAGAAGCCTTCTTGAGAATACATGTTCCCCCCCATGTTCCAAGGGTACTGTTCCAGTTCTGTCCTCCCAAGTGGTTTAGCCTTGGCCTGGACTGAACTTCATCGTTGGTTTGGTCTACCAACACATACTTTCATAACTAGCTTTCCCATCCCCCATATTCTATATTTCCCCAGTCTCATACAGCCTCCTGCATCCTTCCATACTTCCAGCACCTTAGCATTCACTCGCACTAGCGCCAGTATGAAAGAAACAGGATAGCTTAGACAAGATTTCAGAACGCATATTTACATCGCGACGGCACGCCGTGGTATCACGCGTCGAACTATTCGGCGTTCGGAATTACCCCAGGAAGTATCACATGCCATGACCTAATATATATACACAATGTCACATCCTATATATATAGATATAGCACCAAAGCCACTTACCTTTCCACAGAAATCCGCTGTTCCACACAATGAATTCACTATTAAGTTACTACACAATAGTTACATCATTCCTGGTGTCACAGAACTAAGTTCTTCCTGTACTTAGTAACTAAGCACAATTTTGTCTGAATCTCCACCTACCAACTTACCTGGTTTTCTAACCGTTCTTCTGGCTTCAGCAACTGACTGACATAATCTAAGTTTCCATCCGGCACAAGTAACTAGGTTTTATTCTAACACAGCAACCTAATAGATGCAACGATTGGCAATATATGGTACATATATTTGGAACCCAACTCGCCCACATCACATTACGGCGTTCCTAACAGCTGATTCGCGAGCACACGGTAAACAAACACACGCTTAATTGTCACCGGCGTTATCGATCGGTTTGCTAATTAGTATGCGAGGACATCCGCATAGGTAATGAGGTTAGAACAATGGCGTGTGGAACACACGTACAAAGTTAAATGATTTAACCAAATATCTACCTGGATGGTGAAACCAGCTCTCCAGTCAGCTTCCGAACTGTTCAAGGGCTTCTCAGCTTCCTTTTCATAACAGTCAGCCGAATCATGGTTGAGGTGAGACGCAACACAAAAATGGCTCACATTCAGGCCAGCGTCTGTTCTCTTCGAACAAAAGTAAGTGAATGGCTGGTTTAGCCAATTTCCCGCTTCGTGCCAACTCAATGCGCACTAGAAGCGAGTGCTTCTTGAGAAAAGATACTTTCTCGGGAAAACGTCATTCCCCGCCTAGAGTTTCTAGATCTCTCTGCACGAGAATTTAGAGCGATCCCCAACATCACGGGTTACTCGAATTCCAGTGTTTCGAGACGATTCTAGATAATAAGTCCTCCATCGGCTTCCCTCAGTCTATTTTTAGCTGGGAAAGTCCCCGATGACGCGCCAAAATAGTGCGGTATCTTGACGACCCAAGACAGATAAACGCGTTTCGTCACAGAAGTGCTACATGGAACCTGTACTTTTGTATGGATGTTGTATGGATGTGAAGCGTGGACAATGTGCAGACAAGCTGTAAAACATCTGATGGCTGTTGAAATGTGGTTTATGAGGAAAATGCAAATAATACCATGGACATACAGAAAAACCAATGAACAAGTCCTTCAAGAAACAAATGAAGATCGTAAACTGAGTAGAGACATTTGACGTAAACAGTCAAAATGTTTTGGGCATGTTATGAGAAGAAATGACTTGGAGAACTTGGTGACGACTGGCAAGATTGAGGGGAAGAGACCAAGGGGAAGACTGAGAAGTAAATACCTGGATGGCTTGGCCACATGGCATGGTCAAGACAGAAGCACTGAGCTGATCCACGACTCTGGTGACAGAGTGAGATGGCAAAACATGACCGCCCACGCTTATCGGCATGGCACATGATGGATGGATGGAAGTAAAGCAAACAAATAATACAATATACAGTCCAAACATTAATAGAGAGATCATTTGAGATACATACACATTTATGCTTGTTCTTCATAGATTACACCAAAGCATTTGATCAAGTGAAACACAATGAAAGGATCAACATGGTGGAAGATTTTAATATTGGTGGAAGATATCTCAGAATAATAACACATATGTACTGGAAACAACCAACAGCAATTAAAATGGGAAATAAGGTGGGACACTTTGAACAGACATAGCAAGGAGTAAGACTAGGATATGTTTTGTTACCATATTTCTTCTCACTACATAGCAAAATAATAATAAGAGAGATTAAAGATAAACCAGGAATATGAACTGGATGTTATAACCAACCTGTGTTATGCACATAAGACAATATTGATAGCTGAAAGTATAAAAGATCTGCAACAACTGTTTGACAGTGTTATATTAGAGAATAAAAGCAGACTTTCTTTAAATATCAAGAAAACCGTGGAAGGAAAAATGCTCAACCATGTCGACTCTGTTTCGAAGGGGTTATGGACGCAGTTCGTAATCCTGCATACCACATTCAAAACACAGCTGTTTTTCAATTTGGCAGCAGACTACCTTACGTTGGTTTTTTTTTAAAAATGGTATTGGTGCCGGTCATTCAGAAAGCAATGGCAAACTATTGAACATAAACTTGCCCAGGAATCACAAACAGCCAAAAATGCCGGGGTTGACTGCTACGTCCTGTAAAGGACATGCAACTAACTTTAAGAAGGAAATATGCTTAACCAAGTGAAATAAATACAAGTAATTGGGAGAAACTATATTACCAGATGGAAGACAAGTTGCAGAGATTAAGAGCAGAATAGGTAGAGGTATTCCCATAGCAGATACATCCTGGGCTGGGGGTGTTAAGTGTTGGGCTTTCACATATTCTAGGCTACAACATATGAAACTGGTGGCCAGCACGCTTCCTTGTCGGCTTTTCTTTCCAGACACTTCCCAGAAAGTTTTGTCAATTGTCAGGTGCCTTGTGTTATGAGGCTGGGTAGACTCCAGAGCTGTAATGGTCAGGGGGAAATGGTTCTGCTTGTATTGGGGATAAAACCTGAACCACTGTCATAGCAGGCGAGGGCACTAATCACTATACCGCTGTGGCAGAAAAGGCTAGGCAAAAATATCTACTTTCATATGATGAAAATGTGTCTTGTGAAGTCAGTCACTTTCACTATGTCAGAAAGAGTGTGATGAGATGTGACATGGAGCCAGCTCTGCTATGTGAATGAGAAAACCTGCTGACAAAAGAATGTTTATAGAGTGCGTGGTTCTGATGCACACATACATTTTAGCTTTCTGGTGCTTCAGAGTTTGTGCACTGTGTTGAAATTCTCCATGTGTGATCTGTGGAAGGAGACTGGAGCCCTTATCTAGTTATATGAATGTGCGGTGAAAGTGGTTCTTTCCATACCAAACATGCAAAACCATTCATTGTTTTTCTTCTGTTTCATATCATCATATGCCATGGTTGTTTGTGCTATCATTAGTTCAGAGCTCTATCTCACTGTTAGAAATTGTCCTTATCTATATTTATATTTAATGTTTCTATTGTCTTACCCCAAACTCTGATCTTTTATGTTTCAGGTTTTTTTTTAAAGTTGTGAACGTGATATTCTCGTGAACCCTGTTATAAAAATGCCTGGTGACGATGTGATTTTCAAGCAAATGTCTGGGGCAAAATTAGCAGCTGGGATCTAATAAACGAACTGTAGTGTAATATTGACACCAGCAATTAAGCTCATTGGAGTTTTGCTGTATATAATAAGCTTTCGATCAAAACTATAAAATAAGGCAAATGAAATTCATACAGCATATCAGTCAGGATTGCCAATCCTTGTTTCCAAAAGGGCACCTGAACAAGACATGATAAGTTGTAAATGTAAAAGTAGAAATGACAAGAACATATGACATACACAGTGTGAATAGCAAAGTGTTACATTGCACCTCTATGTATAAGGTAGAACACAGTATGAGTATAGTATTTGCTCAAAGTATATGAATAAATAAATAAATTATAATAGAAACTATATCCCAGTTGTAACACAGAAAGGATGAACAGGGTATTACATATTTACATTTGATAAAACATCATATTTCAGTACCATGTCTGAATCAATGCTTGGCTATTATGAGTCTCTCCTAGCACTTTCTGTATATTGTCTTCATGGTGCACTCTATCCTAGCACTTTCTACATTGCATCTTCATGGTGCACTCTATCCTAGCACTTTCTGTATATTGTCTTCATGGTGCACTCTATCCTAGCACTTTCTACATTGCATCTTCATGGTGCACTCTATCCTAGCACTTTCTACATTGCATCTTCATGGTGCACTCTATCCTAGCACTTTCTACATTGCATCTTCATGGTGCACTCTATCCTAGCACTTTCTACATTGCATCTTCATGGTGCACTCTATCTTAGCACTTTCTACATTGCATCTTCATGGTGCACTCTATCCTAGCACTTTCTACACTGCATCTTCATGGTGCACTCTATCCTAGCACTTTCTACATTGCATCTTCATGGTGCTCTCTATTCTGGCACTTTCTACATTGCATCTTCATGGTGCACTCTATCCTAGCACTTTCTACATTGCATCTTCATGGTGCACTCTATCCTAGCACTTTCTACATTGTATCTTCATGGTGCACTCTATTCTAGCACTTTCTACATTGCATCTTCATGGTGCACTCTATCCTAGCACTTTCTACATTGCATCTTCATGGTGCACTCTATCCTAGCACTTTCTACATTGCATCTTCATGGTGCACTCTATCCTGGCACTTTCTACATTGCATCTTCATGGTGCACTCTGTCCTAGCACTTTCTACATTGCATCTTCATGGCGCACTATATTCTAGAACTGTCTACATTGCATCTTCATTTTGCATTCCATCATAGCTCTTTCTACATTGTATCTTCATGGTGCACTCTATCCTAGCACTTTCTACATTGTATCTTCATGGTGCACTCTATCCTAGCACTTTCTACATTGCATCTTCATGGTGCAATCTATTCTAGCACTTTCTACATTGCATCTTCATGGTGCACTCTATTCTAGCTCTTTCTACATTGTATCTTCATGGTGCACTCTGTCCCAGCACTTTCAGTGTTGAATCCTCATTATGCATCCCATCCTTGCACTTTCTATATTATATCATGGTGCACTCTAGCAGACATCTTCTAGTCCATTTCTTGATGCTGTCCACTCTAGCATAACATCATCTCCCTCTTGGACACTTTCCAGGCACTCTTCCATTGAATAGATTTGTCAACAGGAAGCTGTATGTCTTATGTGACCAAAGTGCTTGATCGCATTCAGTCATGTTTTCTTGTCCCAGTTTTTATATGACTTCTTTATTTTCTTCTCTTGCAGTGAGTGCTGTTTGTTGATACAACCACATTTCAAAACTCCCTTTGGCACAGTTTATTCCTTGACCAATTTATTCAAATGAAGATGCACCATACCGTAATGAAATATATATATGTAATGAAATGCATATGTAATGTATATGTAATGCTTGATCTCTTTTCATTTGAATTCATAGCTGTTTAGATCTGAGAAGCTGTTTCATATTATTCATTGACTTGGCTCATCTCAATTAATGTCGCATGGTTCAAGTGTTCTGAGTTACTGACCCATGCTGTGGACATTTTCTCGTTGATTCTACTGCGTCCCGCCGGTCACTTCATTAAGGTCAAGGTAGTCCCATAGCAGATACTGCCACTGGGATGTGAAGCGTTAGGTCTTCACATATTCCAGGCTATGACATATGAGGTGGCTGATCAGTCCCCATCCTCATCATCGCTTCTTTCCACACAACTCTTCTTTACAATTACAATTACCTTTACAAATCAATCCGGGGTTGATCGTAGTGTCCTGCAAGGGACATGCAACATATAATTAAACACAATTATACCAGTATGTATAAATTGTATACTATATGACAAATACAGTTACCTATACATATATGCATACATATCATACCCAGACAGGTGGGAAAGAGTTGCAGCAGACAGATGTTCCTGGAGAAGAGATGTACAAAACGGACTGGTGCTCTTTGAGCACAATCTGATCCAACAAACTGAGGATAGGCGGCTCAGGCCTAAAATGCAGTCACTTACTGCGGTACCTGCCTCATCTTACAGATGCGGAAACTGTGACAGAGATTGTCACTCTCACATTGGACTATACAGTCACCAGCGGTGCTGTCAGGTGCCTCCCCAGCAGACGAACTCTATAGTCCTTCAGGACTGAAAGAGGCCTACTAAGCATACATCCATATCATAATCAAATTATCCATACAGGCAGACTGAGTAATGATTTGTATTAGACTATGTATTAAAAGCATTGCTGTTTGACCATGTTGCCTTCTTTCATTCCAGCTACCATGTTTTTGAACACATTAACCCCCAAGTTCTATGTGGCCTTAACTGGAACCTCCTCTCTTATTTCCGGGCTCATACTGGTAACTACATGCTGAATGTGTCACCATATTTGTTGTGTGTTCCGTCATCTATTTATTTCACTGTTGTCATCTGAAATCTGTTAGCATTTCACATACTGTGTTGTAAGCCAACATATGACCGTATTTGTTGTATCAGTAAAGTCAAGGACTCTTTTTACATGCCTTGAGACGTATTGAGTATATGGTGCTAACCCCATAATTTTTTAATTGACCAATCAGCAGTTAATCAATATCATATCCACCACCTTGACCTGAGAGCCCAGGTCAGCCTTGATGGGAATTCCATCACATGACAACTGGGCCAACTGGCAAGTTCACTGGCCACCGTGCTGTCACAGCTGTCATGTTTGTTATGTATGTACTAATATACCCTTTGTCAGTATTAATACAAAGCTGGTGTTACAGCACTTCCTGGTCTATGTCCGGTGGCTTTATGATAAGGACTATTTGTCCAAGCTGTTGCCATGCATTGTTCAGGTGTAGGGTTTTCTATTTCACCGCTAACAGATACAAATTGTGCGATGCCTGTGATGAGAACCCAGGTCCCCTGGATTGTGAGATTGGTATGCTAGCCCCCTCAGCCAGCCACTGCTCAGAGTTGGTTTCTATATATTGTAAATGTAACAAGCCAACAACCTCTGTTAGCTTACTTGGCATGTACTAGATGCAGCAGTTGATCTGCATTTCTGGTGATTTAATGAGATGGTGGCTAAGGGGTTACTGATGCAGTTTGTGATCCCACATACCTGCATTCGAAACACAGCTGTGGGCGATTTAGCAGCAGATCGCCTTGTGTTGGTTATTTACAAATTGGTATGGGTGCCAATCGTTCAGAAAGCAATGGCAAACTACTGAATGTAAACTTGCCAAGAGATCACAAACAGCCAAAATAATGCTGGGGCTGGTTGCGACATCCTGTAAAGAATATGCAACTAACTTTAAGTTGTGATGACAATATGGCTGGTGCTTCAGCTGACCACCAGTGCTAACTCATTGACAGAAACTGGGTCAGCTCCATAAAGGTACCTATAGTCTGTGCTGTGTGGCATTGGTGATCTTGTCTGTCCTCAGCCTTCTGTCTCATCTGCTGCCAGTCTTTTCTGTTAGTGATGTTCCTCCATGCCATGATGTCATTCTGTCCAGCATCTTTTCTCTTGGTTTCCCCCTGCCTTTTCTCCCCTCCAACTTTTACATTGTGATGGCATAGTCCAGATTTCCCCTTGTCATGACCTGCCTAAGAAATGTGGACTGTCATCTAATGTGAGTGCCAGTTCTTTGTGTGAGTTAGCTTCTTTCAAGATATCTTCTTTGCTCGTATCTGGGTAAACATCCCCTTACTATTGGGTGTTGAGCCCAGACAACTGTTCCAACAGGCAGTTGCACCATCCATTGCTATACTGCCACATCTCATGTTTACATTGTTTTTAGTTGTATTTGAACATGTTGCCAGTGATGACACAACTGGTCGCTGTTTGCAACATGTTTTGAAAGAGTTGTTTATAGACAAAGTGACAAGAAGAAGACAGTGGTTTTAATGGCATGACCCATCAATGGGCAGGTAAAAGGATGTTAGACTGTGAAACTTGGCAAGTGATAGAAAATGCTGGAGGTTTATTGTAGCCAATGTTCTGTGAAGATAGCAACTGATCTAATTTGATTTTTACATTGACTAAATAGTGAGAGTCCAGTAGAATGGTAAGGGTGCCCTTTAAGAATGGTAAGGGTCTAAAACCATATTTTATGCAAAGCAGGATGAAGTAGAACATTGTAAGAACAAACATTTTTATATTTTCACTGCATTAAGTCTTGCAAAATTGAAAATCTGATTGTAGTAACAGAAAGTGCAAAAAAGGACTTTCCTTGAATATCAGGAAATCACAAACTATGGTTATATCAAAGGGAAAGATGACAGCAAAATGTGATATAATAATAGAAGAGAATGTTTAACCAAGCTGATAAATTTAATTACATGAAACAGTTATAACATCATGTAAAAGATTCGTTAGAGAAAGCTGATAAATTTAATTACATGAAACAGTTATAACATCATGTAAAAGATTTGTTAGAGAAAGCTGATAAATTTAATTACATGAAACAGTTATAACATCATGTACAAGATTTGTGAGAGAAAGCTGATAAATTTAATTACATGAAACAGTTATAACATCATGTACAAGATTCGTGAGAGAAAGAGTATTTCAGAAAATGAATAATATCTTATGCATTAAGTCACTATCATTGAATATAAGAAAGAGAGTACTGAAATGTTATATAGAACCTGTTTTGCTGTATAGCAATGAATCATGGAACACAAATAATGTACAAATTAGGAAAAACTTGGAAGTAACGGAGATGCATATCCTGAGACGAATGTTGCGAATACGTTGGACTGCCAGAGTAATTAATGATTGCCTGGAAGTGGTTAATAAAAGTAGAACATTATATACAGCTGTAAAAAAGAGACAAGAAGGAATGAAGTGATGAGGAGGAAAGGCATTGGAAAACAACGTGATGACTAGAGAAGTCATTGAAAAAAGAAGCAGAAGTAGACCAAGAGAAATGATGCTGGATGGACTGAGACTGTGGCGTGGTGGATTGTAACCAGTGGACACCAAGGACCGAGATCTGTGGAGAGACATGAATGACTATGCCAGTTGGCAGGGCACAGGGTCAAGGAAAAGCTGTAAATATTAAAGCAGAAATAACAGGATAATGTTACTTACACCACATGAAATAATACAAATATAACAACACAACTGTGTGTAGAAGGTAGAGAGGTAAAGATGAGTGGCTTGGAAAACATCAGTAAACAAATAACATAATGCATTATCTGATATAAAACTAGATACTACATATCCAATTATAGATAGCTTAGACTGTGGAACAGGATATCACTGTTAAAGGAAACATGTCATAATGAGCCTTTCTTGAGGGAATCAGATATAAAGAGTGTCAGTTATTATTAGTTCTTTACCTCAGCCAGAAGCATGTGTTTTGAGTGTTGATGTGCAGATTAGTTTGCTTTTAGTTGTTTCTATAATCTTTCGCAGGGCATACTTAAATAGCTGATTGCCCAGGCAGAAGCTTATCTCCATTCATTATGATTATCTGCCATTTTATGCCAGTCCTCAGTGCTGATATAGAAATTTTATAATTATCTATGTATATGCCTTTGAATCATATTGCAGCCTACTTCATTGTATTTGTTCCTCAGCAAGCTAGCCACATAAAACTGTTGAGAAATATGATTGTTATCCATTATTCTAATATCTCTCAGCCACCTGCATTGGAAAGTAAAGGCACAGACTTATTTAGGCTAAATGTTTGTGTGAAACTATGCAAATGAAGGCATTCTTTTGCATTAACACTGAAAAAGTGCAAGGTCTTCTTCTGAAATCCAAATAACACATAATATGACTAGGAAACTCGCCAAAAAGGACCAAAAATAAACATACTGGTTTATTAGGCAAAATGTCATTTATAATGGGCAGGATTTATGTTGAACAGGACACAGAAAAAAGGGCAGAGAGTAATTGTCTTAGGGCAGTATAGAAATGCCACAGAATTTAGATACATTTCTCAAGTATGATAGGTGACTCTGCTGAAGTCAGCACTTTTTTGTTTCAGTAATCACAACAGAAATATCATCATCATCATCATCATCATCATCATCATCATCATTGAGGGCAGAGTGAGACAGAGGAGTTCCTAGTGGTGGAGAGATTTCTCACCTGTCATAGTGTAGTTTCAAGTAGTGTGAATTCTCTCCTGTGAGAGTGAAGTCTCAAATAGTGGTGCAAATTCTCTCCTGTGAGAGTGAAGTCTCAAGTAGTGGTGCAGATTCTCTCCTGTGAGAGTGTAGTCTTAAGTAGTGGTGCAAAGTCTCTCCTGTAAGAGTTAAATCAAATCAAATCAACTTTATTAGGGTCACAATTTGGGCGCGCAGGCCCGTCTTACATTCGGCCCTTCCAATCACTCGTCTTTCGTTCATCAAGAGCATTATACATTTACATAGGAAGAAAAATAAACATTGTGAAATGAATGTTGTAAACATAAACAAGGCAAATTACCATGTTATGAGGCCCATCTCCCACCTACCCATACATCACCCCACCCACACACACACCCCCACGTACCCACACACACGCACACCAAGGGACACATACATACCCCACCAACGGACCCATCCCCCACCCACACTCCCCTCATCTGTTCCCCCAACCAAAACACACTCGCCACCCACAAACATTCCCCCACCAACCCACATATCCCACGCCCACCCACATACACACCCTAACCCACACATCCTCTCCCCATCCACACCTCAAACCACCAATCCCCAAGCCACATCTCCATTGACCACATATTTCCCACCCACGCACACAATCCCCCACCAACCCACATCGCACATCCACTCACACATCCCCAAACCATACACACACATCCCCACCAACTGGCATCTCCCTACCCCCCCCCCCCCCCACCACACACACACACACATCTCCCTAACCACCCATACATCCCCAATCCACACACACACACCCCACCACCCACACATATATACTCCACCCACCCATACATGCCTTAACCCAATCCCCCACTACACAATCCCCCACCCGCACATCACATGCATCCCCTATCACGCAATATTCCCAACCCACGCACCGCACACACACATATCCCTCACCAACACATCCCACACCCACATACCACTACACATCCCCACCTACACACCACACACATATCCCCCACCCACATACCACACAATATTCCCTCAAGTAGTGGTGCAGATTCTCTCCTGTGAGAGCAAAGCCTCAAGTAGTGGTGCAGATTCTCTCCCGTGAGCGTGAAGTCTCAAGTAGTGGCTCAGATTCTCTCCTGTGAGAGTGAAGTCTCAAGTAGTGGTGCAAATTCTCTCTTGTGAGAGTGAATTTTCAAGAGTGAGATTGACAGACCATGGTATTGATGTGTCAGGTGCAAGTAAAGTTTCTGGTTACAGCACTTGCTGTGGCATCATAACACATTTTCTGACTATCTGTGCTACATGCCAAAAACCAGAATGGGGTTTCTGGACTAGTGTGAGAGGCAGAGCTATTACCAACTGAACAGAGCACTTAACATAAGAACCCCCAGTATGAGAATGAAGATTTCACTGCCTCACTAAAATAGCTTACCAGTACTTCAGATACAAAGGCAGTTTACATCTCTTTCTCTGTTGCTATGAGTTGCTGCCATTTGTGGAGGTCTCAACTCCACATAACGTGTGTGGATCTATTGTCCCGACCATGCAGGGGTGTACAGAAACAAGAGCTGATACACTTTGGCAGCACCTATTCAACATTGAAGTTGGACTGAGGGAATATACTAAACACCAAAACAAATGTGCATGTCTTTAGCAGGGTGTTGTAAACAAAATCCACCCCCTATTGGCTGTTGGTGATTTACTGAGTAATTTGTCTTCATTAGTTTTCCATTGCTTTCTAAATGAGAAGTCAGCATTTAAATGCAACCTGCCTATGTGTGGAACAAACCCGCTACACCACACTGTATACTATGGGCAATAAATGCCAACCTAGTGCATGGTGATACATGATGAGTCTTGTCAGTCATGGCTTGAAGTGGGGAATCGTGCAAAGACCTGGTCGCCATGATCACAGGCATTATATAGCTAGCTAGCTCACAACAGTCAGCAAACCAAGCTATATATTAACCTGGTATTTTGTCAAAGATGTTGATTTGCTGTGTAACTTTTCTGATAGTCCCAAAATCTGATGAGATAAAGTCATGAGTACCAGTCTTTGCCTCAGATTTACTGTTCCATCTTTCCTCAAAAATCTCCAGCATGACATCTGGCCCCAAAGACAGACTGGGACAGAGCCAGGCTATTCTCTGCTTTCCAGGAGTGCCCATGAGTAATGCAGAGAAAATACATGATGCTCCATTTCCTCAAGGAATTGTCACATCCTGCACATGACTGCTGTTGTCTCTTGTCTACACACAAGGCATCCCTTTGATCAATCATCTTACCAATTGGCATGGGAGATATTGCCTTATGATATCTTGTGATCTCCAACAGCATGTATCAGTTTGTGTGCTGACACTTCACCATAGTATGACAAAAGGCTGTCAAGAATTTTCTGTTTCATTCTGAAGGATTTTCTGAATTTAATGGCTTCCATTTTACATGTGTATATCAGTTGTAATAGTTAGCAGCATGATTAATAGACATGTGTACATCAGTTGTAAGACCATGCTTTTGTAGTTTCTGTGGAGAGATCATTGTGTTGTGATGTTTCAGATATGATCTGTATGTGTTATTCAATCATGTCAAGTGGTGGGACTTCACATTTGCTAGGTCAGACCAGACTAACATGCCAACTAAAAGTGACTTGTTCAGTGGTCAACACATACTTTTATGAGCAGACAAGTGTTTAAAGAAATGTTGATTTTGATCTGTTTTTCCCCCCACAGATCTTTGAGTGGTGGTACTTCAAGAAATATGGGACATCTTTCATTGAGCAGGTCTCCTTGAACCACATTTCTCCATTACTTGGGGGTGGAGACACCTCACTAGAAAATGGAACAATCGCAAGTTCTTCTGGAACCACCACCAGCAACGGTAGTAGCATATCCAACGGCAGCGTGGAGAATGGAAACCGGGCTACGGGTCAGCAGTTATCTTTACCTGGTAGGTCATCATATGTTTGATACAATTTTCTGAGCTGGCTAGGGCGGTGTGCTTATATGTATGCTGTCTACCTCTTTCTTAAGAAATACTTGGTACAAGACAAGATTTGGACAAGTCAGTAACCTGTAGATGTTATACCTTCTGATGAATCCCTAGATAGTGGATAGGATATCTAGCCTTCTCAGACAAGGGTGAAAGTAGGATGGTCCCTGGTGTACTTAGTGCACGCTAAACATTCTGTCATGGTTGTAAATAGTAGACCAGAAAGGCTGCTGTCCTGGCAACATTTCACATGAGAAGCCTACAACAATAGAGTATTTACAGATTGTCTTACTGGTACCACTTACCACACATTTTGGGTTTCTGGATGGTACTAGAAAGTTCATGCACTGAGCAGAGATTCTCTGAATGTGGCTTACTATCTAGAGAATACACCCATCAGTGTGGAGCGGCTGATTGTACGGGCTGTATGTTAACTGACTAATAAATCATTTAAGCGATGCTGATGATGGTGCTTGAATCCATGTTTCTGTTTCTGAAACCAATTCTATAAATATTGATGTAATCATCTTTCATGTTCATAATGTCAGATACACTGTATTTGATGAAATACATTTTCACATTCAGAGTTTCAAGTCTACCTTGGACAGAATAATTAAGATGGCTTGAAAGAAACCAACTCCTGAAGAGAACTAGTTACTGACAGGTCAGATATAGACATGCGTCATGTGGAGGGGTATGTTGGAAGATGTTGAGACATTAGGACAGTTTTTGGGGAAGAGAGACAAGGAAACACCTTGGGAGAAAGGGAACAACACCATGTTAAGAGAGGAACGATCAGCAATACAGTCTGAATAAACTGTGACGATACACCAATAAAACAAATCCAATGATTGTATCTATAATGGACTATATGTCATGATCTTGAACAAAATATGGCCCAAAACATGGCAGAGAACAATCTACATCCCTTGCTCAAACATGGTAAATTAAAATTGTGCCTCCACTGTTGTACTAACACACTCATAAGTCATCTAACAAAATTGTCATGTGAATCATCATGACAAAATCATGCCCACAGACAAAACTACATGTCAGTAAAAAGAATTACAATCAGCAATGAAGAAATTAAAAATATCACAGGCTTTGAATATCTTGGCTCCATAGTTAACAGCATAGGGGCTGTCTAAACAAAAACAGAAGGAGATTGGCTATAGCCATGGAAGTTAAATAACATTAAGAACCTATGCCAGAACACTAGCAAATACATATCAGTAAACATGTTGAGAATATCCATCTTTTCTATGGTTTTGTGGCGATGGAGTTACTGACGCAATTCATAATCCTTCATGCCACACTCAAAACACAGTTGTGAACGATTTGGCAGCAGACTGCCTTATGTTGGTTTTTATACAATGGTATTAGTGCTGGTCGTTCAGAAAGCAATGGCAAACTACTGAACATAAACTTTCTAAGAAATCACAAATAGCCAAACAATGCTGGGGTTGACTGTAATGTCATGTAAAGGATATGTAACTATGACAGCATGCGGATGTGAATCATGGACGCATTCACTAAGAAGGAAATCAGACAAGGATTTTGAGTTGAATTGAGTCATCATTGCACTTGGGGCATTTCCATAAGCGCTCAGTCATCTTCAACAGCCAGCGAAGACTTCCAATACTAATGGTGCCTGTTGATTTTATGTTAATCCTGCTTTACCTCTGAGTGACGACTGTCTGCCAGATCCTCTGACCACCTACTAGGTGGCATTTCCATAAGCGCTCAGTCATCTTCAACAGCCAGGGGAGAATTTCAATACTAATGGTGCCCGTTGATTATATGTTAATCCTGCTTTACCTCTGAGTGACGACTGTCTGCCAGATCCTCTGACCACCTACTTCTGTATTCTCTCTAGACCATGATAGTCTTATCTGTTCTTCTGCATTATTCATGTGCTCTCAGAGGGCCATCACTACATCTGCCTTATCATGCATCAAATCACCCCTTTAATGATGCGGCACCTTTCATTCTGTTTGGTTGTTCATTTCCAACCTCTCCAGAGTGTCCTGGAGAAAAGATCCAGAGAATGCTCACAACCTGTGACCCCTGGATTGATACATACCATTCAGTATGAGGATGTTAAACTGATATTGTATCAACATTCTTAGAATGCCATGGGTCAAGAAGGGAACAAATGGGTGACTTTCTGCTGGATCTGAACATGCAAGACAACTGGCTCATAAAGAGCTGGCCATCTCAGAAGCTGAAATGTCTCGGCCATATGAAATGCCAGTGGCTTAGACACAACAGAAATGGGGGCATGGGTTCTTGAAATTGTCATTATTTACCAGCATATTAAAGTTACCCTAGTCATAAACAAGGACATGGTTGGAGAACTGGTGAAAGATTAAGAGTCTTTCCCGGTTGTCATATTAACAGCGTTGTTCTGGAAAGGTCCTGCCTCATGTGTAGCAGAAAATTGAGAATTCTCATCTATAATATCTGAGCAGTACTACGTTATGGTTGTGAAACATGGAGAGAGTTGAATGCAACCGTATCCAGTACTAGTTGTACAAGGCTGGGTCTGCCATAGAGATGTGTGTGTGTTCAGCTTGGGGGTTGAACCTAGACTTCTTCGCAGATAAGGCCACCCTAACTCTTGATCATACATTATAATACTCCTCATAATGTTAAGTGCAGTTGTGTGAAACCATGTTTTTGGTTCGTAAAGGATAAATAATAGTAATAAGTGATGCTGTGGTAACTGAGTGGATATTACACTGGTGTACTGACGCAGCAGTTTGGGTTCATTTCCCAGTTGAAGTGGGATGTTTGTTTCCCTAGCTACACGTGGCTCTGGAGTTAATCCAGCTTGATAACATTCATACCAGAGACTTCCCCGGTGATGGAAGGTGTTTGTTGCTTCACCATAATACCCTAACCTAGTATATGTGAACATTTGTCTATTCATATCATGCTGTGTACATTGCATTTGTTGAAATGGTTTTGTGTGTGTGTTGTATTTAATTATATAAACAGTTAATATGTCATGAGAAAACTCAAGTCGATTTCTTGTTTTTCACGTAGCCTGATCATTACCAATTGAATGAATGAAGTTGTTGTTTTCATCATATAATGCTTTTTTCTTTCTGTGTGCATCAATTTAAACTACATCTATCTTATTTTGTACATTGTAATTACCTAGTAATTCAGCCAGAAGCTATTTTAAATTTAATACCAGCTTTATTACCAGCCTTCATACAACGTTTTCATTGAAACTCTTCTGTCTACTTTTAAGACTTTCCCTTTCAGTTTCCCATTTGTGTACTACTTGTATTGTTGTTTACTTTAACATGTTTGTAAATGTCGTACGTAATCCTTTATTACTTTAGTGTCGTCCCTGGAGTGAGGGGAATCAACACCCACATTTTAATTAACCCAATATTATTGTCCTAGAGAAACCACCAGAATCCGTCCACAAAACTCCTTCAGTCTGTAGACACCTCTTTCTTACTCTCACTCACCCCTGGATCATACCCCCTCTCATCCTTCCCCAACACAACATACTCAACAACTCTAGCTTTAACAAATAAATACAACAAATAATTTATTAAAGCAAAGAGTATGTGTGTGAGAAATGTGTGTGTAATGTGTAGAATGTGTGTCGAATATTCTAAGGTGTATGTAGAATCAGACCAGTGAATCAAGAGCAAAGTTAGTTACATCACTGTGCTGAGCACACAACAACACCATGTATTCCGGACAGAAAACCTCACCAAGAAGATGTTTCTCCGGCCACGTGACGACTTTCTCCGATAACTCACGAACAATCAGGACGCTGGTCATCAATGACAGACACTGTTCGATATTGGTCTTCACTCTAGCAAACACTGTGAATTTACACTGTTCAATAATGTTTGTTGATTAGAGAATCTTTCCAATAACTTAAATGTCACATGGGAAAATATAACTGTTCATAAGTCACTGGTTATACGATTTTTCCCATATTAAAAAAACAACCTATTAATGTTCCAGGTAGTTATATATATATATATATATATTGGTATATGTGTTACGTATAGTGTTCTGATTCTACAGTGATGTAGCATATCACTCAAGGTCAAAATCACACATATGTTCATCAAGTCCTGCTCAGCAGAAGTCAGGTTTCTGCAGACCAACTAGGCCATGAGCCCAGTGTACAAGCCTCTCAGTAACCTCTGTCTTCCATCCGTGAGCCATCTTTTCTTCAACTTTGATACTAACTTCTTGGTAGTATATCGTATCACCATCAACAAGTGGACCTGTAAGTGGAACCTGTAGAATAGAGAATCCCCTGGTGAGAGCAACTCAATTCTGACCTTAATTAGGTGAGTGTAGGCCGATAGCAGCACTCAGATCTATAACAGAGAACCGAACTCTGTTATACGGCCAAATAGCTCATCACATTGATCTGAGACATGGAAACACAAGGAAAGATTAAAGTAAATGGGTAGAAACCCAGCAGATGCCCTACTGGAAGATCCTACCATTTCACATTCCCTTCATCCCTCCCAACCATCCTCAATCTCTCTAATTATTATCCCACTACATTGTCCTTAACTCCCTGAGTTAAACGATATATTACACAAGCTAGTTAAAGCTACACAATATGTTACTAGTGCCGACGCTCCCATAATACTTTCTATCACCGCACTTATAGAACATTCTATCACTGCACCTATAATACATTCTATCACCGCACAGTACTGTACTCTATTCCTAATCATACTCTAAGTTAGATATGATTAATAGACTACCATATGCCTATTCCGGTTGATGATTGAGACTATGCAATCACAGACTGGATCTATGTCCGCTGATAAATATCAACATTTTGACACTATAGTCTCTTTCAATTAACACAACTCGGAATACTGCACCGATCTTTAACACTTCAGAACCTTTGGTCTACTCACTCCAACTTGTTTACCGCAACTGGTTTTAAATCGGGGCTTGAGTGACGTCACCAAAAAGTCTAGACGCTGATCAGTCCAGAGTCTGGCTTTCTCCCTGTTTTTAGACTGACTGGAATCACCCCGCCGTCTAGTTTGCTTTCATCGGGGAAATCTTTGTCTCGTACAACAAAAGTCCTCTCCGACTTCTGTCCAGACATTCCGTCTACAACTTCAAAGGCTGTCTACCGCCTTGCAGATGGATGGCGCCATTGTACGTTTCTCAAACAACCCACATCATACAGAAATGCCGACCGTGTGCAGACAGTTTTCGCGACGTATTTTGTTCCTCAGTCCCCTACTCATCAAAGGATTGCCTGTTATTGTAGACAAATGTCGGGTCTTTTTGTCATCGATCGAAACTATCAAGTTTTTCCGCGACAGTAAACCAAGAAGACACCAGCAACCGACTGCACAATTTATTGTCTGGTGTATTATGCTGTGTTTCGCAAGAAGCACACTACAGAACTAAAGTGGTGTGGAACAAATGAATCCATTTGGTTGAAATACATAGACAGACAATGAATTATACAGTATCTTGCTTTTGTATGTGTGTTTTTTTCCCCACTTTAATATTTAATTTTTTAAATTATTATTGTGTATGCTTACACCAGCTTCGACTGCCACCAGGTAGTCATTTTTACTGATGTAGTACTTTTACTACAAGCTCTCGAAGGTGGTCAACTACCACAACTGAGAAGTGCATTAAGCTAGGTAGCTGCTAAAGAGAGCCAACCATACTGCAGTGGGTACCACCCTGTTGTATTGTACCTGACAATGTAAAAGCAGGTAAACTGGAACACCAAATAGAGATGGAGAATGTGAATGAAAAGATATTTAAGTCCCATACTTTGAGGAAAACAGAGTTATCCAGGCTATAAGAAAATTACGGAATCAATCCATTGACAACAACCACACTGTTAACCAACAGGGACAAGTCACCATTCTTCACATCAGGACAGAGTAATTTAGACTGAATAAAGACATGCATAGACTTTAATTGTCTGCTGAACATGTTCTGCAGGATTGTCCTTTGTGGCCCAAGTTAAGAAAGATATACTATCCAACGGAATTAGCACTAAACACCAAGCCATAAGGAACTAACAAGTGACTCCAAAACATGAGAACCCACCTGAAGGTGTAATCATCACAGAAGCAATTGTAAGAAGAAGAAGAAGAAGAAGAAGAAGAAGAAGAAGAAGACAGTAAGAACAAGCTGATGTGATTGTTAATATCTTCTTTAGCATCATCATGTGCCCTGCCAACAGGTGAAGGCATTTATGCTTTTTGATAGATCTCGGTCCTTGGCGTTCTGAATCAACTCTGCTGAAGATATTTCTCCATGTTACTACCTCAGTCCATCCAGCATCATTTCTCACAGTTTGCTTCTGCCTCTTTTCCCACCAATCTTTCCAATTATCACGATGTTTTCCAACAATGAATGATACAATATATTGCTTTTGTGTGTTTTATTGTGTAAGTTTACATCAGTTTCAACTGCCGTAGTCATGGTAGTCATGTTTACTAATGTACTGTCTTTACTACAAGCTCAAGTGGCAAGCTCACATATCTGAGAAATGAACTAAGCAAGACAGCAGCTAGAAAGCTTCATTTCCTTAACATATAACTTAACTTTAACATATGCAAGACACTATTTATGTAATGTTTTGTTTCCTAGAGTGCAAAGTTTGGCGAAATCCTTTGAACTTATTCAGAGGATCAGAATATCAGAGATTTAATTGGGCAACTGGCAAGGAACCACTGACATACTATGACATGAATCTGTCGGCACAAGATCATCAAACATACTTTACATGTGAAGCTGATACTGGAAAACCTGAGTATGAAAGTAAGTTCAGTGACCCCGTGACATCGTCACACATGTAGGATACACTTTGTGAAGTTAACTAGTAGCCATATGTCATGCGATATATCTATGATTGTATGTTCATCAAATGTAGTTGTAAAAAAAACCATACTGAACAAATGCAGTCCTGATGATTCATTTTTTAATAGTCAGTGCGTTGTATTTATTATCTACCTAGGTAGCTAACTCTTTTTTTTTTTCACACACACACACGCGCTCTCTCTCTCTCTCTCTCTCTCTCTCTCTCTCTCTCTCTCTCTCTCTCTCTCTCTCTCTCTCTCTCTCTCTCTCTCTCTCTCTCTCTCTCTCTCTCTCTCTCTCTCTCTCTCTTTTGCCTAGCTAGATATCTACTTACCTAATTACCTAGATAGCCAGCTAACTGTTTATCTACGCATACATACCTACCTAACCAACTACCTACCTAACACTCTAGCCAGCTAGCTAACTACATGACTCCATCCATTGGCACCTTGCCGTCTTGACAGACGATAGTTTGTGCTTTAAAAAGGCATAATAACTTTTAACTATGGCGGTAGCGAGTGTGACTGATAAGGCCAATTTGCGCTGTAAATGTCCGTTCATAGTGAGTGCATCTGAACACGTGGTCATTTCCACCATCATGCAAAATCTTACGTCTCAAACGCTTGGTGTGTGACTTTTCTGCAATAATTTTCTCCTTTGACTTTATTCCATTTCTGATATTTGCCCTCCATGCAACACGTTCAGCGGCGACTTGCTCCCAATGTGCGTTATCAATGCCTGTATCAATCATGTCCCGCTTACACACATCTTTGTATCGCAGTAGAGGCCGACCCTGAGATCTCTTACCCGTCTGTAATTCACCAAAAAAGATATCCTTTGGTATTCTATCATCATCCATCCTCCTAAGATGTCCTATCCATCTAAGTCTACGAAGACTGAGCATGGAATAAACTGTCACACAACCTGATCTTTCCAATACTTCAGTATTTGTGATTTTGTCTTGCCACTTAATACCAAGAATTCTTCGCAGACACCGCATATGAAAGCTGTTTAAATTGTTCTCTTGGTGTGAGTAAGTTGTCCAGGTTTCACTGCCATAGAGAAGAGTACTAAGGACACAGGCTTGATAGACAAGGACTTTTGTTTTGGCAGTAAGCTTCCTGTTCTCCCAGACTCTTTTTCTTAACCTGTTCATTGTTGTTGCTGCCTTACCAATCCGGATGTTGATTTCCTGATCTAGGGATAATTTGCTATTTACCACTGATCCTAGATATGTAAAATGGTCTACTATCTCTAGTTCGGCGTCGTCAATAAAGATTGATGGTACCCCATGTGCACCTTGTGACATAATCTGTGTCTTCTTTTTGCTAATTGTTAAACCAAATTCAGAACAAGCATTGGAGAATGCAGATAGTAGACATTGCAATTCTTCCTCAGAGTGGGTCGTAACTGCAGCATCATCTGCAAAAAGCAACTCTCTGATCAGGACCCTCCTAATTTTGGTCTTAGCCTTCAATCTCTGAGCATTGTAGAGGCCGCCATCTGAGCGTGAGTGAATGTATATACCACCATCCTGATCACGAAATGCATATTTCAGTAGAAGTGAAAAGTATATTCCAAAGAGGGTGGGAGCTAGTACACAACCTTGCTTAACTCCACTCTTGATTTCAAATTCTTCAGAAGTTGCACCATCAAACTTGATTATACCCTTCATGCCTGTGTGGAACGATTCCACAATGGACAGAAGAGTTGGTGGGCAGCCAATCTTTTTTAGTGCCTTGAACAGACCCTCACGACTGACCAAATCAAATGCCTTTGTGAGGTCATGAACTACATGACTAGCTATAGCATATATGACACTTTCTACCATTGATAGTGTATGCTGGAATGATTTTGGTAAGTGCTGAGGAAATAAAGGCTCCTTGTCCAAGTAGTTGCCGCACAATTAGAACCAAGGTCCCCTGATAAGTGAGACCTGACTTCTAGGTCCTTAGATACATGGTCCTCCAGTTGTGCTTGCTCATGAACGGAAATAATGTCATTGACTTCAGAACAAACTCAAGGTGCCCCATAACCCTCCATAGAAGATCATCATCATGATCAAGTGTCCTGCCAACTGGTGTTGACATTCATGCTTCTCCACAGATCTCAATTCTTGGTGTTCTCAGGACAACTCTGTTGATGATATTCTTCTATACCACCGTCTCATTCCATCCAGCATCATTTATTTTGTCTACCTCTGAACCTTCTACCACTAATGTTTCCAATCAAGGTGTTTTCCCAATGCCTCTATTCTCATTGTAAACGTTATTTATCTCTTTCTTATAGTTGTATATAATGTCCTGCTTTCATTAGCCTCTTCCAGGCAATCGTTGTTATTTACTCTGGCAGTCCGAAGTATTTGCAACATTTGTCTCAAGATCTCTGTTGCCTCCAAACTATTCCTAATTTGTTCATTCAATTCCATGATTCACTGCCATATTGCAAGACATACAAGAGGAAGTCAGCAGTAGAAATTTTACAAACAAAATTTTTACTACTTATACTATGTCCCAGTTGTTATTTAACAAGTTTCTGCCCTAGTTGTTAGTTATAAGGTGTATGTCCCATTTGTTATTTAACAAGTTTCTGTCCTAGTTGTTAGTTATAAGGTGTATGTCCCAATTGTTATGTTATTTAACAAGTTTCTGTCCTAGTTGTTAGTTATAAGGTGTATGTCCCAATTGTTATGTTATTTAACAAGTTTCTGTCCTAGTTGTTAGTTATAAGGTTTATGTCCCAGTTATGTTATTTAACAAGTTTCTGCCCTAGTTGTTAGTTATAAGGTGTATGTCCCATTTGTTATTTAACAAGTTTCTTTCCTAGTTGTTAGTTAAAAGGTGTATGTCCCATTTGTTATGTTCTTTAACAAGTTTCTGTCCTAGTTGTTAGTTATAAGGTTTATGTCCCAGTTGTTATGTTATTTAACAAGTTTCTGTCCTAGTTGTTAGTTATAAGGTTTATGTCCCAGTTGTTATGTTATTTAACAAGTTTCTGTCCTAGTTGTTAGTTATAAGGTTTATGTCCCAGTTGTTATTTAACAAGTTTCTGTCCTAGTTGTTAGTTATAAGGTTTATGTCCCAGTTATGTTATTTAACAAGTTTCTGTCCTAGTTGTTAGTTATAAGGTTTATGTCCCAGTTGTTATGTTATTTAACAAGTTTCTGCCCTAGTTGTTAGTTAAAAGGTGTATGTCCCATTTGTTATGTTATTTAACAAGTTTCTGTCCTAGTTGTTAGTTATAAGGTTTATGTCCCAGTTGTTATGTTATTTAACAAGTTTCTGTCCTAGTTGTTAGTTATAAGGTTTATGTCCCAGTTGTTATTTAACAAGTTCCCGTCCTAGTTGTTAGTTTTACGATTTCTGCCCTATGTGTTAATGTTTCTTTGAATCTATTCTGATTCAACACTGGCTTTACTATCTAATCATTCTCAGTCCCAGGTAGTTGTCATAACTATATCATAACATCTCATGAAGTATTGAAAATGTTGTTGTTGTGCGATAGCAGTTCTCCAGAGCAGCAATAAAGTTAATATATTACTGTTGTAGCAAGGGTTTAATAAACGAAGCCATGGTTTTATTGATCTTTGAGTAATCAGAGGCTTGTCACAGAATAAATGCGGTGTTTGCTTTGTCATTGATGGCTTTGTTTGCAACACTCTCATCACCATCCATTATTGTACCCAAGTTTCCCTGGCATCCTGCTAATTCTCTCAGAACTCACTCTGTACCCTGCTCGTGTGTTTTCACGGCATACATTATCTGGCTTCGAATGGAGAGAAAATGATACTACCAGAATTGTTGACAACTGTCAGTTATTCGCTGGCGTGGAGTTTTAGAGTGTTCCAATAGCTTTATAGTTACAAGTATTGAATTGCTTGGCTGCTGGAAAAAAACAACACATGAAGTTATACTAACCTCTTTTTAAAAAATAGAGATAGAAATTACTGAGTAAAAAAATTGTTTTAAGGATAATAAATAAAATGTTATAATCACCACTTTAAAAATAGCAGTTATAGTGACTGCTTAATAAAAAAACTTGTAGTGACTACTTTGAAAAAGAGATTATGGTTGCTGTTTAAAAAAGGACGTACAAATAATGTCTTTACTAGTCTTAAATGATTGCTTTAACATTAGTATAAGGTAACTGCTTGAAAAAGGATAAAATAATCACACACAAAAACAGCTATTTTTTTAAATGATGAAATTATGAGAAATGTAAAGGATATAGAAGGAATCGCCGTTGTGGACATAGTAAAAAATGTGTGCATTACAGTATTGATTGCAGACAATGAACATGATCTGCAGGATTTAGTGGATGCAATTATTGTACACATTGAACAGCGAGTGTTGGAATGAAATTGTAAGAAAATGGAGAGATTATGGTTGTCTCCAAGAAGAAGGGAATCATCATCAACTGCCACTTTTGCCGTCAAGCGTCGTGGGGAGGAATAGTTGGTGCTCCAGTGCCCGATGGGTGGCACTGGATAGTATCATTCTGAGTGAATGTACAATGTCTTTGATGTTGTCCATCCATTTTCTTCCAGGGCAGAGGTTCTCAACCGGTGGGGAATTCCCCATCCTCTGGGGGGAGGGGGTGATTTTAGGGTTTCCAGGGGGGATTAAGATTATTTCAAGATTGCATTAATACAAGAACCAGTTAATTGATATTGTTTTTCCCTCTAAATTTTACGGTTATGTACATCTCGCCCTAATGAAATTCATTTTATAATGTAAGTAGACCCGCAAATCACGTTTTATGTAGATGTCTAGACTTGTTCTAGTATGTGTTATTATATTTAGCTTCCATTTTTATGTATACTGTGGAAGGGTGGGGGGGGGGGGGGATTTATAGGGAGGAAATTCGAAGGGGGGAGGGGGGGGGGAATGACGTTCTGAACTTATGGTAAAGGGGGGCATGGGCCAAAAAAGGTTGAGAACCACTGCTCTAGGGCTTCCTCTTGCTCTTGTAGCAGATCCTCTTTGATATAATGCCAGTGCTGGTAGTTGATGGTGTTGCATTCTAACTAGATGACCAAACCATTTGATCTTCTGTCTTTCAATAAATGTGGCACAAAGTGTTGATCTGTCTGTCTGATAACATCATTTCTTATTTGGTCTTGGATAATTAAGTTGGAAGCTCTCCTCAAGCATCTCACCTCACAGGTGTTGATTTTGCAATAGTGTGATTCAGATAATGTCCAAGTTTGACATTGGTAGCACAGGGTTGGTGTGAATATGCTATTTATTATGTCATTTTGTGGAATAGGTATATTTGTATGTTTCACTATGGGTGATAGTTGATATATAAGCGTACTTCTGATTTTGATTTCTCTGTCTATTCTGCCATCTTCTGGGATCATACTTCCTAGGTATTTGAATTCTTTAACTTGTTTCAGAGATGTGCTATTTATCTGTATAGTTAGTGGACCAGGAGATCAGCTAACTTGCATTACTTCGGTTTTGGCTGTATATATATATTCATATTGTAACCACTGCATGTTGAACTCAGCTTAATAATATGACTTTACAGTCTGCCCTCGTCACTATAAAACAGGCACTGATCGTCTGCAAATAAAAGCTCATTTATTAAAGATAGGAATACCACAAGTAAATGGGAAAATTCTTAATGAAGTTAATCAATACAACTATCTAGGAACAGTCAAATATCTGATGGTGTAGAGATTAGAGCAAGAATCACAATGGCAAAGGTAGGCAAAGGTATGGAAAACATACTGACCAATATAAAACTGTCAACTGTGGTGAGAAAGAGAGTATTAAAGTACTATGTAGAACCTATACTGTTATATGCATGTGAATCATGGACAGTAGGCAGACAAGCTGAGAAATATCTAATGGTAGTGGAAATGTGGATTTTTGAGGATGGGGGGGGGGGGGGGGGAGAGAATACCATGGATGGACTTAAAAAAGAATGAGCAAGTCCTACAAGAAACAAATGAAGACCTTAAAGGGATTCAAAAAATTAGACAGAAAGTTCAGATTGTTAGGCACATGAGGAGCAATAAACTATCAAACTTAGTGACAACTGGCAAAATTGATTGGAATAAGCCAGGGGAAGAGAGAGATATACCTGGATAGCTTGGCCACATGACATAATGGAGATAAGAACCCAGAGCTGATCAAAGACTGGTGATTGCTGGAAGTGGCAAACCATGGTCAACACAGAACTGATCAAAGACTGGTGATTGCTGGAAGTGGCAAACCATGGTCAACACAGAGCTGATCAAAGACTGGTGATTGCTGGAAGTGGCAAACCATGGTCACCCAAGCTTTTGGGCATGGCACATGATGATCATGATATTTGTAATTAATTGGTTGCAGGTTCTTTACAGGATGTCAAGGTCATCCCTAGCATTTATTTTCTGTTTGTAATTGACTAAGCAATTTTTATGTTCAGTAGTTTGCCATCAAAATCAGTGTAAGGCAGTCTGCTTCCAAACCCCCTAAGTTGATCTCAGACCCTTGATTCAGTATGTCGGAGAATTGTGAAATGCATTCACTGCCCCTAAGCTACAGCCATGGCTTATGGGTATAAGCGTATTCAGATGTTTTGAACACACATTACATAATATTATTTTGTTATTGTTTAAGCTAATATCAGCATGTGTGTGTGTTCATGTACACTACCTGTACATTGTTTAGTCTCTGTGTGTTTGTACATATGTTACTTACATGGCGTTTGCCCAGTTGCTGAAAATAAACTTGTTATAATGTTTGTTATTATGTTTACTAGTAATGCAAATGGCCTGGCGAGAGAGGAACCCCCAGTCTAGGATAAAAGCAGCTCATAGTGCACTGGAAAAAAATACAGAGTAAGAAATATGTTTTTCCCTGATATCACTATTCATGTGTTCTGTGGTCTGTCCCATGCTAAGGTCAATTTAAGTAATTTCAACTTAAGTGTTTTCTTGTGTATTGTTTGTTCTTCTGTTTTGACTTGTAAATTGTTATTAGACATTAATAAATAAACAAAATAACTTGTCTGAAACTAAAATAATAATAGACACTATCAAGAATATACCAATTATAACTATAAACATTCATGTGCCACTCAGCCAGCCCATGCAACGTTTTCTCTATCAGCCAACATCTGTCCGTAATATCCTTAATTTTCTCAGTTGTCACGATTTCTTATATTCACTTTCCAAGAATACCAAACATCCAATTCATTACCGCTGGGCCATTCTTGGGTTTCTTGTTTCCCATATGGTAATTGAAAATAGTGCATCAATTCCCTCTCCTGTCACAGTTTTTTGTGTGCAGACGTGTGTACGCAGATTTTGCAGGCATCATATTGTAGCAAGTGCTCTACAAAACATCAGTCTCATCTCATGGCCAGGCTGTCCTGTGTCCACCATTGTCCAGGGCCAGGCCTTCCATGACTGTTCTGTCTCAACATGTTCATGGCCAGGCTGCCCTGTGTCCACCCACTTCCATGGCCAGGCTGCCCTGTGTCCACCATCTTCCAGGGCCAGGCTGCCCTGTGTCCACCATCTTCCAGGGCCAGGCTGCCCTGTGTCCACCATCTTCCAGGGCCAGGCTGCCCTGTGTCCATTTTCCAGGGCCAGGCTGCCCTGTGTCCACCATCTTCCAGGGCCAGGCTGCCCTGTGTTCACCAACTTCCAGGGCCATGCCTTCCATGACTGTTCTGTCTCAACCACTATGACATTATATATGACCAAAGTGTTTCAGTTTCCAAAACATGACACTGTTTATGAGTCCGCTTTCTTCGATGTTCAGATCTTGTCAAATGTCAGTATTTTCTTCTTTCTGCTTCTCAATATTCTAAGAATTGTTGTGTAATGTTTCAGTTCAAAAGCCCTGTTGTCATCTTTAGTCATTGTGAGATGGTCCATGATTCATATACGTAAGTTGCCACAAGAAAGATGTCCAACATGTTTGCTTGTATTGGTTTGCTGGTGTTGTCCCATAGGCTGTGAATGCGTTTTACCTTCTGTATTGCTATGGTTTTTCTGATTTCTGGTGAACAGTCCCCATTGTTGATATGGAGCCAAGGTATTCAGAGTGTGTGACATTTGTGGTGTCATCCATGTATGCAGGCATCAGTCCCAAATGTTCTGGGCATCAGTCCCAAATGTTCTAGGCATCATAAAGGGAGTAGTGTTCAAAGATAATAAACAGGTGATAGGATTAATTGCATGCTTTTATACTGCCAGGGTTTCTGTAGTATACTAGTTAGTGAGCCTGCTTACCCAGACAGAAGGTTTCGGTTCAATTCCCAGCAGTGGCAGGATTCTTTTTTTTAAATTAAAAACAAGTCCAATGTTGGTGTCTACCAGCTTGATAGAATGGCTAATGAACCATTTCAAAAAATTTCTGGGAATTCTCTGGAAGGAAAGTTGGTGAAGAGATGGAGTCATACATATATTTAAGTAGCAGTGTAGACAAAGACAAAACAGATAGAGATAGAAAAATAAGAATACACAAGGCAAGAGAAGCTGTCATAGCACTTGGAAATTTGTGAAAGTCAAAAGAAATTACATGTAGTACCAAACATAGAATATTTAACTCTTGTCAGATCAGTCTATGTGGATCAGAAGCATGGAGAATAATTCACACAATCTATATATATAAAAGACAATGTTTGTTTGTTTGTTTGTCCTTTATGTGTTCCCGAACGGTCCATCCGATTGAGATGAAATTTTGTACAGATGTTCTCACTCCCGCAGAGCCAACTGACATAGTTTGTGAGCTTAAAATAAAATAAAAATTTCCTCAATCACGAAAGAAAACAGCATTATGAGCTTCAGAAACAGGCCCGCCTGTGGCCCGCCGTCTTGCTCCAAGGGAACTCACTCTCTGATTAAACCAGAAATTAGTTATGAACAGTAATGTTTCTTTGTGTGTGTGTCATTTATGCGTTCCCGAACGGTCCATCCAATTGAGATGAAATTTTGTACAGATGTTGTTCTCACTCCCGCGGATCCAACTAAAATACGAGCAATGGAAAAGGGAGCATCAGTAACAGACGAGCAACGGGAACAGGAGCAGGGGTCGAACGCGTACTCTGTGCGCTTAGAGAAATGTATTTGAATTCAATGAGACGCTCCCCGCCAGGGGATGAGCGGAGCCGTTCCGGGTCGCCTAGTTACTAATAAACTACATATATTAACTGATACCTGCACAGAATAGAACTAGAATCACTCATGCAGACAAAGCTTAAGGAGACAACTGAACAAATTCTAGCCAATCTGGAGGTGAGGAACACTGGATGGCACACATGGAGAAAACCTGCTAATAGTGTAACTAGAATGTGCTTTCTCTTCATCCCACAGGTTACACGTTAGTTGCATATCCTTTACAGGATGTCACAGTCAACCCGTTTTTGTGTGTGTGTGTGATTTCTTGGCAAGTTTACGCTCAGTAGTTTGCCATTGCTTTCTGAACGACTGGCTGTCATACCATTTTTATTTTTAAAATAATAAAATATAAAAACACCAGCGCAAGGTAGTTTGCTGCCAAATTGCCTGCAGCTGTGTTTCGAACATGGTTTGTGGGATTATGAATAGCATCTGTAAGACCTTTGTCACAAAGCAGACAGATTCCACAGGACAACAAGAAATGGATGAGAAAAGTTGTGTATTTTTTGTTCTTCTATATGAATGTTGGATAATCAGCAAGAAATGGTGAACAAATTGGAAGCAGTGCAGCATAGTTTTTTGACAGGAATGTTAAGTATTTAGTGGACAGAGGTAAACATAAATGCTGGGATATTGAGTGATGCAGGTGATAGAACATCACTCATCATAACCATAAGAACAAGGCAAATGAAATTAATGAGCATATCATGAGAAGAAGTGGAATAGAGAAATTAGTGTTGTGTGGAAAAATACTAGGCGAGAATGGCAGAGGAAGACAGAGAAACATGTATGTGTGAAGTTGAAACATCTGTGCAATAAATAATAAGTAATATCAACTTCATAAAAATATCAGATGTCAAAGAAATGGGACTCATGACTGCCAGTGCCTGCTCTAATCAAATACCCAAGGAAGAAGATGAACAACAACAAGACAAAGAAGAAGAAGAACAGACTTAAGAGTTCAACGTAAGTGAGTTCCAATCAGGCACCTAAAGATCACATCCACCTCCATCTTCAAACTTCAGATTGTTGTCATATTAGCACCATTATAGGAAGCAATACAATTCCCCATCCAGATTTCTGTCCACAACACACAGAATTATAGTTGTACATCCACGGCACTGTCATTTATCTGTTGTTGGATCTCAAATTGTGCCCAACCAGTTCACCCACCACTCTCTACACTCCCAGCCTAGTGTGGTGATGACATGATGGAAGTTGCTTCTGTTTCTGAGCCTGAGGGAACATTATAGATTAAGTACTAAACCTGTGGATTGTATTTGTCTCTTGGGAACAAGCAATGTTCATGATTCTGTTTGCATTCACAGTTGTGACATGTATTTATTTGTGGTCACAAACATTGTTTTTAGGTGTGCCACTGCAATGGTGTTACTAGCAGAAGAAGAAACCACAACAATTCTAGAGGTAGGTCTGTCTGATACAAGAGTGTGTGACTGTTTAAGAGTTTGTACATCTATCATAGGGAGGCAGGTAAAGCAGTGGCTAGCACACTTGCCTTCTGGTCCTCATTGTACATCTGTCACAGGGAGGCAGGTAAAGCAGCAGTGGCTAGCACACTTGCCTTCTGGCCCTGGTGGTCATGAGTTCAAATCCACATCAAGTTGGGGAGTTTTGTTTACGAATGGACCTGGGCTTACAAAGTTGGCCATGCCAAATATGAGCACAGCAGCTGACGTGTTATTGACATCATAACTCATTAAGTGCTGATTGCTTTATACAAACATGGAGCCAGCACCTTAAACCCTATACATCAGAAGGCTTGGGAAAAGGTCCTCAATAACTATTGACGGCTGTCATACAGAGCATGTAATGGTAGTTGTACATGTAATTGACTACAGCTGTCATACAGAGCATGTAATGGTAGTTGCACATGTAGTTCACAACAGCTGTCATACAGAGCATGTAATGGTAGTTGTACATGTAATTGAATACAGCTGTCATACAGAGCATGTAATGTTAGTTGTACATGTAATTGACTACAGCTGTCATACAGAGCATGTAATGGTAGTTGCACATGAAGTTCACAACAGCTGTCATACAGAGCATGTAATGGTAGTTGTACATGTAATTGACTACAGCTGTCATACAGAGCTTGTAATGGTTATTGTACATATAGTTCACTACAACTGTCATACAGAGCATGTAATGGTAGTTGTACATGTAATTGACTACAGCTGACTGCTGTCATAATGAGCATGTAATGGTAGTTGTACATGTAGTTTACTACAGCTGTCATACAGAGCATGTAATGGTCATTGTACATATAGTTCACTACAACTGTCATACAGAGCATGTAATGGTAGTTGTACATGTAGTTTACTACAGCTGTCATACAGAGCATGTAATGGTCATTGTACATATAGTTCACTACAGCTGTCATACAGAGCATGTAATGGTCATTGTACATATAGTTCACTACAACTGTCATACAGAGCATGTAATGGTCATTGTACATATAGTTCACTACAACTGTCATACAGAGCATGTAATGGTCATTGTACATATAGTTCACTACAACTGTCAATCAGAGCATGTAATGGTCATTGTACATATAGTTCACTACAACTGTCATACAGAGCATGTAATGGTAGTTGTACATGTAATTGACTACAGCTGACAGCTGTCATAATGAGCATGTAATGGTAGTTGTACATGTAGTTTACTACAGCAGTCATACAGAGCATGTAATGGTCATTGTACATATAGTTCACTACAACTGTCATACAGAGCATGTAATGGTCACTGTACATATAGTTCACTACAACTGTCATACAGAGCATGTAATGGTCATTGTACATATAGTTCACTACAACTGTCATACAGAGCATGTAATGGTCATTGTACATATAGTTCACTACAACTGTCATACAGAGCATGTAATGGTCATTGTACATATAGTTCACTACAACTGTCAATCAGAGCATGTAATGATCATTGTACATATAGTTCACTACAGCTGTCATACAGAGCATGTAATGGTCATTGTACATATAGTTCACTACAGATGTCATACAGAGCATGTAATGGTAGTTGTACATGTAGTTCACTACAGCTGTCATACAGAGCTTGTAATGGTAGTTGTACATGTAATTGACTACAGCTGACAGCTGTCATAATGAGCATGTAATGGTAGTTGTACATGTAGTTCACTACAGCTGTCATACAGAGCATGTAATGGTAGTTGTACATGTAGTTCACTACAGCTGTCAATCAGAGCATGTAATGGTCATTGTACATATAGTTCACTACAGCTGTCATACAGAGCATGTAATGGTCATTGTACATATAGTTCACTACAGCTGTCATACAGAGCATGTAATGGTCATTGTACATATAGTTCACTACAGCTGTCATACAGAGCATGTAATGGTCATTGTACATATAGTTCACTACAGCTGTCATACAGAGCATGTAATGGTAGTTGTACATGAAATTGACTACAGCTGTCATACAGAGCATGTAATGGTAGTTGTACATGTAATTGACTACAGCTGTCATACAGAGCATGTAATGGTAGTTGTACATGTAGTTCACTACAGCTGTCATAATGAGCATGTAATGGTAGTTGTACATGTAATTGACTACAGCTGTCATACATAGCATGTAATGGTAGTTGTACATGTAATTGACTACAGCTGTCATACAGAGCATGTAATGGTAGTTGTACATGCAATTGACTACAGCTGTCATACAGAGCATGTAATGGTAGTTGTACATGTAGTTCACTACAGCTGTCATAATGAGCATGTAATGGTAGTTGTACATGTAATTGACTACAGCTGTCATACAGAGCATGTAAATGTAGCTGTACATGTAATTGACTACAGCTGTCATACAGAGCATGTAATGGTAGTTGTACATGTAGTTCACAACAGCTGTCATACAGAGAATGTAATGGTAGTTGTACATGTAATTGACTACAGTAGTTCACTACAGCTGTCATACAGAGCATGTAATGGTAGTTGTACATGTAGTTCACTACAGCTGTCAATCAGAGCATGTAATGGTCATTGTACATATAGTTCACTACAGCTGTCATACAGAGCATGTAATGGTCATTGTACATATAGTTCCTTACAGCTGTCATACAGAGCATGTAATGGTCATTGTACATATAGTTCACTACAGCTGTCAATCAGAGCATGTAATGGTCATTGTACATATAGTTCACTACAGCTGTCATACAGAGAATGTAATGGTCATTGTACATGTAGTTCACTACAGCTGTCATAATGAGCATGTAATGGTAGTTGTACATGTAATTGACTACAGCTGTCATACAGAGCATGTAATGGTAGCTGTACATGTAATTGACTACAGCTGTCATACAGAGCATGTAATGGTAGTTGTACATGTAGTTCACAACAGCTGTCATACAGAGAATGTAATGGTAGTTGTACATGTAATTGACTACAGCTGTCATACAGAGCATGTAATGGTAGTTGTTTATGTAGTTCACTACAGCTGTCATACAGAGCATGTAATGGTAGTTGTACATCTCAGGGCTGAGAGGGAAGACCAGGAGAACTTTTGATCAGATGGAGGTGGGAACGATTGGTAGTATAACTCTTCGCTGGCTGTTGAACGAGGGGACTGAGCACGTATGGGAATGTTCTGAGTGCAGTGATGTTGATTCTTAACTCAACTCAACTCAACTCAACACAACTGTCAACTCTTTAAGTCTGTTGTGTTGACGTTCAAGCCGTCTGAGCCCGGACAAGGGTTTGTATCTGTTGAGGTTGGTGTAGAGACTTTCCTCTTGAACTTGTGCCCCAGTACCATCTCTAAGAGATCTGTGTTGCAGAGTTCTCCTTCCCCTCTCCAAGCCCAGAAGCCAGTGGGATGTGCAAAGCGGTGCTGGAACTTGACATGTGCAGAGAGGCATGGAGATGTGCCTGGCATGATAGCCACACTGGGGACCCAGTCTGTGGACTAGGCAGCACCACAGAGGTGCTGCAACATCATGACCAGTGTGCTACCTGTTCCAGGACTTGTGACCTTAGCGGCCACAGATAGAGCATCAGATAGAGGCCTTTCAAATGTGAGCACCACATGGTGGTGCACATGTCTGGTTGGTAAGAAGCACACAGAAATATTAATGACGTTCTTTAACAATTTAATTTGTTTTTTAAACAATTACTTCTGGAGGAAATAAAAATGAGAAAGACAAGGTAGTTTGATCACATCAAACAACATAACAAACTTTTTGTTGTTGTTGTTGTTTGTCATTGTTGCATTCACTGGCTTTGAACTCAAGCATAGTTCACACACGTGCTACTACTTCTAGTAGCACTGGACTTGTGGATTAGCTTTCCCTATTACCAGTCTCCCTCGCCATTAGGCGAACCTACACCGACTTCTGGGGTACTTGTAATTTATTTTCCCAAATCAAGGACAGCCTGTCTCCGTGGCTAAGGGCTTACGGACGCGATTCGTAGGCTTGCTTACCTGCGTTCAAAACACAGCTACTACACAGACCGATTTGGCAGCAGACCGCTTTCATGTGTTTGTATGGGAGCCGGTTGTTTAGAAAGCAATGGCAAACTACTGAACATAAACTTGCCAGGACATCAACAACACAGCAACAGCAGTAAAATGCTGGTGTTGACAGCGATGTCCTGTAAAAAGGAAATGCAAAAAAAAAGGTCAAGGATAAGAAGTCACCATTTTAGTCCAACTGACCCGCGTAGGAGGTGAACTCGCTACATCAGCATCAATACACCAGATGTCTAAGAATGAGCATTCTAATCCATTCAGCCATGCTGATCTCCACATAATATAATAAAAACCATATTCAAGGGAAATATTAAGATTGGGGGGGGGGGGTGGCTAGAAAGCATTAAAGAACAAAGTGAGCAGGCAACATCAAGATATGATCAGGATACAGCCCAGCAAAATATGCAACAGAAACTGCAGGGGAAGCATTACTATCAACCTTGACTACAAAAATGGCACTGGATGATGATAAGATCCATTATGACAGGTCCACAGATTGTGGTTCCATCTCATTAACTAAGGGATTGAAATGTATGGTGTGCAGAATGAGTTGCTTGGCATTGTGCATCCAGAGATGTGTTTACCTTCAACCATAGTTGTCCATGTCTAACATGTTTCTTTTCTGAAATCTAAAACTGGATGGGTCACTGCTGGTTGACTCCTTTATTCAACTACAAGGAGTTGAGTCAAAAACTGGATGGGTCACCGCTGGTTGACTCCTTTATTCAACTACAAGGAGTTGAGTCAAAAACTGTGGATGGGTCACTGCTGGTTGACTCCTTTATTCAACTATATTGAGTTGAGTCAAAAACTGGATAGGTCACTGCTGGTTGACTCCTTTATTCAACTACAAGGAGTTGAGTCAAAAACTGTGGATGGGTCACTGCTGGTTGACTCCTTTATTCAACTACATTGAGTTGAGTCAAAAACTGGATGGGTCACTGCTGGTTGACTCCTTTATTCAACTACAATGAGTTGAGTCAAAAAACTGATGTCACAGCACTTGGGAGATTCTCCTATGCGCTCCGTCCTCATCTTCAACAACCAGTGAAGAGTCCCAATACTAATAGTTCCAGTTGTAGTCTGATTATGAAATTACAATGAGTAAATCAACAATTATGAAATTACAATGAGTAAATCAGCAATTATGAAATTACAATGAGTAAATCAACAATTATGAAATTACAATGAGTAAATCAACAATTATGAAATTACAATGAGTAAATCAACAATTATGAAATTACAATGAGTAAATTAACAAAAATGGAAAGTGAAATAGAACAGCTTTTTCAAGAGCACAATCACAAGTGACAGAATGGACATTTGCAACTATAACACCTGTGTCAGCACACACACATACGACATACAGACCCTCATACAACATTCAACAAAGAACAAACACAATGTGAGTTAACTGAGGTGCTGGAGTTGTCCACGTCACACTGAATCCTAGACCAAATCTCCACACAGGGCGAAGAGCTGCTGAGATCAGCTCCGCCTTGATGTAATCAGCTGCTTGAAGTTTGACTTTGTCGGTGGTTACTTACTTCACCTTATATATGATGCTTAATATCATTGCTAGACAGAACAGTGCATTTTATTGCTGTTAACATATTTGAAGTCCTGCTGTGAACATATTTTGTGGAAGCTTTCTTTGTGTTTTACAATTCAGTGTGAGAAAATGTTCAAGCAGGCATATAAAGCAGCAGAAAACACCTACAGAAAATCTCAAGCCACACAGCACCAGAATTCCATACAGGAGGCACTACATCGTAAGTGTTTGACCTTTGAAATGTCAGCGACAGTGGCACCAGTGCCCTGTTGTTGTCATAGTTTTTGTTGTTGATGATGATGATGATTCTAGTACTGAGTTGCCTCTCCTTGGTAACTCCAAGCACATTGTCTGTCTTACAATGATGCAGGTTGTCTGTCTTATGATGGTGCAGGTTGTCTGCCTTATGATGGTGTAGGTTGTCTGTCTTACGATGGTGTAGGTTGTCTGTCTTATGATGGTGTAGGTTGTCTGTCTTATGATGGTGTAGGTTGTCTGTCTTACGATGGTGCAGGTTGTCTGTCTTATGATGGTGCAGGTTGTCTGTCTTATGATGGTGCAGGTTGTCTGTCTTATGATGGTGCAGGTTGTCTGTCTTATGATGGTGCAGGTTGTCTGTCTTATGATGGTGCAGATTGTCTGTCTTATGATGGTGCAGATTGTGTCTTATGATGGTGCAGGTTGTCTGTCTTATGATGGTGCAGGTTGTCTGTCTTATGATGGTGCAGGTTGTCTGTCTTATGATGGTGCAGGTTGTCTGTCTTATGATGGTGCAGGTTGTCTGTCTTATGATGGTGCATGTTGTCTGTCTTATGATGGTGCAAGTTGTCTGTCTTATGATGGTGCAGGTTGTCTGTCTTATGATGGTGCAGGTTGTCTGTCTTATGATGGTGCAGGTTGTCTGCTGCTGTTCCAGGGACCTGTAGAGTGAGTTAGTTGCTGTTGGGCCACATGTGCCCATGGTTACTTAGTTGCCATCAGGTCCACACACTGAGGGGTTCATGAGGTGACAGCAGATTGCTATATATTGTATCAACAGAACTGACATCTAGCACTCTGGGCACACCCAAGTGTTGATCTGTTTATTTGCTCTGAGCGCTGCTGTGACTTGCCAGGAACTTTCTGGTATGCACTTTAGGCTGGGTTGGCCTGGTAGTTTGCCTTGATGGAGATTCAAACACATGACCACAGAACAGGCAGGCAGGCCAGCATGCACTAGGTCATAGTATAATAGCGTGCAGTGGCCACCTTTTTTCCTGGCCATCTTACCTCACTAAAATGTGTAAAAATAGTCTAGTATTCATTTGACAAGGTTTGATTATTGGCAGAGACTTCTTGATTGCAGATCAAATGGGATCCTGCTGCTAGTAAAAATGTAATGGTGGACCACTGTTTTTGGTCAGCAGTACAGCTTTGGTTTGAGCAGCACATTACTGTGCTACCTTGGTCCTGAAACAAGCTTAAACGCCCAGGTAACCTCTCAACCAATCACAATGTGCCATAACAAACTGGAATATCTGTCCGTGGCGGTGTCGACAGGGTTTCATAGAGCTGAGGGGCACCAGGCAAAATGTCAGAGGAAAGCAATCATGACATATGTGCACAACCCACTCCTGACATTCCTTAGTTGGCATTGACTGCAGATTTGTGAAGAAGACCAGGGAAGGGAAATCAGTATCGGGCTAACAATAATAACAGTAATAGCAACAATAATGACCACTTCTACTCAACTAGTTGACATCTGGGGCTTAGCGTCGTGACCACAGTTTCACAATCCCAACTTACTGGGTCTGAAGTCAGCCACACACCATTTGGGAGCAGATCACTTGGCATTAAGGTTGACAATGGCGTGAGTGTTGGCTGTTCAGAAAGCAATGGCAAATTACTGAATGTGAAATTACCTAGAAAATCACAGACAGCTAATAAATACTCAGGCTGATTACGATGTTCTGTAAAGGATGTACAGCTAACTTTAACTCAACTTAGCCCACACCCAGACACTCCATGAGATTATTGATAGTACCGACAGAGATGTAGAAAAACCAGGCCAAAAAAATAGGTATAAGAAGATGCACTAGACTTTGATGGCCTCAAGGGTTCCTCAGTTTTTCTGTACAGTTTAACAAATGTGTGGCATTAGATTGTAGCCATGGACATCAGTTAAACATTGACACATCTCTGCTGGTTTTAAAAATTTACCACAGTGTTTTATAAATTGGCCTCTTTATAAGGCAAAGGGTACATTACATTGTAAGATCTTTATTTTGTTTTATTTGTTGAAGTACTGCTACATTTATTTGTGATTTCTCTTCCATTTCCTTTTGTTGCTTTTAATTATACTCGGGGGGGGGGGGGGGGGGGGGGGGATCTATATGGCAGAGTGGTCAAATGAACTGCCTTGCACTATGAATATCATTGTTTAACTCTACCATTCAGTTCACAAGTGCAACTTTTTTTAAAGAGACTCCTGGTTGTCATCACTGGAGCTACAGTGTTCATGCTCTGTGTTAAACTGTTGTTTGTCTAAAGAGGACCCAGCCATGTGGGATAGTACCCAGTGCAATAAAGTTGATCTTGCATTTAACCATTTTAAAAACCATTGAGGTAATCTGATGTAATAATGGCTTGTGGTTATTTTTGACAATGCTGAAATCAACGTGCTTGCAGGTCGAGACACAAATGTTTTGGTGTATATAAAACGGAGGCTTGCAATGTGTGCCAGGAAGCTGGGCAGAACACGAGAAGCAGTGAAGATGATGAGAGATGTAAGTATGCTACAAGCATGAAAGGTCGGAAATTCAGGGGGACATTTCACACACTGCATGCATTAGAGACTATTTACACAATGTACACATCATCACATGGTAAACTACTGAACGTAAACTTGCCAAGACATCACAACAGCAAAAAATGCTGGTGTTGACTGCAACATCCTGTAAAAGATATGCAACTAACATAATATAACACATCATCACAGCAACACAAAGAAGTTGTCTTCCTACTTCTTTCCTGAAATATTTTTCCATTGTTTTTACACACATACACTCGCACATGTACGCGCGCACATATGCAAAGTTCACATCTTTTCTTGCTTAATGACCTAGGCTTCCAGGTTGACCCAGCCAAAACTGTGCAGCAGAAAATGTTGTGGGAAGTAAACGTAGCCAACGTGATATTGCAAAACTGTGCAGCAGAAAATGTGGGAAGTAAACGTAGCCAATGTGATATTGCAAAACTGCAGCAGAAAATGTGGGAAGTAAACGTAGCCAATGTGATATTGCAAAACTGCAGCAGAAAATGTGGGAAGTAAACGTAGCCTATGTGATATTGCAAAACTGCAGCAGAAAATGTTGTGGGAAGTAAACGTAGCCAGTGTGATATTGCAAAACTGTGCAGCAGAAAATGTGGGAAGTAAACGTAGCCAGTGTGATATTGCAAAACTGTGCAGCAGAAAATGTTGTGGGAAGTCAATGTAGCCAGTGTGATATTGACTATATCAACCATTGAGCGCTGGTTAGTCTACACATGTGGGACTTGCACCCTCCACAACACATTTTGAAAAGGGGTCTTTTACTCCTTCTTTTAGTACATTTGTTACTTCTTAATACTCATTATGTTTAGCAAGATGTGTCTAGTGTGGCTAATTTAAGATTACTATTGATTGATTCACTATAATACTCTTAGATAGTTGTGACTAGGTATTTGCTTCAAATGCACAAAAGGTTTGTCAGCAATGAGAGTCATGGCGACTACCAATATCGAGCAAAGACTGCTAATACTTCTGTTCCAAGGACTGGTGCTTTCACGCATCTAGTATGCCCTGGCCATCCTCACTGTCAGCCCTACACAGATTGGAAGACTTGAAAAGGTACAAAACGAAGCCATGCTGCCATTTTGGGCTGCACGAGAGACACCAGCTGTGTAGCAATGAGATACCTCCTTGACTTCCTGACAATGTAACACAGGATCAAGATCTGGAGAGCTCGTGCATACTTAAAAATAAGTGCAGATGAGCAGCACCCTCTTCATGACGCTATATTCAGAGAAAAGGGTGACAGCCTAAAGAGGAGCAAATCATGGATGGGTCGGGCGGAAGATGTTGTCAGACAGGTCTGCAGTCTTACCAGTATCAGGAATGGGTGCCGGTGCCTCCAGCTTTTAAGTGCACTTTCTCCTGCATTATCACACTCGACAGACGGTGCAGAGAGCAGAACCCTGCCGTTGTCAATGCAGAGGTTAACGCGCTCATCTATGAACACTCAGATAGCCCGGAAGTGCTCATCTATACAGATGGATCTGTTGTAAAGCAGCAGAGAAGTGCTTGGGCATTTACAGCCTGTTCATCGGGCCGAACTGTTCAAGAATCCAGTGGTGCCCACTCTATGACCACGAGCAGCATGACGATGGAGGTGATGGCAGTTACAAAGGCTTTCATATGGCTGGAATCATAGCATTATACCAACGTGTGTGTACTAAGTGATTCAATGAGCATGATACAGAAGGTCGAAGCTGGATCTGTACGTAGACAGTGGACTGAGTCGCTGCGGAAGTCTGTTGTCCGTAAAGTCACCTTCATCTTCGTCCCGGAACATGCGGGAGTTGAGGGAAATGAACGAGCTGATAAACTGGCTGGCTCTGCACCCCCTGTAGATGGCCAGCCCATGGATCGTGCCGATGTTATTAACGTCCTCAAAGATATGGCGAGAACAGAGGACTTTGACGTCAGTGAATCCACATCGCTGTCCAGGATGAAAGACTTGGGAGTAAGAATCGGCACGGCCAGACGTGAGAGGTACATCGGGAAAACAAGGCGCCTCATCAACCAACACAGAACTGGCACTATTAGCCACCGGATGCTGATGCATATGCTGAGGGGAGGATCTGAGCACCTATGGACATGTCTGGAGTGCAATGAAGATACCCCAACTGATAACTGATTCAAATGCACTTTATCCTTTAGCAAACGTGGCAGCATTCAAGCAGATTAAACTACGCTTGTTTCAAATGAGTAGTTACACATTTTGCAACCGCAATTATACTTAAATAGTTGCCTTACTAATGGTCAAACAAATTGGTTTTTCAAATATTTACATTAAAATACTGCAAAACGCCAAACTGCAAACCACTCACATGAGGGTTGTTGCTACTGTGTAATTTTTTAAGTAGAAACTCTTTCTATATAAAGTGAACAGACAACAACATGTTGGAAAAATTGTTGTTCTGCATAAATGTGAGCAGAATAAGGTCCCAAACTTGTGGGAAAAAGACAGATAATGTTTCTACACTGTATATCAAGTGTCACTTGTCTCATTTATATATCATTATATATATGTAAATGACTAAAACAACATAATAAACAACCTTTCAGATGAAATACTAAAAACCACAGAAAATAACACAGGGATTGGCACTTCACTGATTTGAGACCAACTGCTATGTTTTGTTTTCTTTCTGATTGGAAAGCAAATATTCTGATCAGCCAAATATTCTAAATCAGCCAAACTATACTTAATTTCAGGTTTTATTTGCATAGTCTATGCTATCATCTGTTGATAGGCTAAACAGAGGAGATTGTTCATGGTGGAAATAGACATACCTATTGGTGACAGCTACTGAGCAAGGGTATCTAGCCCACATTCATTTAATACTCTTAGTCACTGGGCACAGTTATTGAGCTAGGATACGACAAACATAACAAATGTCTCTTAATGACATTTTTTCAAACTGTATGATTATTTAAATGACTCTTAACGTGTTCCTTTTTTGTTTTGTTTTATTTTTAATATGCTATTAATGTCTCCTCTTCAGCATTAATATGATAGTGTTCATTATTTATGCTCCATTTGTTAGTTGCTGAAAGAATCTCCAATAATGAACTTCAACATTCATGAAAATTTAATAGAAGCTTTGCTGGAGCTGCAAGCATATGCTGATGTCCAGGCGGTACTAGCCAGATTTGATGGTGAGTGAGTGTGCACAGTAACCAACATGCATGAGACAAGTGTCAGCTGGTAGCAGTGTTAGTGTGGGGTGCAGCTATGCTGAACTCAGACATTTCATGCTGAAGTGCACCCAAAGTACTGGGAAATAATGACACCGGTTCAGATCAGTTTACATCTCTTCACAGGAAAGGTCGGCTTTCCAGAACTTTCTGTCTATGATGGTTATGCCTAATGTCCTCTTTCCCATTCATCATGTCATGTTGTCTTCACATTTAAGCCACTGTCTCCTGCTCAGATATATCCTCCACTTTTATCTATACTATAGTTTTCAACAGGCCATTACATTTTTTGTAAGTGCCAAAAATATTTAATTTGCCTCTTGTCCATCTCATTTAGTAGTTTTGTTTTCATTCATAGCTTATTTTGGACTACTTTATTTATCATTGGTCTTTCTGTGATATTTGCCCCATTTGTCTAAATAACCACATTTCAATAGCACTAATGTTTTGCTCCGTTACTGTGTCTCTGTAACATATAATTATATATGTTTCTTATAATATGCATGTTGTTAAATGCAACTTTGGCTGGTATGATTATGTTGTATTGATTTGTGTTTTATGTCTATTCATGTTATAATGTGACCATAGATGGAGAACATTTATATATACAGGTTGTCTCTGAGTTACAATGGAGTTGTGGTTTTGTGTCTTTGGCATTGTAAGTTGAAATCTGTCTAGTTTGAAATTTATAGCTGTTATTGTTAATGTTTATTATGTATTTAGCAATATTTTTTTTTCCGTTGAACAAATCACATATTTACTTTTTGTTATATATATTTTTGTCTCTCCTCTTTCTCTCTCTCTCTCTCTCTCTCTCTCTCTCTCTCTCTCTCTCTCTCTCTCTCTCTCTCTCTCTCTCTCTCTCTCTCTCTCTCTCTCTCTCTTTGTGTATGTGGGGTGGGGGTGGGGGGGGGGGGGGGTGGGGGGGGGGAGGAAATTAAGTAACTAAAATATAAAAATAAATTAATACACTTAACTGATGTCTTGACTCCTTGCAAAAGACATTATTTATGTACATATTTACATGGTGAACTTGTAATACATTAATTGCTGGGAGCCAGTTATCTGTTGCCCATCTGTTGAATCTTTCCACATACATCATCCTCTGTCTTGTTCTGCCTCAGATGCCTAATATTTTGCCACATAAGGTTAATTTCTCCATTCCAGCTCTTCCGCTGATATTGTCCCGTGCCATGGGATCACCTTCACTTTTTATTTGTATGCCGACTCTTTGGTGAAGGGTTTATGGACGCAATTCATAATGCCACATACCGCATTTGAAACACAACTGCGAGTGATTTGACAGCAGACCACCTTGCGATGGTTTTCATACAGTGGTATGAGTGTCTGTCATTCAGAAAGCAATCCTAAACTACTGAACGTCAACTTACCAAGACATGATAAGCAGCAAAGAGAACAATGCTGGGGTTGACTTGACATCCTGTAAAAGTATATGCAAAGAATTTTCTTTGCATGACCAGTATACATTTTGCCCAAGTAGTAGTGTACATGACTTAAATGAGAACCAGAGTCATGTTGATCTGCCTACAGATATCAGTTTACCCAAGTCAGCCACAATATGTTATACAGCTGCACTACTGAAGGCCAGGGCCGTGGCAGACAAGTGAGTCTCATCTGCTGTGTCTCTCACGTGTCCTCTTTGTTGTCTTGTTTACTAGTGTTTGTTGTTTACATGTGCTCCATTTTTGTGCTACTTATTTGTTTGCTAGCTGCGCGCATTTATGGCTTTTATGTTTTAGCAATATTTATTAGTGATGTTTGGTTTTTTTTTACACCTGCCTGCAGTTTTTATATAAATCATTTTAGTGGTTTTTATCATGGACTCATAGTTTGTGTGAAACATTTAGTGTTGTTTGTTGTGTTCACAGTTTATGTCATACAGTTAGTGTTGTTTGTTGTGTTGACAGTTTATGTCATACATTTAGTGCTAATTGTTGTGTTCACAGTTTATGTCATACATTTAGTGCTGATTGTTGTGTTCACAGTTTATGTCATACATTTAGTGCTGATTGTTGTGTTCACAGTTTATGTCATACATTTAGTGCTGATTGTTGTGTTCACAGTTTATGTCATACATTTAGTGCTGATTGTTGTGTTCACAGTTTGTGTCATACATTTAGTGCTGATTGTTGTGTTCACAGTTTGTGTCATACATTTAGTGCTGATTGTTGTGTTCACAGTTTGTGCCATACATTAAGTGCTGTTTGTTTTGTTCATAGTTTGTGTTATACATTTATAGTGCTGTTTGTTGTATTATCAATCTTTGTAATCCATTTAGTAATGACTATTGTATTCACAGTCTGTGTGGTGCATTTAATATTTGTTACCATGTGTATTGGTGTCAAACATTTTGTGGTGTTTACTAAATGTTCACAGAACTTGAGATTTGCAGTGTTTACAGTGATTGTAATATATAAAAATGTATGTACTTGTTAATATTTGTTTGTAGTTTCATATGGTTAAGAGAACATGTATGTATGTCCACAGTATCAGCAAGTGCAGCTTAACAATTTGTTTTCCACAATTTTATATTTCTTTATATATGTGGTGAGAAGAATAATTTATTAATTTATAGTACTTATTTATATTTGTTTCTCAGAATTGCATCTTTCAGTATATTTGTAGTTAGAACATTAATGTAGTCTTCTCTTCTTTTCTTTTTTTTTTTTCATAATAAAATATTCCAGTAGATTTTTAGTGAGAAAAATGATGTACAGTATCTGTCTGTAGTGTTGTATGTATATGAGACGTATAATCATACAAGCTGGAATATATACCTGATGGTTATAACTACTTATATACATCCTTCCTTCTTAGTCGTTCAAATGTCCTTGGATATTTATGTATCTTTCTGTTTGTTGAGCTTTTTTGTTATATTTTGTGTTTATGTGAATTTGATATCAACATAACAGCAATCACCCCTAGTTTTTGTCTTCAAATAAGATGTAATTGAGATAAACTGAAATATCCACTAATGGCATACATTTTATGGCAACAATTTTTGGAAAGCTAGATACTGGTGGACAGCTACAAGGAGCACCGGACAACCAAATATCACAGTACATGGTCAGATTTCTAGAAGAAGTGAACACTTTTAAATATCTAGGGTCCACTGTATGCACAGCTGGTAGTTCATATTACAAGATCAGGACTCAAGGTGACCTTGTATGATATGACTGGATTGAATCATATAAGGAAAAGCAACATTAACTTTCCTGTCGAGCTCAAACTGTACCAGTCATTTGTGGTATCCGTTCTTTTATTTAGTGTGAGAGTTGACTCTTACTGCAGAAATGGGATGGAAGATTGTAAATAACTTTAGGAAAATTATGTGCTTATTTTATAAAGCATACTAAATAAGTGCCTACATTAGAGACATAGTAAGTATATAGACAGGCCATGGAGAATAACTTCTGTCATTGGTAGAATGTTGAAATCTGTCATGATTTGAGCATGCCACGTGCCATAACACCTTTTCAAAGATAATCCTCCTGGGAACGGTTGAAGGCAAATGGAGAAGACAGACATAGACAATCCTGAACTTTTGACGTCAAAGAGTGGACAGGATATTGTATTGCAATACTTGTGCACATTGGTAATGGCAGAGTCCGGTGGTGGACCCTAGCTGCTGATTTGTCCAACATGAAACCCCAACAATTCCTGTTGAGAGTTACAAGGTGAGATGAGAAGTCAGATCATTAACTCCCCAATAGTCAGTGTTGTGTCCTTCCTGGCAGCATTAGTTTTGACACACATATGTGCATGTCCAAAACAGCGGTCACGCTGACAAAGGATTTTCCTAGGGACCACCATTTCTGGATTCTGCCTGATGCTTGACTGCAACAGACAGCAGAAACTCAGATAAAACCAGGCAAGATCAGTTTGTATATATAAAGTATGTATTATCAGATAACTTTAGAAATGACACACCAACATCACTAGTTGGATACTTTTTTTATCACCTTTCTTTTTTTCAGATTTTCACCTGACATGGCATCTAAGCGAGGCCTGAGTACAGCAGAAATGTCAGCAGTAGAAGCTATTCACAGAGCAGTGGAGTTCAATCCACATGTTCCTAAGGTGGGATGTTTTCTCTTATTTGCAGATCTCACTATAGACATCAGTAACTATCAGTTTAATGTTACAGCAGCTTTTTATTCTTCTTCTGCCCTTTATTCCCCCATTGGCATGTAGGCTAACCTCTACTGCTTCTACTACCACTGCTTGCAGCTACTACTACAAATATTACTACACTACTGCTAAGTTAGTACTGCTGCGATTGTTCTTCCATTGTTTCTTCTTCTAGTGCCTGGTCTGATAAAGCAGACATTCACATTAGCGATTATTCTCTACGCTATCAGTGTGTGTGTCATCTGGTATTTTGATGAAGTTAATGTTGTTTACATTAGTTTTAGCTTTACGAATACATTATTCTGTCTTTCTCTGCCTTTCTTGCCTGCTGCTACTTATGTTACTTCCATTGCTACTACCACCACTGCAACAACTACAGTATCCTACTGCTAGTTACAATTACAACTTCTTGTAACTACTACTACTACTTTGTGTAGCCATGCATAGAATTAAATTAAATGGAAATCCACTGCACATTCATGTTTATTTATGAATATGTGTATATAAAATATTTGTACTACCAATGCTTTTATATATTGAGGTAATTTATGAACATCATTTTGTTTTTGTGTTAAATATTGAATGTAATAGTACCTGATGTGTGTGCCTATACACACACATACATGTAAGTGCATGCATAGATGCAGCAGAACCCAGTACACTGTGACACCACCTTTGAAAAACCCCTTTCTGTTTTTCTGATGGTATGCTCTAAAATACAACTTTTCATTCACCTCAAGTTGTTATACTTCCACTAGCGTTGCACCCAATCTTAAAACCTTTTGACTTGGTCAAAACTCTACATATGTTTCTTTATGTCAAGTAGGTTTTGATAGCTGTTCCTGAAAACCAGGATTTTTACAGTATCTGCAATGTTATATCTGTTACCATATTCATTCAATGGCACCTTGCCGTCTTGACAGACGATAGTTTGTTACATTGTACTTCAAAAAAGGCATAATAACTTCAACCCATGGCGGTAGCGAATATCACTGATCAGGCCAAGTCACGCTGTAAATGTTCGTCTACAATGGATGCAAGTTAACACATGGTCATTTTCACCATCACGCTCTGTGTGTGACCTATCTGCAATCATTTTCTCCTTTTTCTTTATTCTATTTATGATATGTGCCCTCCATGCAGCACGTTCGGCTCCCAATGGGCATTATCAATGTCTGTATCAATCATGTCCCGCTTACACACATCTTTGTATAGTAGTAGAGGTGGACCCCAAGATCTTTTACCCATCTGTAATTCACCAAAAGAGATGTCCTTTGGTATTCTACCATCATGCATTTTCCTAATGTGTCCTATCCATCTCAGTCTACAAAGACTGCTGTTACCATAACTATAATATTAAATCCTCAATCTTGTAGAATTGATATGTTGCTACGCCATGAGTGTCTCAATCTTATGCTTCTGTTTTTCTTCTCATTTTCAGTATTTATTAGAAATGAAGAGTCTTATCTTACCACCAGAGCATATCTTGAAAAGAGGAGACAGTGAAGCTATAGCATATTCATTTTTCCATCTTCATCATTGGAAGAGGGTTGAAGGAGCACTCAACTTGTTACACTGTACTTGGGAAGGAAGTAAGTATCACTGATTAGTTATGCTAGTGTTTTTGTTTAGCTGTCATTTTGTGTAGCCATTGAATCAACAAACACTTAGAGTCAGATATGACTACAGTAACCCACTGCTGTATGCTGCTGTCACTTGTATTGGTAGGCCAGTCGCATAGTGGCTAGACACTTGCCTGTCGGCACTGTGGCCATGAGTTTGATCCTCATTGGAGCGGATTCTAATTTTTAATGAAATGGACCCGGGCTCCCAGGTCAGCCCATCCCAACATGGGTGCCAGGAAATGTCTTGGGAAGCAAAGGTGACCGGTGTGACAGTGACCACGTCACCCATCAAGTGCCTATTGGATTATAAACGTGGGTGTGGCACCATGTATCCGATGGGTGTAAAAGGGCCCTAGTCTGACTGTACTGTTGTAATTTTGTTTTGATGTTGACGCAGGACTCAAAGATTCAGCTGTTGATCTGGAGATGCAAATAACATCTGATCTGAGCATGGTTTCTCTGTAGTCCATCAGTTGGCTTTTGTGGGCTGTGAGGGGGATATACGTCTGATACAGAGGGTATAAAACACTGACCAATCAGTTTTTTAGTCGCAATAATGAAATGACTGTTAACCAAGATATCTGGGCCTGGTAACGAGCATTATGTAAAGTGGATTTTCTCTGTTAATTTTGTGAGACAAAGAAAAATTCTCCTGGTACCAAGCATGGATGACATAGATTCTAATATGTTCACTTCTTTAGTTAGATTCTGATATGTGTACTTCATTACAATTATTGCAGGCAGTATAACATGTCGACCATGAGGACTTTTCAACACGATCATTTCTTAGAAATCAAATATGCTCAGGATGCTGAGTATAGAGATGTGAAATTTGAAACTTTCCTCTCAGCAGCATCATGACATGGTATCTAAAGGTCTGGGGGAACAGGTTTCCAAGAGTTTACATGTCAGTTTGTCTCATCAAGGAGACATGTTCTCCACGTCAGCATGGCAGACGTTTCATCTTGTGAGAGGTCAGATTAAACACCTGGCTTACACCCTTCAGAAATCCATCCACACCAGTTGGCTTTCACATCTCACCTCAGAACTCTACAAATGAGCATGGCTTGTTCTTGGCAATCAACTGTTGCTGTGTGTCTGATCCTGCATGGCTCAATTTGCCAATGATGCAGTGTTCACCAGCAGTTTGTATGTGTTAGCTACATTTGTATGTGTTAGCTACATTTGTATATGTTAGCTACATTTGTATGTGTTAGCTACATTTGTGAAAGGAAGGGCTGTAGTAACAGATGGTTTTCACAACAATTGGTAGGCAGTATTTCAACCAAGTGTGATAAGGTGTTGAACCTTAGCCAGTGGTGTGGGAGCAGCAAGCACGTGAGCTACCACACTGATACAGCCCAATAACATTGTTTATGATTTCATGTTATTTCAGCATTCCGCATGATTCCCTACCCACTTGAAAAAGGACACTTATTCCATCCCTACCCCACATGTACAGAGAATGCTGACCGAGAATTGCTGCCAGGTAATAGCTTCATGTTTGATTGTGAAAAAACTGACTTTTTTTCATTATATCTCCGTGTAGGAGAAAAACTGACCTAGTCAGTCACACAGATCAGGCTACATTTCAGCCATGTACAGTGGGCATTTATGTTGTCAGCCTGATGAACTGAATATATCTAATATTTCATATGTTGTCACTCTGATGATGTGAGTAGGCTATATCTTCATAATCATCTCATCCCATCTCATCTCATTGTGTTCCTCATGTATCTTGCGGTGACAAGGTGAAGTATAAACAGTGGGAGAGTGTCCGCTTATGGGCTTCATGTATCGATATTCCCATTGACTCTGCTATTCCCTGTGTCCATCGTTTACATGTTCGGCCTCTTCCTCTGCTTCCCTCTGATCTGTACATCATTGCTTGTTGTGGTATGCTGTTAGTTGGTAACCTAGTTGCTTGGCCAAACCATTTGACTTGCTGCCTTCTAATAAAAACTAGCGCTGCTATAACCCCCACTGTAGTCCTGATTTCTTCATTTCTGATCTTATCTCTTCTTGATACATTGAGTATTCTTATCAGGAATCTCATTTCTGTTGTTGTGGTTTTTCTTTTCTCTTTTTCTGTCATTGTCCAGGTTTGACATTGGTAACATAGAGTTGGTAAGAAGACTATGTTGTAAAGTGCTTTCTTAGTAGTTATTGATACATGTTTGTTCTTTAGTATTGGTGCCATTTGTCCAATGAGTTGGTTTGCCTTATTGCATCTATTTTTGATCTCATCTTCTGATTTGCCATTTGATGATATTATACTTCCTTGGTACTTGAAGCTCTTAACTTGTTTCAGGGGTGTTCGTTTAGGTAAATCATTGTTTTTTCTTCTTTGGTTATAGTCATTACCTCTGTTTTACTTGTGCTTATTTTCATGTTATGTTCCCTACACATTTCATTTAGACTATTCATGTGCCTTGTAATTCAGCTTCTGATTTTGCTATTAGTACTTGATCATCCGAGAATATTTCTTTAATGGTGTAATTTGCTGATGGTTTTTCTTCTATGTTCTCGTCATACTGTGTTCTTGTGGTCTCTGTTTGGCTGGTTTCTTTACATGTGTTGTCTGTATAGGTTATGAACAAGAGAGGGGACAAGACACAATTTTGTCAGACTCCAGATCTTATGGTGAAGGGTTCTGAGTGTCCTCCATTTGTTCTCACTACGCATTCACTGTTGTTGTATAAGCTTTTGCATAGGTTTGTTAGATGTGTACTCACTCCATATCATTTAAGGATTTCCCACAGCTTGTTTCTATCTACTCTATCAAATGCCTTTTCTTGGTCGACAAAGGCTAAGTAGAGTGTTTCATTAAATTCGATTGATTTTTCTATAAGTTGTCTAAGAGCAAAAATGGCATCTGTGCATCCTTTGTTTTTATTAAATCCAAGTTGTGTTTCGCTTAGTTGGGGTTCTATAGTAGTTCGTAATCTTTTCTCAAGAATTTTGCAAATTATTTTCCCTGTATGACTCAAAAGGGAAATGCCCCTGTATTGTATGCAGTATCTTATACTGCCTTTGTTTTTCCAAATTGGGATAATTATGGCGTTTCTCCAGTCTCGTGGTGTCTGTTGTTCTACCCAAACATGGTTGAATAGTCTATGTAGCCAAGCTGTTCCTACTTCTCTTGCTGCTTTAATTAGTTCATTTGGTATTTCATCTTGTCCCGGTGATTTGTTCAATGCGGCTAATCTGACGGCTTCTCCAATTTCTTCTTTCTGTATGTTTGGTTCTAGTTGTTAGGTGGCATCTGTGTCAGTTTCCTGAATTCCTGTGGCATCTGATGGAATGTTGAGAAGTTTTTCGATGTACTGCTTCCATCTTATAAGGATTTGTTTTTGTTCACTTATTGGTTCTCCTTTTTCACTGTTAATTATTTCAGTTGGGTCAGAGGGTTCTCCTCTGGTTCTCATTGCACTTATCTTTTTTGTAGAAGTTTCTAGTTGCCTACTTGTAATTTTTATTTATCAATATATCTAATATCTCATATGTTGTCACTCTGATGATGCGAGTAGTCTTCACAATATATCTAATATTTCATATGTTGATACTCTGATGAAGTGAATAGGCTATATCTTCACTATATATATATATATATATATATATATATATATATATATATATATAATATTTCATATGTTGTCACTCTGATGAAGTGAGTAGGCAATATTTTCACAATATATCTAATATTTCATTGGTTCATTTTGACTGACTAGCCAGAATTTGTCTCATGCATAAATGGCCTGCTTCAAATGTCTTGAACTACTCTGTTGGAACGGCAATGCCTCATCTACTACATCGACATGGCATGCCAGAAACACATTGTACAGTTGATGTTAATTAGCAATCACATTTTAACATGATTATATCAAGACATTTGATTAAGATGTTGAAAGGTATCGAAAGATATCAGAATAATAAAGAATATTTACTGGAATTATGATAAGATAAAGCAAGGGTGTGTTTTGCCCCTGCATCTCTTCTCTCTCTACAGCGAAATAATAATGAGAGAAATCAAAGAGAGGCCAAGAAGATGAGTTAGAAGTTATAAACAATCTCTGCTGTGCGGATGACACATTATTATTAGCAGAAAATGTGAAAAATCAGCAACTTTTGACATTGTAGTAACAGCTTGCCAACAAAAGAACACTCTTTGAATATCAGGAAGACAGAAACAATGGTTACATCAAAGAAAAGGATGGCACTAACAAAAGAAGGGAACATGCTTAATGAAGTTGATAAATTTAAATACCTAGGGACAATTATAACATCAGATGCAAGATGCACGACAGAAATTAAGATCTGAATAGATCAATGAAAAGCTGCATTTCAGAAAATGAAGAGTATCTTATGCAATTAGTCACTATCATTGAATGTAAGAAAGTAATGAAATGTTATGAACGTGACTGAACAAACCAGGATTAGTTTGGACTGCCAGAGTAACCAACAATGATTACCTGAAAGAGACTAATGAAACTGGAATATTATATTCAACTATAAGAAAGAGGCAAACAGCTTTCTTTGGTCATGTGATGAGAAGAGAGTCATTGGAGAACATCATAACAACTAGAAAAATAGTGGGGAAAGAGCCAGAGGCAGGCCAAGAGACATTATGCTGGATGGACTAAGGCAGTAGCATGAAGGAATATCAGCAGCAGAGTTGATCTAGAACACCTAGGACTGAGATTTATGGAGAGCCATTTGGCAGGGCACATGATGATGATGGCCTTACTGTGACAGGGTAAATAGATTTGTGGAAGATGTGACATTAGTTACCACCTGGGGGGCGGGGGGGGGGGGGGGGGGGGGGGGGGCACCCAGCTATAACCTGAAAAGTGCTGGGATGTGAGTGGTCAGCAAGGTTTAAACATCAGGAGTCCCAGCATGTATATTCCATCCTGATCTCGGGCTAGTGGACTGAATACGGCAAACACATTGGAGGTCAGGTGTCCACTTTGTGCACATTAGGATCCCTCAGCAGTTGGAAATAATAAATAGCAGGCTGAAATGTGTCACTGCCATGTCAAAGTTTAACAATAATACAAAAAATATATTCACAGTTGAACACTTATAGTTTTGTGAATGTGGAATGTAAGGAGAAACCACCACAGTCATTTCCCAAGAATATGTTATTAATAGGACAGTCAATTTGTGATAGATTTGCATGTTGAAATAACTCATGTCAGTTTTCAGACTGAATGATCTGAAAGACAGTGGCAGCGTTCATACCTTTATTAAGTGGTAAACCATGGTGGTAGAAGCTCTGCCACGGAGTGTTCACCACTATCAGAGTACTACCATGTTAAACTGTTTAATGAGAATGCTTCAAGTGTTCTTCCATTCTGTCTGTGCCTCCAGCCTTCCATGAAGTGTCTGTGTATCCCAAGAAAGAGCTGCCATTCTTCATCTTGTTCACGGCCGGACTGTGTTCCTTCACAGCTCTCCTTGCCCTCCTCACACACCAGTACCCAGAACCCATGGGAGTTGTTGTCAGAACGGTGGGTACCTGCACAGTTTATTTCTTCCTGTGACATGTTTTGTTTCTATATTATTCAAAGCACATTCGCGATTGTAGCAGAAATATTCTTGCAAATAATAAAATTGATTGTGATCCTATATAATCTTTTACAAGAATTGTTGGAGCTGAGAACATAAAGTATAGTTTTTCAAGAATTCTCTTACCCCATAAAAGGACACGGATGTCATCATCATCTCATCGTGTCCTTCTTGTACCTTGCGGTGTCGAGGTGCCTTGTGTTTCAAACTTTATCAATATTATATTAATAGTTGTTATACACAAAGATATTTAACACTTAATGGTCAAGTGAATTTGAATGTATTGTTTATGAAAACACTCTTTAAAAGTGTCATGTCTAGCCAGATCTAACACATTATGCCATGTGTGAGTGCCAATCAGTCCCAGGGACTTATTTCTTCATCCTCAGTACTACATAATGGTAATATAACAATAGGTGTTTGTTCTTGTAGATGCTGGGCTGGCTGTACCTCCCATTGAGCTACATTCTGGAAAAGCTGGAAGCAATTCTGCCATCAAATCTGCTGCAACAGCTGTCTCGCATTTAGTACGTGAGTTGTTATATTCTTAGACATGTATGATCTTGTGTGCGTCATTTTTGTAATGGTAAAGGAACTTATGTCACTTTTGGCAGAAATTTGCATGATGACATGCAGTTAATGTACAGATGAAGAGACAAAAGGAAGTGGCCTTGAGAAATCTATGGAACTAGTGAACCGCTCAGAGACCAAGATGTTGCATGGGTGTTGTCACATGTACCAGTTAGTAGAAAGTGGACATCACTGCACTGTGGACATTCCCAGACATGCTCTGTCCCCCTCAAAGGCCAAAGAGTTTGCATGTTGGTAGCTCAGTACTTGTTGGATTGAAAGTTCACATGACTTTTCCTCTAAACATTCAGTATTATCCAGATTCTATAACCACTCCCTTGTGAGCCAGTCTCTCTGGATGCAGATAATCTGTGCTGTGGCTCCCTCCACCCGGTCCCAGAGTCTTCACCACATCAGCCTCATCATACAGTAGCTCTCTACCTGGTCCCAGAGAGTCTTCACCACATCACCCTCATCATACAGTAGCTCTCTACCTGTCCCAGAGAGAAGGTCTTCACCACATCACCCTCATCATACAGTAGCTCTCTACCTGGTCCCAGAGAATCTTCACCACATCATCCTCATCATACAGTAGCTCTCTACCTGTCCCAGAGAGTCTTCACCACATCATCCTCATCATACAGTAGCTCTCTACCTGGTCCCAGAGAATCTTCACCACATCATCCTCATCATACAGTAGCTCTCTACCTGTCCCAGAGAGAAGGTCTTCACCACATCACCCTCATCATACAGTAGCTCTCTACCTGTCCTAGAGAGTCTTCACCACATCACCCTCATCATACAGTAGCTCTCTACCTGGTCCCAGATATCAAGTCTTCACCACATCAGCCTCATCATACAGTAGCTCTCTACCTGGTCCCAGAGAGTCTTCACCACATCACCCTCATCATACAGTAGCTCTCTACCTGTCCCAGAGAGAAGGTCTTCACCACATCACCCTCATCATACAGTAGCTCTCTACCTGGTCCCAGAGAATCTTCACCACATCATCCTCATCATACAGTAGCTCTCTACCTGGTCCCAGAGAGAAGGTCTTCACCACATCACCCTCATCATACAGTAGCTCTCTACCTGTCCCAGAGAGAAAGTCTTCACCACATCACCCTCATCATACAGTAGCTCTCTACCTGGTCCCAGAGAGAAAGTCTTCACCACATCACCCTCATCATACAGTAGCTCTCTACCTGTCCCAGAGAGAAAGCCTTCACCACATCACCCTCATCATACAGTAGCTCTCTACCTGTCCCAGAGAGCAAGCCTTCACCACATCACCCTCATCATACAGTATCTCTCTACCTGTCCCAGAGAGTTCACCACATCACCCTCATCATACAGTAGCTCTCTACCTGTCCCAGAGAGCAAGCCTTCACCACATCACCCTCATCATACAGTATCTCTCTACCTGTCCCAGAGAGTCTTCACCACATCACCCTCATCATACAGTATCTCTCTACCTGTCCCAGAGAGTCTTCACCACATCACCCTCATCATATAGTAGCTCTCTACCTGGTCCCAGAGAGTCTTCACCACATCACCCTCATCATACAGTAGCTCTCTACCTGGTCCCAGAGAATCTTCACCACATCACCCTCATCATACAGTAGCTCTCTACCTGGTCCCAGAGAGAAAGTCTTCACCACATCACCCTCATCATACAGTAGCTCTCTACCTGGTCCCAGAGAGTCTTCACCACATCACCCTCATCATACAGTAGCTCTCTACCTGTCCCAGAGAGAAAGCCTTCACCACATCACCCTCATCATACAGTAGCTCTCTACCTGTCCCAGAGAGCAAGCCTTCACCACATCACCCTCATCATACAGTATCTCTCTACCTGTCCCAGAGAGTCTTCACCACATCACCCTCATCATACAGTAGCTCTCTACCTGGTCCCAGAGAATCTTCACCACATCACCCTCATCATACAGTAGTTCTCTACCAGTCCCAGAGAATCTTCACCACATCATCCTCATCATATAGTAGCTCTCTACCAGTCCCAGAGAATCTTCACCACATCACCCTCATCATACAGTAGCTCTCTACCTGGTCCTAGAGTCTTCACCACATCACCCTCATCATACAGTAGCTCTCTACCTGGTCCTAGAGAGTCTTCACCACATCACCCTCATCATACAGTAGCTCCCTACCTGGTCCCAGAGAGCAAGCCTTCACCACATCACCCTCATCATACAGTAGCTCTCTACCAGGTCTCAGAGAGCAAGCCTTCACCACATCACCCTCATCATACAGTAGCTCTCTACCTGGTCCCAGAGAGAAAGTCTTCACCACATCACCCTCATCATACAGTAGCTCTCTACCTGGTCCCAGAGAGAAAGTCTTCACCACATCACCCTTATCATACAGTAGCTCTCTACCTGGTCTCAGAGAGCCTTCACCACATCACCCTCATCATACAGTAGCTCTCTACCTGGTCCCAGAGAGCAAGCCTTCACCACATCACCCTCATCATACAGTAGCTCTCTACCTGGTCCCAGAGAGTCTTCACCACATCACCCTCATCATACAGTAGCTCTCTACCTGGTCCCAGAGAGAAAGTCTTCACCACATCACCCTCATCATACAGTAGCTCTCTACCTGTCCCAGAGAGTCTTCACCACATCACCCTCATCATACAGTAGCTCTCTACCTGTCCCAGAGAGTCTTCACCACATCACCCTCATCATACAGTAGCTCTCTACCTGTCCCAGAGAGTCTTCACCACATCACCCTCATCATACAGTAGCTCTCTACCTGGTCCTAGAGAGTCTTCACTACATCACCCTCATCATACAGTAGCTCTCTACCAGGTCCCAGATATCAAGTCTTCACCACATCACCCTCATCATACAGTAGCTCTCTACCTGGTCCTAGAGAGCCTTCACCACATCACCCTCATCATACAGTAGCTCTCTACCTGGTCCCAGAGTGCAAGCCTTCACCACATCACCCTCATCATACAGTAGCTCTCTACCTAGTCCCAGAGAGTCTTCACCACATCACCCTCATCATACAGTAGCTCTCTACCAGGTCCCAGAGAGTCTTCACCACATCACCCTCATCATACAGTAGCTCTCTACCAGGTCCCAGAAAGTCTTCACCACATCACCCTCATAATACAGTAGCTCTCTACCTAGTCCCAGAGAGTCTTCACCACATCACCCTCATCATACAGTAGCTCTCTACCTGGTCCCAGAGAGTCTTCACCACATCACCCTCATCATACAGTAGCTCTCTACCTGGTCCTAGAGAGTCTTCACCACATCACCCTCATCATACAGTAGCTCTCTACCTGGTCCCAGAGAGTCTTCACCACATCACCCTCATCATACAGTAGCTCTCTACCTGGTCGCAGAGAGCAAGCCTTCACCACATCACCCTCATCATACAGTAGCTCTCTACCTGGTCCCAGATATCAAGTCTTCACCACATCACCCTCATCATACAGTAGCTCTCTACCTGGTCCCAGATATCAAGTCTTCACCACATCACCCTCATCATACAGTAGCTCTCTACCTGGTCCCAGAGAGTCTTCACCACATCATCCTCATCATACAGTAGCTCTCTTCCTGTCTCAGAGAGCAAGTCTTCACCACATCACCCTCATCATACAGTAGCTCTCTACCTGGTCCCAGATATCAAGTCTTCACCACATCACCCTCATCATACAGTAGCTCTCTACCTGGTCCCAGAGAGTCTTCACCACATCACCCTCATCATACAGTAGCTCTCTTCCTGTCTCAGAGAGCAAGTCTTCACCACATCACCCTCATCATACAGTAGCTCTCTACCTGGTCCCAGGGAGCAAGCCTTCACCACATCACCCTCATCATACAGTAGCTCTCTACCTGTCCCAGAGAGCAAGCCTTCACCACATCACCCTCATTATACAGTAGCTCTCTACCTGGTCCCAGGGAGCAAGCCTTCACCACATCACCCTCATCATACAGTAGCTCTCTACCTGTCCCAGGGAGCAAGCCTTCACCACATCACCCTCATCATACAGTAGCTCTCTACCTGGTCCCAGAGAGCAATCCTTCACCACATCACCCTCATCATACAGTAGCTCTCTACCCAGATTGGCAGCTTAAACATCTGCCTGTTCATTGCCCTGCACTCCTGCATGCCCTGGGCACAAAATCCCAGATATGCTCGCAAACTGCACCAAGTGATGCAAGCCACTTCACCCAGACAATGCAAGTTGCCACTTTCCACAGAATACTATATAAATCTGTCACAAACATATGTCTGGCTGTCCCGCCTTGCAACTATCGGAAGGCTGACATCGCAGTCTCAGTTTCCATTCTCTGACTGATCTTGTTCATCTTAAGAAATGTATTAGATGTCTGACTGATGTTTTTCATCTTTGAGAGTTTATTAGATGTCTGGCTGGTGTTGTTCATTTTGGAGAGTTTATTAGATGTCTGGCTGGTGTTGTTCATTTTGGAGAGTTTATTAGATGTCTGACTGATGTTTTTCATCTTTGAGAGTTTATTAGATGTCTGGCTAATGTTGTTCATCTTGGTGAGTTTATTAGATGTCTGGCTGGTGTTGTTCATTTTGGAGAGTTTATTAGATGTCTGGCTGGTGTTCATTTTGCATCAACTTAAAAAAAATGATTATTTAATGATTAAAAAATTGCAGCTAGATAATTGTAAAATAATCTCCATACTATAATCTCATTTTCACATGTGTTATGTTTACATATAGAATAACCCTGAAGTTGACTCTGGTATTCTGAATCAAGTCATAGCACTGTGTAGACATGAACCAAGGGGGATATAGGTTAAATGTATAATTATTTCAAGACTAAATCAAACACATTGCATTTGATTATATTCTCTTCTTGTGCGCATTAACTATGACAGAATATCAACAACAGTTCTCGCTTCCAAATGTTTTTCAGATTCAGTTCTTTCTTCATGGTTTGCGGCCATTGAAAGACATTTGCCATGCAGTGACCTAACCACACAGGCACATCTTATACGTGGTAGCATTGTTCAAGTCTTGACACTCATCACTGATGTTCTCATCTCCATCACAGACTGCAGCCCTAGGGTTGTCATGTGTTCTCATGCCCATTATGCTTGTTATGTTCTCTGGTGTACTGTCCACGCCTCGGCTGTAGTCACAGTTCACTCTTGTTGCTGCTCTCAAAAGCCAGCTACTGCTGGAGTTAAATGGGGACGGTGATTGCAGTTGGTGGCTGTTCTTCATTTGTTTATTTGTACCTGTATAAGTGAGTCAAATGAACCTGTTGTTGACAAACCCAGGTGTATCATTTCATATCAGAATGCTGGCCACATCAGGTGGCCTTCAACATACAACAAAGCAAGTCCTGTAGCAGGAGGCTGTTGTCGGTACAGTCAGTGTTCACACCACCACATCCTGTAGGCCTGAGTGTATGTTTGGCTGCTGTCAGTACTGTCAGTGTTCACACCACCACATCCTGTAGGCCTGAGTGTATGTTTGGCTGCTGTCAGTACGGTCACTGTTCACCACATCCTGTAGGCCTGAGTGTATGTTTGGCTGCTGTCGGTACGGTCAGTGTTCACCACATCCTGTAGGCCTGAGTGTATGTTTGGCTGCTGTCGGTACGGTCAGTGTTCACCACATTCTGTAGGCCTGAGTGCATGTTTGGCTGCTGTCAGTGTTCACACCACCACATCCTGTAGGCCTGAGTGCATGTTTGGCTGCTGTCGGTGCTGTCAGTGTTCACACCACCACATCCTGTAGGCCTGAGTGCATGTTTGGCTGCTGTCAGTACAGTCAGTGTTCACCACATCCTGTAGGCCTGAGTGCATGTTTGGCTGCTGTCAGTACAGTCAGTGTTCACCACTTCCTGTAGGCCTGAGTGCATGTTTGGCTGCTGTCAGTACGGTCAGTGTTCACCACTTCCTGTAGGCCTGAGTGCATGTTTGGCTGCTGTCAGTGTTCACATCACCACATCCTGTAGGCCTGAGTGCGTGTTTGGCTATTGTTGTCAGATGTTTGAGAACTAACCTGACCAAAATAAAGTGCAAATGGGAAAATAATCTACAGTGTTGGTACTAATCACAACTGATTTCTTGGCTCGAGGACTACAGCAGCAAATTTTTGTTTCCTACATTTTATTTTCAAAATTGTGGTCAGCTTCTCAAGACTGTCTCATGAAGCTTGAACACGGCACTGCGTCCTGCACAGAGCAGTGTAGCACATTCTCCTGTCATTAAGAAATAGTTGGGGTATGATACGAGGTTCATATGTTCCATGTATGGAGTCAACTACCACATTTTCCTGTCATTGAGAAATAGTGTCCCATGTATGGAGGAGAGTACCACCATTGACCTATCATTAATTCTTTCTGTCCCAAAGATGTACTATTTGACAGAAAATAATTATGGTGGCACATGACGACTCATGGAGCTAGGAATTCAAGAGGCAAGTGGAACAAAAATAGTTAGCAGTTAATCATAAAAACAAACAATTCAGGAGGCAAGTGGAACAAAAATAGTTAGCAGTTAATCATAAAAACAAACATTGTCTGAGACAGGGAGTAGTTAAAGTCACCTTGAGGATAGAGTGGCCACATGAGATGAAGTTTCACACTGACAACATGCTTGCTACAGGATTCACATACACGGCATGTAATGTGACACTGACAACATGCTTGCTACAGGATTCACATACACGGCATGTAATGTGACACTGACAACATGCTTGCTACAGGATTCACATACACGGCATGTAATGTGACTTTTGCATGTTAATAAACAAACCTAACATGATTTGTTTGCTGTAGGAAGTCGCACAAACTTAAATGTGTATGGTTGCTGTTGTTGTTGTTCTTGAGCGCATGTTTCTTATTTTGAGAGTGAGTTAAAGACGTGGTTAGAAGGTAGTCACAGCTGATAGGATCTGTAGGGCAACTTCCCCCCCCCCCCCATATCCTTTTATTGGACATCGCTGTCAACATCAGCATCTTTCAGCTGATTGTTGATTTCTTGGCAAGATTACGCTCAGTAGTTTGCCATTGCTTTCTGAGCGACCAGCTCAATACCCCGTAAGTTACAGACGCGGAGAGAACCGCTACCGATTCTCATGCAACGTCGCGTTACTTATGAGAGTATATGAGATTACGGAGAAAGTCATGTAACCTCTAGACCAGCGAGACCGGCGTAGGACAACTAGGCAGCATAAATGCCAGTAGTGATCTGGGAATATAAACATCATACTGGAAAATGTAGAACATGTCTGAAAATATACACATGATACTTGAATGAGTAGAACAGAGATGGTGTGAAAATATAAACATTATACTAGAACAGATGGGGTGAGAATATAATAATTATGCTAGAAAAAGTGGAACAGAGACAGTTTGAGAATATAAACATTATACTAGAATAAGTAGAACAAAGATGGTGTGAGAATATAAACATTATTCTAGAATAAGTAGAACAGAGATGGTGTGAGAATATAAACATTATACTAGAATAAGTAGAACATGGTTTGAGAATATAAACATTATACTAGAATCAGCAGAACAGAAATTGTTTATAAAATATATGTTTATATAATATTTTATAATTATAATTCAGAAAGCAGTGGCAAACTACTGAACATAAAACTTGACTAGTGTTATCTCAAGCAGCTAATAAATGCTGAAGTTGATTGCAGTGTTCTGTACAAGACATGCAGCTGACTACCTAGAGTCAGTAGGACAGCTAGGCTCATCAGCAGCCATCAGAGTCATATCTGTATACCACAATGAGACCAAAACTGGTGTTCAACAATTATCTTCCTACTTTCCTGTAGCAGACATAATGAGCAGATAGAAATCTGAGTTGTAGATTGTTGTCTGTGTGTAACATGTCCAGATCTACTGAGGTGATTGTAGAACATGTTGTACAGTCATCTGAGGCCTCGGGGGTGTTCAGTACTAGGACACAAGTCAGAGACAGACCCCACAGGTGCTGACTGAGGGTCAGTCACAAAATGATGTGGCTGTGGAGAAATAGTTCTTTGGTAGTTTATAAAGATGTCATTGTGTGGCATATCCATCTAATGTGGTTGTGGAGAAATAGTTCTTTGGTAGTTTATAAAGATGTCATTGTGTGGCATATCCATCTAATGTGGCTGTGGAGAAATAGTTCTTTGGTAGTTTATAAAGATGTCATTGTGTGGCATATCCATCTAATGTGGCTGTGGAGAAATAGTTCTTTGGTAGTTTATAAAGATGTCATTGTGTGGCATATCCATCTAATGTGGCTGTGGAGAAATAGTTCTTTGGTAGTTTATAAAGATGTCATTGTGTGGCATATCCATCTAACTTGATGTCCAGGAGTAGCAGATAATAATTGCTGCATGCACGCGCGCTGAAAATGTCGGTGATACTCAGAGGTTGCGCCACTCAAGGACAGCTTGCTGTTGTATAGTTTTTGTGGGCCACGGATCATCATGTAGCAGGTCCTTGGCAGAATGTCGCCCTCATCATGGCCTCACAAGACTCTCTGTCTCCGGCTATTTCTCTCGCCTCATGGCCAATGTCTGTGCCCAGTTTGTGCTAACCAACCTCTGCCTCGTCTCCCAGGGACCCTGCCTTCCATCACTGTACTCTCCAAGCCATTACTCTCCAAGTCTGTACTCTCCAAGCCACTGGGACATTCAAAGTGATCAAAGGGTTTCAGTTTCCCAGACTTGCTGTTCTTTATAAGCCAGTTTTCTTTTATATTCAGGTCTTGCAAAATTTCAGTACTTTTCTTCTTCACGGTCAGCGATGTTTGAAGCATGTTTCTGTAACATGTTAGCTGTCGAGCCCAGATGCTTGCTTGCTTCCTACCAGTTGCTTTGTTGAATTCTGCCACACTTACTGGTATACCTCACATATGTTTGTAATGAAGCCATCGTGACGGGTTTTATTTGATCACGCCTCCGTTCTGAGTTAGTCATCATTTTTAGTGGAGCAGTTTGATTCTTAGCTGACCTCAGTCCTCCTGTTTCTGTGTCAGAAAATGGCTGCTTCTGTTAAACATTTTGTTGTTGCAGAATGAATATCAGCTGCTTGGGAGACAGTACTAGAAATAATATAGTATATATAACTTCAGAATATCAGCTGTTTGGGAGACAGTATTAGAAATAATATATGTATATATAACTTCAGAATATCAGCTGCTTGGGAGACAGTACTAGACATAATATATGTATATATAACTTCAGAATATCAGCTGCTTGGGAGACAGTACTAGAAATAATATACGTATATATAACTTCAGAATATCAGCTGTTTGGGAGACAGTATTGGAAATAATATACGTAAACATAATTTCAGAATCAGCAATTCAAATCTTTGGCAATAGCAGGTTGTTTGGCACATTACAGACATGAGTTATGTGACATTTATGGATAGATATTTCTTGTGTCAGTCAGTGAATGTGTCCCATCATTTTCTTGGTGTTCATTTCTCTCCTGTGTTAGTGATATTGAAAATAAAAGTTATATGTAATTATGCTGCTTCATGTCTGGTTACATTTGTGTGCTGATGTTTGCCTGTGGCATGTTCCTTGATCTGTTCTTGACCTGGTCACAGTGTGAGACAAGGAAAGCTTCTATTGAAGGCTAGGGAACAGAAGAGTATGTCATAAAAGCAGACATGCAAGAGTATCAGGGTTTACATACACAAGAATAGACATGCAAGAAGATTATAGTGTCATAGACATGCAAGAGTGTCAGGATTCACACAGCCATGCGCAAATGTCTACATGTGCGAATGTCAGAGTTCACATAGACATGCAAGAGTGTCAGGATTCACATAGACATGCAAGAGTGTCAGGATTCACACAGACATGCAAGAGTGTCAGAGTTCACATAGACATACAAGAGTGTCAGAGTTCACACAGACATGCAAGAGTGTCAGAGTTCACATAGACATGCAAGAGTATTAGGGTTCACTTAGACATGCGAGAGTGTCAGAGTTCACATAGACATGCGTGAATGTCAGAATTCACATAGCCATGAAAGAATGTCAGGGATATGCAAGAGTATCAGGGTTCACATAGACATCCAAGAGTATCAGGGTTCACACAGACATGCAAGAGTCTCAGGGTTCACGCAGACATGTAAGAGTATCAGGGCTGACAGAGCCATGAAGGAGTGTCAGAGTGGAATATATCAAACCTTTAAACTAAGAAAATACAGATCTACATCTGATCTATTACATTACTACTGTCCAAGCCCACGGTCACTTAATACAATCGTAATAATAACAACCAACGTGATTTGTTTGTGGAGATCTTAATAGGAGAAAACAGAGTGACTGAACTTTGAAAGAGATGCAAAGAATTTGTGGAAGCAAGTTTTTAAAATTTTTATTTAAAAAAAAACCTTAACAAGGGAGGCACGGGGAGAAACTCAAAGACTGCACTATATAAAGAGGGAAACAACAGAAAAATAAGCAGCTGACCACTTTGCATACTAATTTTCTCAAGTCAACAATGTTGAAATTAGTCCAGAGAAACAACAATAGATTTGCGAGACACGACAACATACAGGACACAATGAAATGTCACGGGATGCACCTTTCACGCGGAAGTTAATCCCACGGTATGGGGCAATGTCAGCGGAAGAGCTGGAATGGAGAAAATAAGATAGCAGCAGAGAAATTACTGAAAACCAACCATGGTACACAACATGTGGAGCTACTGATAGATACAGAATCAGTACTTGAGGCACTCCAGTTTGGGAAATTGCCAGTGCTACAGACACTACTATCTGAACTAGGCATAGATACCGTACAGTGGATACCACCTCGTATGGAGTGCTCGGTATCGAGAGAGCTGATCAACCAGTTAAGGAAAGAGCAACGAAGATAACCCTGATGTACATGTCATATACTACACACAAAAAAGAATTATCAAATCAGTCAGAAAGCCACTAACACCATCACATTTTATGGACTGACCAGAACAAATCACTATTCTGCCCTTCAGAAAAGGACAATCGTTACCCAACCACGTTTATACAAAATTCAAGATTGACGAATCAGCCATGTGCACATGTGGATTGGCGCCGCACACAGCAGATCAACACTCCAAGACTCCCAAATGCAACATATCTAGGCACATCTTCTGGCTTAGAGAAACAACAGTGGAAGATAAACTTTATGGACGTCTGTGTGGACTAAAAAACAGTAAAATTCACACAAGAGACAACATTGCAGATATAGACAATAAATTCCAAATGAACCAAAGAAGAAACACATAACTGAGGTAATCTCCTCGATAGTAATCGTCTGCTTGTGCCATTCCTAACTTTCCGCTCTGTATCCATCTTCCTTTGATATCATTTGCGTTATTGTGTAATGGCCGTGTGTCGTCATTGGTAACTTGTTTGTAGGCCTTTTTCTGTACTAGTTAGTGGCCGTATAGATTTATGTTGGGGAAACCTTGTGTGCAACCCATGACAATTCACATTCCTACATACTGTAAGCGTAAGCGTTCCAAAGTTGCACACTGTGGAGAAGGTAGTGTTAAAATATCCAGTCCATAATCGATTGCTAAGAGAGCAAAGCTTAATCATAAGAACACTAGTCCGTGCAGCAGTCGCAGCTATTAGGTCCCACCCCTAAGAATGCGCAGCACCAGGTCCCAGTAGCGTCCCGTACATAGTGTACAGACAATTTCCGAACGTCTTTACAATTTTAAAAAGACTGTCGGATGCTGAGATCCGCATGTAAGCACAAAAGCATAAGTCCGCAGTGGAAGAAAGCCAACGGTATCTACATTCTCAAAGAACAGAGTTTGTCAAATATTACCAACTTCGAACCGATCGACTGAACGTCGAGTGTAAGATATTTCTCTCAACCATGACCAGCACAATCATGGTGTACAACATACAACACTACCACAGTGTACAACATACCAGCACTACTACGGAGAAACTGTGAGCACGGGGCAGAAACTGTGAGCACGGGGCAGGAAACAGTGACAGAAACTGTGAGCACGGGGCAGAAACTGTGAGCACGGGGCAGGAAACAGTGACAGAAACTGTGAGCACGGGCCAGAAACTGTGAGCACGTGGCAGAAACTGTGAGCACGGGACAGAAACTGTGAGCACAGGGCAGAAATTGTGACAGAAACTGTGAGCACGGGATAGAAACTGTGAGCACGAGGCAGTAACTGTGACAAACTGTGAGCACGGGACAGAAACTGTGACAAACTGTGAGCACGAGGCAGAAAATGTGACAAACTCTGAGCACGAGGCAGAAACTGTGAGCACGGGACAGAAACTATGACAAACTCTGAGCACGAGGCAGAAACTGTGACAGACTGTGATCACGAGGCAGAAACTGTGACAAACTGAGCACGAGGCAGAAACTGACAAACTGTGAGCACGGGATAGAAACTGTGAGCACGGGACAGAAACTGTGAGCATGGGACAGAAACTGTGACAAACTGTGAGCACGAGGCAGAAACTGTGAGCACGGGACAGAAACTGTGAGCACGAGGCAGAAATTGTGACAAACTCTGAGCACGAGGCAGAAACTGTGAGCACGAGGCAGAAATTGTGACAGACTGTGAGCACGAGGCAGAAACTGAACACGAGGCAGAAACTGTGAGCACGAGCAGAAACTGTGAGCACGGGGCAGAAACTGTGAGCACGAGGCAGAATCTGTGAGCACGGGGCAGAAACTGTGACAAACTGTGAGCACGGGACAGAAACTGTGACAAACTGTGAGCACGGGACAGAAACTGTGACAAACTCTGAGCACGAGGCAGAAACTGTGAGCACGGGACAGAAACTGTGACAAACTCTGAGCACGAGGCAGAAACTGTGACAGACTGTGATCACGAGGCAGAACCTGTGACAAACAGTGAGCACAAGGCAGAAACTGTGACAAACTCTGAGCACGAGGCAGAAACTGTGACAAACTGTGAGCACAGGATAGAAACTGTGAGCACGGGACAGAAACTGTGAGCACGGGACAGAAACTGTGACAAACTGTGAGCACGAGGCAGTAACTGTGAGCACGGGATAGAAACTGTGAGCACGGAGCAGCAACTGTGACAAACTCTGAGCACGGGACACAAACTGTGAGCACGAGGCAGTAACTGTGAGCACGGGGCAGAAACTGTGACAAACTCTGAGCACGGGACAGAAACTGTGACAAACTCTGAGCACGAGGCAGTAACTGTGAGCACGGGACAGAAACTGTGACAAACTGTGAGCACGGGACAGAAACTGTGACAAACTCTGAGCACGAGGCAGTAACTGTGAGCACGGGACAGAAACTGTGACAAACTGTGAGCACGAGGCAGAAACTGTGAGCACGGGACAGAAACTGTGACAAACTGTGAGCACGGGACAGAAACAGTGACAAACTCTGAGCACGAGGCAGAAACTGTGAGCACGGGACAGAAACTGTGACAAACTCTGAGCACGAGGCAGAAACTGTGAGCACGGGACAGAAACTGGGGAGAGATTGGAACACTCTTCGCTCTCATTACCTTCTGTAAAGGACCTGCCACACGCTGATGATGATGATGACCTCTCTGTTGAATTGTTCTAATATTCTGTAATGAGACTTCTGTTTTGAATTATGAGATGCTCTAATATTCTGTAAGGAGACTTCTATATTGAACTGTGAGATGTACTAATATTCTGTAATGAGACTCCTGTGTTGAGTTGTGAGATGTTCTAATATTCTGTAATGAGACTTCTATTTTGAATTATGAGATGCTCTAATATTCTGTAAGGAGACTTCTATATTGAACTGTGAGATGTACTAATATTCTGTAAAATTTGGTGGAACTGCGGTAAAGCTGTGAAAGTGTAAACAATATAAAATGACACAAAGTAGTGCAGCTTTACATAACAGAGTTAAGACACATACAGAACGTTGCGGCGATTAGCCTTCATCAGCAAACAAACACATTCACAAACACAACATATAGTCAAGGAGACCTCCTGTGACTACATCAGAAGGTGACGACAGGACGAGAAGAACAAAAGCCTGGAAAAATGGTAGCAATGAGGAGAAAATGAGAATTAAAAAACTGTTAATTGAAAAGAATGTTAGTTGAAGAAAATGTTTAATTGAAAAAAATGTTAATAGAGAAAACGTGCATACTCACCTCACCTTTCGGATCTGCAAGTGACTAAGACAATCTCCGATGTGTTACGATGCCCGGCGCTGGGTGTTACGGTTCAGTGAGCACATAGAAGGAAGGGGACTGGGTAGGAGGACGGCCAATGGTCTGGCAAGGGCATCTGAGCAATCACAGTAGATGTGCTAGTGAAGTATGGAGCGCGCCAAATTGAAGATGGTAGTACCCAAAACCACATTGTGTCATTAGTGCAGACCAATCGACACTTGGTGGCTGATGTGGCCAGCCGCCTGTACTTACAGACCAATCGACACTTGGTGGCTGATGTGGCCAGCCGCCTGTATTTATAGACCAATCGACACTTGGTGGCTGATGTGGCCAGCCGCCTGTACGTACAGACCAATCGACACTTGGTGGCTGATGTGGCCAGCCGCCTGTACTTACAGACCAATCGACACTTGGTGGCTGATGTGGCCAGCCGCCTGTACTTACAGACCAATCGACACTTGGTGGCTGATGTGGCCAGCCGCCTGTACTTATAGGCCAATCGACACTTGGTGGCTGATGTGGCCAGCCGCCTGTACTTACAGACCAATCGACACCTGGTGGCTGATGTGGCCAGCCGCCTGTACTTACAGACCAATCGACACTTGGTGGCTGATGTGGCCAGCCGCCTGTACTTACAGACCAATCAACACTTGGTGGCTGATGTGGCCAGCCGCCCGTACTTGCCAAGACATTTTCTGACACCCTCTATAAACTGGGTGGACCTGGCATCTCAGGTCAGTTTTAACATTCCGCCCGATGCAGCTTCAAACTCTCGACCATCGGACGGGTCAGCCAGAGTCTGGCTAGCACAGACTTGTCACATGTCTCCATATTCTGCTTTGTGATTCCTATATTGACTCCCGAGATTCCATACTGTGACTCCTACATAGAATTGTCAGATACCCGGGGAGTTTAACCCGGTCAACAAATGTCCGCAGGTCTGCTGTAAACAGGCACAACGCAATCACGTCCGAAAAAACTCTTTGAATGAACGCAGAAGAAGATTTATTGTCAGATTTCCTGATATTCTGCATGACTTCTATATTCAAATGTCAGATGTCCTGATATTTTGTATGACTCTTCTATTCAACTGTGAACTGTCCTGTATTCTCTTATATTGAACTATTTGAAAATTATGGCCTTAGTTTATTTACTATTTTATATATATATATATATAACAGAGAATTAGAAAATCCGGCGGCTGTGGAGGCGGAAGTACAGGCTTTGATCTCATCTCATCATGTTCCTCTCGTACCTTGCGGTGTCGAGGTGAAGCATAAACAGCAGGAGAGTGCCCGTGTATGGGTTTCATATATCGATATTCCCATGGCTTCTGTAATTCCTTCTGTCCATCGTTTACGTGGTCGGCCTCTTCCTCTACTTCCGTCTGGTCTGTACATCATTACTTGTTGTGGTATACTGTTAGTTGGTAATCTAGTTATATGGCCTAACCATTTAACCTGCTGTTTTCTGATGTAATCTAGCGCTGCTATAACCCCCACTTTAGTCCTGATTTCTTCATTTCTGATTTTCTCTCTTCTTGATACATTGAGTACTCTTCTCAGGAATCTCATTTCTGTTGTGATTTCTTTTATCTTTTTCGGTCATTGTCCAGGTTCGGCACTGGTAGCTGTCATAATCTCCCCACCTGTTCTAACGCGTCGTCGTCAACGGCGCCTGGCGATTACGGCCAGGTCCACCTGTGAGCGACGCTAACCACGCGGTGGTAGGAATGGTCAGTCGGTGCATGCGTGGGACATGGAGTCCACGCAGGGGCACAACTCCGACTAGCGACAACTCACAGTGGTTAGCGGCCAGACGGCCCGGTGAAGTTGTACAGGACAGACGGAATGAATGGTGCTCGTATACTTGTGTAGATGAACGATAATAGATAGAAAGCCTGTGTGAGTATAGAAGACTGTGCGCTTGTGAGTTGTATACATTACATTGATATGTCTATTGATTGATTGATTGTATTATGGCATCGATATTGTAATTGCGCGATGCATGTAATGGTTGTGATGAGTGAGACGCGTGAATAAAGTGTTTGAATTGTATCTGTAGTGTGTCACGCCAAGTCATTCTGTGACAGTATTTGTATCACATCTGTTGGTGATTACGAGCCTGTTATTGCTGAATGCAAGAATCTGACAGGTGTGAACGTGGGGGTTGGTCCTTATTGGATTATTTGAACCAAAGGTGTGAACGTGGGTGCATCGTCCAGCTTGAACCGATTATAAAATAGATGCGAATGTGAATGTCCACCGTCCATCTTGGAATTAGTGTAGAATAGGATTGAACGTGTGTGTAAGCGAAAAGTTTTGGGAAAGAAAGCATCATGGAAAGTAAGTTGTTGAATGTGTTGAACGGACGGCAGTACACGACTAACAAACATACTTGACAGCACACAAACCTACAAAACTTAGTTGACAACGCATACACCACATAAACATACATGTCCTAATATTTTCTTCTTCCAAAAGCAACAGGTTTTTGTGTCATCCGAAACCGTTAGCAAGTAAAGTTCATTTTTCCGTGCATTAACGTTCAGGCAGCCATTCTCTGGTACAGTTCTCCATCATACTCCAGAGCTCCAAAGTCACTTAAGTATTATCTTTTTTCACATATACTTTTGGATGTAGGTCTAGGCACAAGCTGTAGTTGATAAATATTGTACACATTGTTCTATTTACTAACACCATATAACTAACCTGTTGTACATTCATTGTATCTGAAATATTTCATCATGTCCACATTGAATGATTTCATCGAATCTGGTTTGAAATTAAAGTTAACTGGTGATGAGTTGACAAAATGGAGTGAGGCAAAGTATGCAGAGTATATCCAACGTGAAGATATAGATGCCCAAAGGGAGCTGAGAAGAGCAGAGTTAACGGCCAAAACTAAACAGGCAGAATTAGATGCTAAAAAGACAGAATCAGAGGCCGAGATAAGAAAAGCTGAGATCTTAGCCCAAAGTAAGAGGGAAGAACTTGAAATGCAGCTGAAAATTAAACAGCTGGAAGCTTAAACATCAGCAGATAAAGATTCTAGAAAGTCAAAAAGACTAGAAAAAGAGAACCAGTACAAAAAGTACCAAGGGATCGTCAAAAATTTCACCACGGGCGACTGCATTGCAGCCTTCACCCAAAATTTTGAAACCATAATGGACCATTATCAGATCCCAGAGACTGAATGGAACATTATATATATGAGAAGTCTTTCAGGGGAACCTCTCAAAGTGATAGAGACCATTCCCAAAGATCTTAGGAAAGATTATCAATATATTAAGTCCAAAATTATGTCACATTTCCTGTTAGATGAAGCAGGCTACAGAGAACAGTTTAGTAAATTAGCTCCAAAACCTACACAAACGTTCTCTGACTACATCTCAGTAATACAGGATATATTTAGTAAATGGCTGTCAGCAGCCAAAGTAAATGACAACTTTGAGAAGTTAAAAGATCTAATTCTTAGAGATAAAATCATTACATCTCTGCCACACCATTTTCTAAATTTCTGCAAGAATGTGAGTGCGAGAGTGTGCAACATATTGAAAAACGAGGTTCGGCTTATTTCACAGCCAACAATGTTTTACTAGTGGATTGACTGACACACACTTTGTAGCAGCCGCTACCTATGACAGAACGAAGGCAGGTCCCTACACGAAACAGAAATCCTTTAAGCAATCTGCTGATAAATATTACCAATGCAGATATTGCCATCTTCCACATAATGAAAGTGATATGTGTGACAAACACCCAGGGTACCTCACATACTTGCAAAACTATATAGATAAGCAAGATAAGGAGAGAAAGAACTATAAACGACTCACCAAATGCTTCCTTTGCAAGGCATATGGCCACTGGCGTCATGCATGTAAAGGTAAACAAATGACCAGAAAGGCTAATGCAGCCATGTTTGATAGCTCTTCTTCAGATGAGGAAACAGTAGAAAATCATCCTGTTAATGCAGCACATGCCATTGATGTATTTCATCTTAATAAATGTACCATCTGTGATCGTTTTCATGAGGATGGCTTATTAACATGCGGCCACTCAATACCTATTGCCAATGAAGAAGCTAATTTGGTAATAAACTCCAAAGGCAAACTTAACATCCACCAAGGGTTTGTAAATGGCAAATCTGCCACCGTTTTACGGGATAGTGGATGTACTCTTATTGGTTTGAAGAGAGACCTTATTTTACCTTCAGATTACACTGGCAAACATGTTACATGCATATCTTTCTCAGGTAACATCGAGAAATACCCACTTGCATGGTATATATTGACACCCCATTTCTCACAGGAAAGGTTAAATGCGCAGCATTATCCAACCCATGTTTTGACATAATCGTTGGTGACCTTCCTGAAGTAAATGATATGCCACACGACAGCATAACATCTTCTGTCGAATGTAATATTGATAATGCAATATCATCTTCAACTGAACATACTGGACAATGTATTATCACCTATGAATGAATGTATGTTTGCCAATTCATTAACTTCATCACATGATTGTATTGATTTAAGTGTAACATCACCATGTCATGTTGTTGAAATTTCAAATGCAGTAACTAGATCTGCTGTAAAAGTGCAAGATGAAGTTAACCAAACTGAGGCTTTAGAAATGTTAAGCCCAGTTATATTACCTCCTAAGACCATGAGGGAGAATTTCATAACAGCCCAAAAGGCCGATTTATCATTGCACAAATATTTTAACTTAATAGGCCAAAAGCCAAGAATTACAAAGAATGCTAGATGGCATTTTGCACTCAAAGGTGGTATCCTTACACGGTACTACACCAAAGGTATCAGCACCACTGAGCAAATGGTGTTACTAACCGAACACCGCAAACAAGCTTTACATCTAGCACATGACATACCCTTTGCAGGGCATATGGCTTATTCAAAAACTAGGTCTCGATTACTTACCCAGTTCTACGGGCCTAAATTCTGCAGTGATACCAAGCAATATTGCAGAACGTGTGACATCTGCCAGAAGCTTGTTAAAAAGGGTAAACACCTGCAAGCCGAACTGCAAATAACAAACTTAGCAAGTAGACCTTTCGAAAAGATATCTGTTGACATTGTAGGTCCTCTAAACCATGTAACATCGAGGAAATAAATTTATAATAACGATAATTGACCTCTGTAGCAGATGGCCCGAAGCAATTCCTCTTAAGAACATAACTGCCAAGGATGTTATGGAAGTTTTCTTCCATATTTTTTCTAGAGTAGGGTTTCCTGATACCATTCTCTCAGATCGTGAGAGTCAGTTCATAGCTGCAGCCACTCAAGCCTTTACTAGAATGTTAGGGGTAAAGCAGTGCTTTAACAGCCCATACCACCCTCATTCTACGGGGATTGTAGAAAAGATGAACGGTGATCTCAAGCATATGCTATCAAAAGTTACCCAGGAACATCCTGAAGCCTGGGATACTTATTTACCTGCCATACTATTTGCATATCGCGAAGTACCTCATTCCAGTACAGGTTTCTCACCATTTGAACTTGTATATGGAGCCAAACCACGCAGCCCATTATCTATGTACCATTCTATGTTAACTGAAAGTATAACTGTACATAAACCAGTATTATCATATGAACATGTAACATCATTGCGTGATAGGATAATGAAATCTTGTGTATTAGCTAAAGAAGCATTGAAACAATCTGGTGCTATTTACAGACAGTATGCAAACAGAGGAAATAAGACAATAACACTGACACCTGGACAAGACGTACTACTTCTTTTGCCAAGCAACAGACATCTTTTGACAGACTCATGGCAAGGACCGTTTAAAGTACTGAGACAAATCTCGACTGTGGACTATGAGATCGCAATAAAAGACAAACACAAAATATTTCACATCAACATGTTAAAACCATACTACAACAGAGACGAAGACCAGGACGAGACAGCAGCAAGCACAACGATAGTGGACCACACAGACGATGACGAAACCGACGAAATACCGATCCCATCAATTTACACGACAAACAATCTGTATGACATCAAAATAAATCCTAATCTGACTCAGAGACAGACAATTGCAGACAACTGTTAAAAGACTGCGACATTTATACGGAGGACAAGACTTCTTCTGACAGAACAAGTAATAACATTACAGCAGACATTTGACCGTATCAGACAACACGGACGGACAGTCAAACCATCTAAAGTCGACATAGCCTACCAAGAAATTTCATTTTTGGGATATAAAATTTGTAATGGCTTTGTCATGACTGACGATAATATCGTGTCAAGAATTCTTAAATTGTCGCTTCCGACGACAAAGAGTTGAGAAGTGTCCTAGGTCTGTTAAATTAGTACAGACAGTGTATACCAAATTTTGCCACAATTGACAGAATGTTTCACTAACCTACTAACAAAATTGTAAACAGCGAATGCCTAAGACCTGCATTTACAAAAGTGTTATCCTAATTTTCTAGTAACCCCATTCTTAAATTACCAAATTTGGACATTATTTTTCAGATTGAGAACTGACGCGAGCTCCGCAGCGATTGGGGCAGTACTTTTGCAACAGCACGACCAAATTTTCCATCCAGTTTACTACATAAGTCGGAAACTTAAAACAAGAGAAAAACTTTGGTCTACGCCTGAAATTGAGGCCCTTGCTCTTGTGTACTCAGTGAGAAAATTATCCAGATTTCTTCTTGGTAAACACTTCATAGTCGAGACAGACAAGAGTCCGTTAACAATCATCACTACTGGTACTCCTACCAACCACAGGGTAGCACGATGGTCACTATTACTGCAAGATTTCAGTTTTGAAGTCAGGCATATCTCTGGCACACAGAATACGATCTGCGACCTTCTTTCCAGATGTCCTTACGACACATCTGATAGCTTATCTGTGCCTGAGCGCACACAGCAGACCAATAAGTAATCTGCAGATTAATATAGCAATGTAAATATAGTACATATATTTTATAGTTGTTGCGATAATTGTGATGAATATTTGTATTGTATGTGATCGAAAGGTAACATTATTTTAAATATGTATTAACATTGTAACGAACAGTGCTACGTGATTTCAAGACTTACTGTGCTTGAACTGTTCCAGTAGCCGTATTACCAGCGAAGCAGAGTGTTCCAACGTATTTTACTCTGTGTGAAAGGGACAGTGACATCTGAATTCTACAGAACACTTTAATCCATATTTTGAAAGAAAGAGTTAATCCAGCAGCTGTTCTTAAGAACTGTGTACTCCGTTTGTGTATATAACATCCCGACGGAAAAACATTGTGTTAACTACACCTCAACACACCAGCTGTGTACTTCCGGTATTTATGTAAATAATTCAAAAACTAGCAGACTATATATAGTGTAATTCTCACAAAGAATTGGCGATTGATATAAACTTTGTGAGCTGAAAGTTTGCATATACAAACTGTATGCAAGGATTTTGATAGATGTAATCTTAGAATCATAAGTTGATTAACTTGTTCGCAATAGTGACATTTGGTTCACTATTGTCAATAAGCATCAAACTATGACGCTTAGAAATTGATTTACTAATGTAATTTATTTTCTTTGAAAGCATGTTGAAATTATCGCCCATAGATTTTGTATTGTTTCACTGATTACAACCAAGGGAAACAATTGAAATTAGTGGTAATATGGAACACATATAGAAGCCATCTTTATGTTGCCAGATTGATGACACATCAAGGTGACATCAACTATGCATGGTAGTAATTACCGAAGTTGTAGACCTACATGAGACTTTCCGACCAGATGAGGTTGGGGTCAAATGTTGGAGTCATCTCATAGGGAGGGACTCGCGGCCTGACATGTCGTTTTTGTTTATCTGTCGAGAGGTAGTTGCATGGCTCGCTGATAACTACCGGACTGGCTGTCTCAAACTGCAACTAACGTAAGAATCCATCTAGTGGATTGTACTTGAGGAGTGTTGCTTAACAGCATCATTAGAGTGTGTGTGTATATAACTTACAATTATCTACATATTTCAATATAAACCAAAGTGTCACGTCAGATGACAAACAATGGGTCGATTCTGACAGGTAATTAATAAACCCATTTGTATATAGAGTACATGAAAGGATTCTCCTTTCATGAAAAGGAGGGCGGGAGAATGTCATAATCTCCCTACCTATTCTAACGCGTCGTCATCGACGGCGCCTGGCGATTACGGCCAGGTCCACCTGTGAGCGACGCTAACCACGCGGTGGTAGGAATGGTCAGTCGGTGCATGCGTGGGACATGGAGTTCACGCAGGGGCACAACTCCGACTAGCGACAACTCACAGTGGTTAGCGGCCAGACGGCCTGATGAAGTTGTACAGGACAGACGGAATGAATGGTGCTCGTATACTTGTGTAGACGAACGATAATAGATAGAAAGCCTGTGTGAGTATAGGAGACTGTGCGCTTGTGAGTTGTATACATTACATTGATATGTCTATTGATTGATTGATTGTATTATGGCATCGATATTGTAATTGCGTGATGCATGTAATGGTTGTGATGAGTGAGACGCGTGAATAAAGTGTTTGAATTGTATTTGTAGTGTGTCACGTCAAGTCATTCTGTGATAGTATTTGTATCACATCTGTTGGTGATTACGAGCCTGTGTTATTGCTGAATGCAAGAATCTGACATAGCACAGAGTTGGTGGGAAGATTGTGTTGTAGAGTGCTTTCTTAGTGGCTTTGATCTTTGAGAACTTTTTAGATGGTGATGCTGATATGTATACATATGGATCGGTCATTTGACGTGTGAGAAGTTCATGGGCTTTTAAAGCTCAGGCCGGAGGGAGAATTGTACAGAAAGATTCTGGTGCTTTTTGTCCTCAAGTAGTCTCACTATGGGAGTCATGGCAGTAAGTAAAGCAATATTATGGCTCAAGACACAGACATTCAACCGGGCATGCTTCCTTAGTGACTCAATGAGTATGCTCAGGAAGATAGAGATGGGGTGGATCCGAAGAGAGTGATTACTGTCTCAGTCTCAGGAGCGGTCTCGGCTGGCAAAGATTAGTTTCATTTTCATGCCAAGGCATGCAGGTGTACAAGGAAATGAGCGGGCTGACAGGCTTACAGGTAAGGCTATTGTGGAGGGCGGACGCGCCATCGACCAGACTCACATACTAAATGCTCTAGGTAAGTAAGACTTGCAAAAATCAAGTCTACAACCATGGTCAGACTGTGAGAACAGTAATTTAAAAGAAGTGTGGCCAGACAAGAGCACTATACAGGAAGCCAAAGAAGATTAATAAACCAACACAGAACTGGTGTCGTGAGCCGCTACACGATGTAAGATTTACTGAGGAGGGGATCCGAGCACTTATGGACTGAATGGTTCGATGTGCAATGAGGATGATCTGTCGACTAACTTATATTAAATTGTAAGATGTCCAACTATTATATAAGCTGATTCCTACACTGAATTTCGAGATGTCCTGATATTCTGTATAGCAACTAATCCTAAGGAAACCACACATTGCTGCAAGACAGCGGAGGTCAGCAGTAACGATGTATTTGGTGTATTTATGAATAGATGACAAACCAAGATCTCCCACGCTTACTGGCACACGACTCATGATAATAATGATCTATTTCTACAACCAGACACAAACAGTCTGAGACTGCAGTTGTTCATCTTGAACATTCTCACACACAAGCAACAACAAGCATGTCCCAAAGCACCTTCCTGCTGTGAGTCCGGGCTGTGACAGGACATCACCTCCTACACACCAGCCAGCCAACACACAAAGCCATTCCAGTTTCAGTTTTGTATATGAGCCTTTTATTGATGTTTGTCTAAATGTAGATGACAGCTCAAAAACCAAATACTCTCAAGTCGCTTGGCGATAAACTGACTGAAATACACTTAGTTTACACATGGGAAATTATATTGTCCACAAAGGTAGATGTTATGATGTGAAAATAACATACAAATATATATATATATATATATACCTCAAATAATGAAGAAAGCACATATATACATCTTTATTATACACAACATTTCCGCCGACTCTGTGTAGCCAGGTCATCTAATCTAACACCCTCCACTTACCACCAGAATTTCAACAGCATAAATATGAATAGCACACTGTAGACAGAAACCAAACTTGGGACAATAAGGCAGTTAAAATGTATCGAGTTAACAACAGCAATTTGAAAACAACATACAGTAGCATTATTGCATTATGTTATTATTATGTTGAAGATTTATATATACAATTTAAGAGGGTAAACACCACTACTATTGGAACAGCATTCAGAAATTATGTTATAACATCTTACAAATCTATGGTAACAGAACAACAAATCTATGTACATCAGCTCAGCTTTTACAAAAAAACAAATGTTTTAGTTACTCTGAATATGTTTGAAATAAATGTTTGAGTAAAGTAATTATGCATTTATACCAAGTCTGTAAAACTGTCACAGCAGCTGCAAAATATCACAAAGATACCTGTCAACCACACTATGATAGTCTGTAAAGACGAATGCATTCGTTATTATGATGATCTACAATCCTAATTTCCAGTTATTGTGATGATCTATCATACTTCAGTTATTCTGATGACCTATGAAATGTCCGTTATTCTGATGATTTACAGTGCCATTTTTGTTATTCTCATGATCGATAATGCAATTTTCAGTTATTCTCATGTTGTAAAATGATATTTTCCAGATACAGTGACGACCGAGGTACTCTGTACAAAAATGCTCCCCCAACTTGTTTCGTTTTATTTCAGAATAAGCAACTTGTTTTAAAGAAAGGTGTTGGGGAGCTTCAAGTGAAAACTTCAAATTTGTGACAGCAATCTGAAATATAACATCACTGCCCTTCATGTTTGCAGTATTGTTGCTAAAGACTTCATATGCCTGACTTGGTCCCAGTTGACCCCCTCTGTCACAGATCTCACAATTTTGACATGTTATACACAGTTGTGACATGGTATGTAACACTTACAGGCACACATCACTACTCTGTCACAGTTGTGACATGTTATATAACACTTACAGGCACACATCACCACTCTCTCACAGTTGTGACATGTTATATAACACTTACAGGCACACATCACCACTCTGTCACAGTTGTGACATGTTATATAACACTTACAGGCACACATCACCACTCTGTCACAGTTGTGACATGTTATATAACACTTACAGGCACACATCACCACTCTGTCACAGATCTCACAGTTGTGACATGTTATATAACACTTACAGGCACACATCACCACTCTGTCACAGAACTCACAGTTGTGACATGTTATACAAAACTTACAGGCACGCATCACCACTCTGTCACAGTTGTGACATGTTATATAACACTTACAGGCACACATCACTACTCTGACACAGTTGTGACATGGTATATAACACTTACAGGCACACATCACCACTCTGTCACAGATCTCACAGTTGTGACATGTTATATAACACTTACAGGCACACATCACCACTCTGACACAGTTTTGACATGTTATACAACATTTACAGGCACACATCACTATTCTGAACCTTTATTTGCCAATGAAATTCTTAAGTGTAACCTCTTACTGATCAAAAAGCAGGTAACAGAATGCTGTTCCTCTTTGCTGCATGTCTCTAGTGAGGCAACAATCTTATAGTACAACCAAGAAATTACGTCGTTTATCTACACTGTGATGCCACCTGCAGGACACACTTGTCTTCCTTAACACTGCTACTAATGGCTCAAAGTTTTGATATTTTGACCAGACATGACAGGGTTTCATGTGAAGTGATCTGGTAGTTTATTCTCTGCGTATCACATATTTACCCTGGCACTGTTTCGTATCTATTCTGTCATGAATGCATCAGACAATTAAGTAGTGTTGTGGTGTCATTTGTGTGTGACATGATCACTTACAGTGACAACAGTAGCTTCCTGTGCTAGTATCATGCAACACAAATCCTGGTCTATACTAACACTTGTCAGACCATTGCCTAGCCATTCACTAACCTGTGGTTCAATCCCCATATTTGTTCTGATCATTTGCAACTTTGGGGCCAAACTTTTGACTGACCATCTACAACTGTGGGGGTCAAGCTATTTTCTGACCATTTAAAACTCTGGGGTCAACCTATTTTCTGATCATCTACAACTGTGGCGTTGACCTATTTTCTGATCATCTACAACTGTGGGGTCAAGCTATTTTCTGACCATTTAAAACTCTGGGGTAAACCTATTTTCTGACCATTTACAACTGTGAGGTCAACCTATTTTCTGACCATCTACAACTGTGAGGTCAACCTATTTTCTGACCATCTACAACTAAGGTCGACCTATTTTCTGACCATCTACAACTGTAGGATCAACCTATTTTCTGACCATTTACAACTGTGAGGTCAACCTATTTTCTGATCATCTACAACTGTGAGGTCAACCTATTTTCTGATCATCTACAACTGTGGGGTCAACCTATTTTCTGACATATCTACAACTGTAAGGTCAAACTATTTTCTGACCATTTACAACTGTGGGGTCAACCTATTTTCTGACCATTTACAACTGTAAGGTCAACCTATTTTCTGACCATTTACAACTGTGAGGTCAACCTATTTTCTGACCATCTACAACTGTGAGGTCAAACCAACTGCATAAAATGTGTGCCAGAATTCTCTATCAGAAAAACAGGAAGTGTGGAAGAAGGCTGGTCAGTGCATCTCATATTGACATGACCGAATTGTGAAGCTCCATCGCATGACGTGCCTGCAGCAGCACCCACAATGTGATTACCTAACTAGAACAATGTCACTCTATAAACTGATGCCAGTGTCATCAAACATTCAGTACCTAACTAGAACAATGTCACTCTATAAACTGATGCCAGTGTCATCAAACATTCAGTACCTAACTAGAACAATGTCACTCTATAAACTGATGCCAGTGTCATCAAACATTCAGTACCTAACTAGAACAATGTCACTCTATAAACTGATGCCAGTGTCATCAAACATTCAGTACCTAACTAGAACAATGTCACTCTATAAACTGATGCCAGTGTCATCAAACATTCAGTACCTAACTAGAACAATGTCACTCTATAAACTGATGCCAGTGTCATCAAACATTCAGTACCTAACTAGAACAATGTCACTCTATAAACTGATGCCAGTGTCATCAAACATTCAGTACCTAACTAGAACAATGTCACTCTATAAACTGATGCCAGTGTCATCAAACATTCAGTACCTAACTAGAACAATGTCACTCTATAAACTGATGCCAGTGTCATCAAACATTCAGTACCTAACTAGAACAATGTCACTCTATAAACTGATGCCAGTGTCATCAAACATTCAGTACCTAACTAGAACAATGTCACTCTATAAACTGATGCCAGTGTCATCAAACATTCAGTACCTAACTAGAACAATGTCACTCTATAAACTGATGCCAGTGTCATCAAACATTCAGTACCTAACTAGAACAATGTCACTCTATAAACTGATGCCAGTGTCATCAAACATTCAGTACCTAACTAGAACAATGTCACTCTATAAACTGATGCCAGTGTCATCAAACATTCAGTACCTAACTAGAACAATGTCACTCTATAAACTGATGCCAGTGTCATCAAACATTCAGTACCTAACTAGAACAATGTCACTCTATAAACTGATGCCAGTGTCATCAAACATTCAGTACCTAACTAGAACAATGTCACTCTATAAACTGATGCCAGTGTCATCAAACATTCAGTACCTAACTAGAACAATGTCACTCTATAAACTGATGCCAGTGTCATCAAACATTCAGTACCTAACTAGAACAATGTCACTCTATAAACTGATGCCAGTGTCATCAAACATTCAGTACCTAACTAGAACAATGTCACTCTATAAACTGATGCCAGTGTCATCAAACATTCAGTACCTAACTAGAACAATGTCACTCTATAAACTGATGCCAGTGTCATCAAACATTCAGTACCTAACTAGAACAATGTCACTCTATAAACTGATGCCAGTGTCATCAAACATTCAGTACCTAACTAGAACAATGTCACTCTATAAACTGATGCCAGTGTCATCAAACATTCAGTACCTAACTAGAACAATGTCACTCTATAAACTGATGCCAGTGTCATCAAACATTCAGTACCTAACTAGAACAATGTCACTCTATAAACTGATGCCAGTGTCATCAAACATTCAGTACCTAACTAGAACAATGTCACTCTATAAACTGATGCCAGTGTCATCAAACATTCAGTACCTAACTAGAACAATGTCACTCTATAAACTGATGCCAGTGTCATCAAACATTCAGTACCTAACTAGAACAATGTCACTCTATAAACTGATGCCAGTGTCATCAAACATTCAGTACCTAACTAGAACAATGTCACTCTATAAACTGATGCCAGTGTCATCAAACATTCAGTACCTAACTAGAACAATGTCACTCTATAAACTGATGCCAGTGTCATCAAACATTCAGTACCTAACTAGAACAATGTCACTCTATAAACTGATGCCAGTGTCATCAAACATTCAGTACCTAACTAGAACAATGTCACTCTATAAACTGATGCCAGTGTCATCAAACATTCAGTACCTAACTAGAACAATGTCACTCTATAAACTGATGCCAGTGTCATCAAACATTCAGTACCTAACTAGAACAATGTCACTCTATAAACTGATGCCAGTGTCATCAAACATTCAGTACCTAACTAGAACAATGTCACTCTATAAACTGATGCCAGTGTCATCAAACATTCAGTACCTAACTAGAACAATGTCACTCTATAAACTGATGCCAGTGTCATCAAACATTCAGTACCTAACTAGAACAATGTCACTCTATAAACTGATGCCAGTGTCATCAAACATTCAGTACCTAACTAGAACAATGTCACTCTATAAACTGATGCCAGTGTCATCAAACATTCAGTACCTAACTAGAACAATGTCACTCTATAAACTGATGCCAGTGTCATCAAACATTCAGTACCTAACTAGAACAATGTCACTCTATAAACTGATGCCAGTGTCATCAAACATTCAGTACCTAACTAGAACAATGTCACTCTATAAACTGATGCCAGTGTCATCAAACATTCAGTACCTAACTAGAACAATGTCACTCTATAAACTGATGCCAGTGTCATCAAACATTCAGTACCTAACTAGAACAATGTCACTCTATAAACTGATGCCAGTGTCATCAAACATTCAGTACCTAACTAGAACAATGTCACTCTATAAACTGATGCCAGTGTCATCAAACATTCAGTACCTAACTAGAACAATGTCACTCTATAAACTGATGCCAGTGTCATCAAACATTCAGTACCTAACTAGAACAATGTCACTCTATAAACTGATGCCAGTGTCATCAAACATTCAGTACCTAACTAGAACAATGTCACTCTATAAACTGATGCCAGTGTCATCAAACATTCAGTACCTAACTAGAACAATGTCACTCTATAAACTGATGCCAGTGTCATCAAACATTCAGTACCTAACTAGAACAATGTCACTCTATAAACTGATGCCAGTGTCATCAAACATTCAGTACCTAACTAGAACAATGTCACTCTATAAACTGATGCCAGTGTCATCAAACATTCAGTACCTAACTAGAACAATGTCACTCTATAAACTGATGCCAGTGTCATCAAACATTCAGTACCTAACTAGAACAATGTCACTCTATAAACTGATGCCAGTGTCATCAAACATTCAGTACCTAACTAGAACAATGTCACTCTATAAACTGATGCCAGTGTCATCAAACATTCAGTACCTAACTAGAACAATGTCACTCTATAAACTGATGCCAGTGTCATCAAACATTCAGTACCTAACTAGAACAATGTCACTCTATAAACTGATGCCAGTGTCATCAAACATTCAGTACCTAACTAGAACAATGTCACTCTATAAACTGATGCCAGTGTCATCAAACATTCAGTACCTAACTAGAACAATGTCACTCTATAAACTGATGCCAGTGTCATCAAACATTCAGTACCTAACTAGAACAATGTCACTCTATAAACTGATGCCAGTGTCATCAAACATTCAGTACCTAACTAGAACAATGTCACTCTATAAACTGATGCCAGTGTCATCAAACATTCAGTACCTAACTAGAACAATGTCACTCTATAAACTGATGCCAGTGTCATCAAACATTCAGTACCTAACTAGAACAATGTCACTCTATAAACTGATGCCAGTGTCATCAAACATTCAGTACCTAACTAGAACAATGTCACTCTATAAACTGATGCCAGTGTCATCAAACATTCAGTACCTAACTAGAACAATGTCACTCTATAAACTGATGCCAGTGTCATCAAACATTCAGTACCTAACTAGAACAATGTCACTCTATAAACTGATGCCAGTGTCATCAAACATTCAGTACCTAACTAGAACAATGTCACTCTATAAACTGATGCCAGTGTCATCAAACATTCAGTACCTAACTAGAACAATGTCACTCTATAAACTGATGCCAGTGTCATCAAACATTCAGTACCTAACTAGAACAATGTCACTCTATAAACTGATGCCAGTGTCATCAAACATTCAGTACCTAACTAGAACAATGTCACTCTATAAACTGATGCCAGTGTCATCAAACATTCAGTACCTAACTAGAACAATGTCACTCTATAAACTGATGCCAGTGTCATCAAACATTCAGTACCTAACTAGAACAATGTCACTCTATAAACTGATGCCAGTGTCATCAAACATTCAGTACCTAACTAGAACAATGTCACTCTATAAACTGATGCCAGTGTCATCAAACATTCAGTACCTAACTAGAACAATGTCACTCTATAAACTGATGCCAGTGTCATCAAACATTCAGTACCTAACTAGAACAATGTCACTCTATAAACTGATGCCAGTGTCATCAAACATTCAGTACCTAACTAGAACAATGTCACTCTATAAACTGATGCCAGTGTCATCAAACATTCAGTACCTAACTAGAACAATGTCACTCTATAAACTGATGCCAGTGTCATCAAACATTCAGTACCTAACTAGAACAATGTCACTCTATAAACTGATGCCAGTGTCATCAAACATTCAGTACCTAACTAGAACAATGTCACTCTATAAACTGATGCCAGTGTCATCAAACATTCAGTACCTAACTAGAACAATGTCACTCTATAAACTGATGCCAGTGTCATCAAACATTCAGTACCTAACTAGAACAATGTCACTCTATAAACTGATGCCAGTGTCATCAAACATTCAGTACCTAACTAGAACAATGTCACTCTATAAACTGATGCCAGTGTCATCAAACATTCAGTACCTAACTAGAACAATGTCACTCTATAAACTGATGCCAGTGTCATCAAACATTCAGTACCTAACTAGAACAATGTCACTCTATAAACTGATGCCAGTGTCATCAAACATTCAGTACCTAACTAGAACAATGTCACTCTATAAACTGACGCCAGTGTCATCAAACATTCAGTACCTAACTAGAACAATGTCACTCTATAAACTGACGCCAGTGTCATCAAACATTCAGTACCTAACTAGAACAATGTCACTCTATAAACTGATGCCAGTGTCATCAAACATTCAGTACCTAACTAGAACAATGTCACTCTATAAACTGATGCCAGTGTCATCAAACATTCAGTACCTAACTAGAACAATGTCACTCTATAAACTGATGCCAGTGTCATCAAACATTCAGTACCTAACTAGAACAATGTCACTCTATAAACTGATGCCAGTGTCATCAAACATTCAGTACCTAACTAGAACAATGTCACTCTATAAACTGATGCCAGTGTCATCAAACATTCAGTACCTAACTAGAACAATGTCACTCTATAAACTGATGCCAGTGTCATCAAACATTCAGTACCTAACTAGAACAATGTCACTCTATAAACTGATGCCAGTGTCATCAAACATTCAGTACCTAACTAGAACAATGTCACTCTATAAACTGATGCCAGTGTCATCAAACATTCAGTACCTAACTAGAACAATGTCACTCTATAAACTGATGCCAGTGTCATCAAACATTCAGTACCTAACTAGAACAATGTCACTCTATAAACTGATGCCAGTGTCATCAAACATTCAGTACCTAACTAGAACAATGTCACTCTATAAACTGATGCCAGTGTCATCAAACATTCAGTACCTAACTAGAACAATGTCACTCTATAAACTGATGCCAGTGTCATCAAACATTCAGTACCTAACTAGAACAATGTCACTCTATAAACTGATGCCAGTGTCATCAAACATTCAGTACCTAACTAGAACAATGTCACTCTATAAACTGATGCCAGTGTCATCAAACATTCAGTACCTAACTAGAACAATGTCACTCTATAAACTGATGCCAGTGTCATCAAACATTCAGTACCTAACTAGAACAATGTCACTCTATAAACTGACGCCAGTGTCATCAAACATTCAGTACCTAACTAGAACAATGTCACTCTATAAACTGACGCCAGTGTCATCAAACATTCAGTACCTAACTAGAACAATGTCACTCTATAAACTGATGCCAGTGTCATCAAACATTCAGTACCTAACTAGAACAATGTCACTCTATAAACTGATGCCAGTGTCATCAAACATTCAGTACCTAACTAGAACAATGTCACTCTATAAACTGATGCCAGTGTCATCAAACATTCAGTACCTAACTAGAACAATGTCACTCTATAAACTGATGCCAGTGTCATCAAACATTCAGTACCTAACTAGAACAATGTCACTCTATAAACTGATGCCAGTGTCATCAAACATTCAGTACCTAACTAGAACAATGTCACTCTATAAACTGATGCCAGTGTCATCAAACATTCAGTACCTAACTAGAACAATGTCACTCTATAAACTGATGCAGTGTCATCAAACATTCAGTACCTAACTAGAACAATGTCACTCTATAAACTGATGCCAGTGTCATCAAACATTCAGTACCTAACTAGAACAATGTCACTCTATAAACTGATGCCAGTGTCATCAAACATTCAGTACCTAACTAGAACAATGTCACTCTATAAACTGATGCCAGTGTCATCAAACATTCAGTACCTAACTAGAACAATGTCACTCTGTAAACTGATGCCAGTGTCATCAAACATTCAGCCAAACATTTACCAAATGTTAACAAAAATAAACAAAATCTAGTATTAACTTCCACTTTTGGCTTTTGAGAATAAATAGCACAGCAGAGAGAACATATTAGCCCCTGCATTAAAACAAATGTCAATTGCTTGGGACAGAACAAAAAAATGACAAATATACTATATTATGCTTCCTTCAAATCTAATGAACACCTGATAGGACACCTGAAAGTGTAGCTATTTCTTTCTGCTGCCTTCTGTCTACTACAAAACCTAAGTGTAGTCGACAGTTTTTGGCACCGCTAGTTACAGACAGTTTCACAGCAGACAATTGGGGAACTATTTTGTTTCTGTTTTATAAATAATACTCACTGTCAATAAACTTGGAGGAGTATTCAGGGGAGATATGTGGGCTGTGTCATGTAGAGGACAGGAGATATGTGGGCTGTGTCAGGTAGAGGACAGGAGATATGTGGGCTGTGTCAGGTAGAGGACAGGAGATATGTGGGCTGTGTCATGTAGAGGACAGGAGATATGTGGGCTGTGTCATGTAGAGGACAGGAGATATGTGGGCTGTGTCAGGTAGAGGACAGGAGATATGTGGGCTGTGTCAGGTAGAGGACAGGAGATATGTGGGCTGTGTCAGGTAGAGGACAGGAGATATGTGGGCTGTGTCATGTAGAGGACAGGAGATATGTGGGCTGTGTCATGTAGAGGACAGGAGATATGTGGGCTGTGTCAGGTAGAGGACAGGAGATATGTGGGCTGTGTCATGTAGAGGACAGGAGATATATGGGCTGTGTCAGGTAGAGGACAGGAGATATGTGGGCTGTGTCATGTAGAGGACAGGAGATATGTGGGCTGTGTCATGTAGAGGACAGGAGATATGTGGGCTGTGTCATGTAGAGGACAGGAGATATGTGGGCTGTGTCATGTAGAGGACAGAGAACTGTGGCATGCATGGGGTTAAAGGAGAGATGAAATCTGTAGTGTGAAGAGTACAGAGGAGAGATGAAATCTGTAGTGTGAAGAGTACAGAGGAGAGATTAATTCTGTAGTGTGAAGAGTACAGAGGAGAGATGAAATCTGTAGTGTGAAGAGTACAGAGGAGAGATGAAATCTGTAGTGTGAAGAGTACAGAGGAGAGATGAAATCTGTAGTGTGAAGAGTACAGAGGAGAGATGAAATCTGTAGTGTGAAGAGTACAGAGGAGAGATGAAATCTGTAGTGTGAAGAGTACAGAGGAGAGATGAAATCTGTAGTGTGAAGAGTACAGCAATATGTTCTTTCTTGTTCCTCATTTGAGGAGAGTACATCATATAAAAAAGAGGTCAGCATGGGCGACTGTGGCATGCATTCGTGTCAGGTTTGCTCATTCTATACAGATTCCATCCAAGGCAATGGGCTCTATCTACACAAGGGTAGTTTTCTTACATAACAATTTTGTCAGAGTAGTGACACGACGGCGCAACTGTACACTTTCCTGCCGCTGTCAGAGTAGTGACACGACGGCCCAACTGTACACTTTCCTGCCACTGTCAGAGTAGTGACATGACGGCCCAACTGTACACTTTCCTGCCGCTGCGGGATTTGTAATGCGCACAACTTGAACACAGGACCTCATGTTTTTTTTTTTTTTCCTGACCAAGAAGGCTAGGTTTCTATCTGACTACTCAAGAGATCTGGAAAGCGTGTTGTTATCATTACACAACAATGGTGCCTGTAAACATCCCCAGCCCTGAACTGGGAATTAAACTCAGTATCTTAGGTGCCTGGGGTGGACACAGCTAACTCTCAGACACCTCTTCTGCACTGTGAAGTAATATAGAGGGGGAAATATTTAGTAGAGAGGAGACACCTCTTCTATGTGACGTAGTATAGAGAGAAGACACATGTACTGTGTGAAGTAATGTAGAGAGGAGACACATGTACTGTGTGAAGTAATGTAGAGAGGAGACACATGTACTGTGTGAAGTAATGTAGAGAGGAGACACCTGTTCCATGTGACGTAGTGTAGAGAGAAAAGACACATGTACTGTGTGAAGTAATGTAGAGAGGAGACACCTGTTATATGTGACGTAGTGTAGAGAGAAGACACATGTACTGTGTGAAGTAATGTAGAGAGGAGACACCTGTTCCACGTGACGTAGTGTAGAGTGAAGACACATGTACTGTGTGAAGTAATGTAGAGAGGAGACACATGTACTGTGTGAAGTAATGTAGAGAGGAGACACATGTACTGTGTGAAGTAATGTAGAGAGGAGACACCTGTTCTATGTGACGTAGTGTAGAGAGGAGACATCTGTACTGTGTGAAGTAATGTAGAGAGGAGACACCTGTTATACGTGACGTAGTGTAGAGAGGAGACACATGTACTGTGTGAAGTAATGTAGAGAGGAGACACCTGTTCCACGTGATGTAGTGTAGAGAGAAGACATGTACTGTGTGAAGTAATGTAGAGAGGAGACACATGTACTGTGTGAAGTAATGTAGAGAGGAGACACCTCTTCTATGTGATATAGTATAGAGAGAAGTCACATGTATTGTGTGAAGTAATGTAGAGAGGAGACACCTCTTCTATGTGATATAGTGAGAAGTCACATGTATTGTGTGAAGTAATGTAGAGAGGAGACACCTGTTCTATGTTAGTTAGTTAGTCGCAGTTCCAACTTCACAGCAACGGGTCGTCCCCATTATGCTCCGTTCCTGTGCCAGTGAATATCACACAAAACGCTCCCCACTGCCCAATGTGAAAAGTGGAAAAGACATGAGTCTCGACAAACAACAGCCCGCACAGATACACTGTGCACAATACCGCCGCCAGAATGTCAACACACCAGTTCCCCACGAAACACCCAATTCATTTCTGATGGAATCAGCAGTCATTTTCCTATCTGGATGTTTCCTAGATGTTCACCTACACAGTCCACGAACATACAGTTCATCACCGACGGCAGTGGCAGTCAACCAGAAGCCCAGCAGCCACGCATTTCTGCATAAGGCAAAAACTGGTCAACTCTGGGACATAGCCACCTGCCATCGCTCCGAACATGCAGTCACGTTCTAAAAATAAAAACTTGGGCAGATTCAAAAGCACTTCACATGAAACTCACAGCTCACAGTGTCGCACCACGCACTCTCAGTAGCAGGGCAACGGAACCATCAAGAACCTGTTCTATGTGACGTGGTGTAGAGAGAAGACACATGTACTGTGTGAAGTAATGTAGAGAGGAGACACCTCTTCTATATGATATAGTATAGAGAGAAGTCACATGTATTGTGTGAAGTAATGTAGAGAGGAGACACCTGTTCCATGTGATGTAGTGTAGAGAGAAGACACATGTACTGTGTGAAGTAATGTAGAGAGGAGACACCTGTTCTATGTGATATGGTGTAGAGAGAAGACACATGTACTGTGTGAAGTAATGTAGAGAGGAGACACCTCTTCTATGTGATATAGTATAGAGAGAAGTCACATGTATTGTGTGAAGTAATGTAGAGAGGAGACACCTGTTCCACGTGATGTAGTGTAGAGAGAAGACACATGTACTGTGTGAAGTAATGTAGAGAGGAGACACTGACACTGCCTGGTATTCCCTAGTTTGCATTGATAATTAATACTGATAGCAATGTTAACAAGTAAAAATACAACTGACATTGTCAACAACCTTCTCAACGAAACAAAATATCCTCAGCTTTGCATGACAACAGCCACTATACTCAAGTTCAAATATTTAGATCAAAATCTATAAACATTGCTTGAAACCCAGATCCGTTACTAGCCTATTATATATAAGTTAACCAGCCCTTAACCCCATGTGTGGGTCACACAGCTGCCAGGATGGAAGCATCAATACTCTGATTCCTATACTGACCTCTACTAGCCTTGACTATAAATGTAAGTACAGTAACACCATAGCCTGTCCATCCCTTTGGACAGCTATCAGCAAGCCTGGTCCTAGCTGCCCCGACGTGTGGTTAGTCAGGTGTATCAGCTACTCAACCAAGCATCTCACTAGTTGAGAGGTTTGCTTGGCTGTGCCAGTAGTTGAGAGGTTTGCTTGGCTGTGCCACTGGTTGAGAGGTTTGCTTGGCTGTGCCACTGGTTGAGAGGTTTGCTTGGCTGTGCCAGTAGTTGAGAGGTTTGCTTGGCTGTGCCAGTAGTTGAGAGGTTTGCTTGGCTGTGCCAGTAGTTGAGAGGTTTGCTTGGCTGTGCCACTAGTTGAGAGGTTTGCTTGGCTGTGCCAGTAGTTGAGAGGTTTGCTTGGCTGTGCCAGTAGTTGAGAGGTTTGCTTGGCTGTGCCACTGGTTGAGAGGTTTGCTTGGCTGTGCCACTGGTTGAGAGGTTTGCTTGGCTGTGCCAGTACTTGAGAGGTTTGCTTGGCTGTGCCAGTAGTTGAGAGGTTTGCTTGGCTGTGCCAGTAGTTGAGAGGTTTGCTTGGCTGTGCCACTAGTTGAGAGGTTTGCTTGGCTGTGCCAGTAGTTGAGAGGTTTGCTTGGCTGTGCCAGTAGTTGAGAGGTTTGCTTGGCTGTGCCAGTAGTTGAGAGGTTTGCTTGGCTGTGCCACTAGTTGAGAGGTTTGCTTGGCTGTGCCACTAGTTGAGAGGTTTGCTTGGCTGTGCCAGTAGTTGAGAGGTTTGCTTGGCTGTGCCACTAGTTGAGAGGTTTGCTTGGCTGTGCCACTAGTTGAGAGGTTTGCTTGGCTGTGCCACTAGTTGAGAGGTTTGCTTGGCTGTGCCAGTAGTTGAGAGGTTTGCTTGGCTGTGCCACTAGTTGAGAGGTTTGCTTGGCTGTGCCAGTAGTTGAGAGGTTTGCTTGGCTGTGCCAGTAGTTGAGAGGTTTGCTTGGCTGTGCCAGTAGTTGAGAGGTTTGCTTGGCTGTGCCACTAGTTGAGAGGTTTGCTTGGCTGTGCCACTAGTTGAGAGGTTTGCTTGGCTGTGCCACTAGTTGAGAGGTTTGCTTGGCTGTGCCACTAGTTGAGAGGTTTGCTTGGCTGTGCCACTAGTTGAGAGGTTTGCTTGGCTGTGCCAGTAGTTGAGAGGTTTGCTTGGCTGTGCCACGAGAGGTTTGCTTGGCTGTGCCAGTGGTTGAGAGGTTTGCTTGGCTGTGCCAGTGGTTGAGAGGTTTGCTTGGCTGTGCCAGTAGTTGAGAGGTTTGCTTGGCTGTGCCAGTAGTTGAGAGGTTTGCTTGGCTGTGCCAGTAGTTGAGAGGTTTGCTTGGCTGTGCCAGTAGTTGAGAGGTTTGCTTGGCTGTGCCACTAGTTGAGAGGTTTGCTTGGCTGTGCCACTAGTTGAGAGGTTTTCTTGGCTGTGCCACTAGTTGAGAGGTTTGCTTGGCTGTGCCAGTAGTTGAGAGGTTTGCTTGGCTGTGCCAGTAGTTGAGAGGTTTGCTTGGCTGTGCCACTAGTTGAGAGGTTTGCTTGGCTGTGCCACTAGTTGAGAGGTTTGCTTGGCTGTGCCAGTGGTTGAGAGGTTTGCTTGACTGTGCCAGTGGTTGAGAGGTTTGCTTGGCTGTGCCACTAGTTGAGAGGTTTGCTTGGCTGTGCCAGTAGTTGAGAGGTTTGCTTGGCTGTGCCAGTAGTTGAGAGGTTTGCTTGGCTGTGCCACTAGTTGAGAGGTTTGCTTGGCTGTGCCAGTAGTTGAGAGGTTTGCTTGGCTGTGCCAGTAGTTGAGAGGTTTGCTTGGCTGTGCCACTAGTTGAGAGGTTTGCTTGGCTGTGCCACTAGTTGAGAGGTTTGCTTGGCTGTGCCAGTAGTTGAGAGGTTTGCTTGGCTGTGCCAGTAGTTGAGAGGTTTGCTTGGCTGTGCCACTAGTTGAGAGGTTTGCTTGGCTGTGCCACTAGTTGAGAGGTTTGCTTGGCTGTGCCAGTAGTTGAGAGGTCTGCTTGGCTGTGCCACTAGTTGAGAGGTTTGCTTGGCTGTGCCACTAGTTGAGAGGTTTGCTTGGCTGTGCCAGTAGTTGAGAGGTCTGCTTGGCTGTGCCAGTAGTTGAGAGGTCTGCTTGGCTGTGCCACTAGTTGAGAGGTTTGCTTGGCTGTGCCAGTAGTTGAGAGGTTTGCTTGGCTGTGCCAGTAGTTGAGAGGTCTGCTTGGCTGTGCCAGTAGTTGAGAGGTCTGCTTGGCTGTGCCACTAGTTGAGAGGTTTGCTTGGCTGTGCCACTAGTTGAGAGGTTTGCTTGGCTGTGCCAGTAGTTGAGAGGTCTGCTTGGCTGTGCCAGTAGTTGAGAGGTCTGCTTGGCTGTGCCACTAGTTGAGAGGTTTGCTTGGCTGTGCCAGTAGTTGAGAGGTCTGCTTGGCTGTGCCAGTAGTTGAGAGGTCTGCTTGGCTGTGCCACTAGTTGAGAGGTTTGCTTGGCTGTGCCAGTAGTTGAGAGGTCTGCTTGGCTGTGCCAGTAGTTGAGAGGTCTGCTTGGCTGTGCCACTAGTTGAGAGGTTTGCTTGGCTGAGAGGTTTGCTTGGCTGAGAGGTTTGCTTGGCTGAGAGGTTTGCTTGGCTGTGCCGGTCCCCTATTTGTGTGAAAGTGGCTCTTGAAGCTGGACCAACAAGCTGTCATTCTGTTCACAATGGAAAAAGTTAGTCGCATATCCTTTAGGACGTCGCAGTCAACCCCAGAATTTGTTGGCTGTATGTGATTATTGGCAAGTTTACATTCAGTAGTTTGCCCTTATTTTCTGAATGACCACACTCATACCATTGTATGAAAACCAACACAAGATGGCCTGCTGCCAAATCGCCTGCAGATGTGTTTTGAACGCAGTATTCGGGATTAAGAATTGCGTGGGTAAGCCCTTCGCTATGGCCGGCTCACAATGGAAGATATATAAAAGAATTGCATGTCTTTTGCAGGGCATTACAATCAACCTCAATTACTATTGGCCATTTGTAATTGACTAGGCAATGTTACATTCAGTAATTTGCATTAAGCCATGACATTAAGTCCAATTGACTGCCCTGTATGACTTCCAACTGACTAGGAATGTGTAATTTTGCTAACTGGTCCTCCAAGTTCTCCACTCTTGTCCGAAAAGGCTAGGTGTCTGATCTACTATTCCAGGATCAGATGGATGCATACCAGACTGTTCTTAGTTTGTACAACGATAAACATGAGTGAGACCAGGTCTGCAGGAGTCAGAAGCACAAGTCATAACCTGTAAGGCGCTGACTCCAGCCCCACTAGTATATGTGGCATAACCCAGCAGCATATGTTGCCATGACAGTCCCCAGCTGTCTGTGGCACAAGCTAGCAGCATATGTTGCCATGACAGTCCCCAGCTGTCTGTGGCACAACTCAGCAGCATATGTTGCCATCTGGGGACAGTCCCCAGCTGTCTGTGGCACAACCTAGCAGCATATGTTGTCATGACAGTCCCCAGCTGTCTGTGACACAACTCAGCAGCATATGTTGCCATGACAGTCCCCAGCTGTCTGTGGCACAACTCAGCAGCATATGTTGCCATGACAGTCCCCAGCTGTCTGTGGCACAACTCAGCAGCATATGTTGCCATGACAGTCCCCAGCTGTCTGTGGCACAACTCAGCAGCATATGTTGCCATGACAGTCCCCAGCTGTCTGTGGCACAACTCAGCAGCATATGTTGCCATGACAGTCCCCAGCTGTCTGTGGCACAACTCAGCAGCATATGTTGCCATCTGGAGACAGTCCCCAGCTGTCTGTGGCACAACGTAGCAGCATATGTTGCCATAACAGTACCCAGCTGTCTGTGGCACAACTCAGCAGCATGTTGCCATCTGGAGACATTCCCCAGCTGCAACATCTTTCACAGACTAGGAGAACAGTGCAACCCTGTGAATATAACTCATTCAGTGTTTGTCTATAAGTGTATGTACTGTTATGTGTGTATGTACTATTATGTGTGTATGTACTGTTATGTGTGTATGTACTGTTATGTGTGTATGTACTGTTATAGCAGCTGGTCAAGTGGCCAGAATGCCAAATTCTCCCCCGGGAGTCCCAGGCTCAAATCGTTGGAAGTAATGGAATTTTTTTCTGTCGGGGGCAAAAAGAAAATCCTAACCTGCACAGTTCGCGGCGACTGCACTAACCAGGCGGCTTTAATTCCTCAGGCTCATAGATCCCCCTGCCATACACTGCAAGGTACTATATTGGCAGTAAATGATAGCTGACAGTTTGACAGAACCGTTGTAAGTGTTTGTACTGTTATATGTGCATGTACTGAGTGCATTCTGAACATTAAAATGGACAGAGAAAATTCACTTGACATTGTTCACACTCACAAATAAAACTATCTATTACATATATTAAAACAATCAATTCCGGCTCACATTTCAACGGTGAATGTTATGTAATATGTCAATTAATTCACAATCATTTTATTAACAAAATATGTAGGTGAATTCAGAATCAGTTTATTTATAATAAATGCAGGTGTGTACCCCCCCCCCCCCCCTACTTCCCATAATCCCATCAATAGGTCAATTGAGTGAAAGGTGGATGTTGTTCCAGCTTCAGCAATAATGTGTTTGTTAGTATGGCATCACTACAGCCTGTCCATTGTTTACAGCCTAGGATGCCCTTTGTCTGCCCCTTCTTCACTTGCCGTCAATTGTTCTCTGTGACGATAACTCTCCACAAGGAATCACAGAAAATGACATAACACACCAGGCAAGTTACTCACTGCGGCTACTGACAAAATTTGTGTACTTGTGGTCAAGAGAAAGAGAGTTAGTTAGAGCAACCACACACTGAGCTATTAAGAGAGGAATAGAGTTCACCACTTGTGAGGTCATAGCAGAAAATCCCCACATGACCTCTAGCATTCTGATGTTGAATAGTCCTTGTGTACAGACCATTTTAACTGAATCAGATTTTAGTTCTGGTTACCATAGTTTGTTTCTTTTAAATTTTACCTTCTTATTACCCCTTTATATATTAACCCTTTTTAACTGAGTTGTTTGCATGCATGTGTGTGTGTGAAGAAACACAAAAAGAGAGGAGAGGGGAGAGGAGTGGAGGTGTTTTACCCAGCCTGCAACCACTTTTCATAACATCCCACCCGCTAGATATTATGGTTGATGTTGTTAGAACACTTGGCATTTCACTGAAACTGTATCCATGGTACATCTTTACAAATGTCACAAATGTATCATTAATGAATAAAAAATATTTCGGAAACAGCAGGAATTATGCAACATATAAAAAGTCACGTAAAATAGCAAAAAATATAAAGAAACTACACACATCAGAAACTGGTAAAACAATGCAGATGAATTATTATGGATTCAAAATATACATTTATAAGTTAACAATATGGCCGCAAGTGACACTGAAGCAAAATGACAAATCAATGTATGTGATGAAACTTATCAATGGGAAGTCTGATCAATGACAATGAAATTACCAGACATCACTCATGCAGAAATGATGATACAAAACTTATGACAGACACAACAGCAGCAGAAGGAAGGAAGGAAGGATAGATGTGACGGACAGTGAAGTCTTTCTCCTTCATAATCCCCAGGACAAGAAGTCAAACCAGAAGACAGATTTAGTCATGGACATAACAACTGAAGACACAAGAAGTCAAACTGGGAGACAAATTTAGTCATGGACACAATAACTGAAGACACAAGAAATCAAACTGGGAGACAGATTTAGTCATGGACACAACAAATAAAGACACAAGAAGTCAAACTGGGAGACAGATTTAGTCATGGACACAACAACTGAAGACACAAGAAGTCAAACTGGGAGACAAATTTAGTCATGGACACAACAACTGAAGACACAAGAAGTCAAACTGGGAGACAGATTTAGTCATGGACACAACAAATAAAGACACAAGAAGTCAAACTGGGAGACAGATTTAGTCATGGACACAACAACTGAAGACCCAAGAAGTCAAACTAGGAGACAGATTTAGTCATGGACACAACAACTGAAGACACAAGAAGTCAAACTGGGAGACAAAGATTTAGTCATGGACACAACAACTGAAGACACAAGAAGTCAAACTGGGAGACAGATTTAGTCATGGACACAACAACTGAAGACACAAGAAGTCAAACTGGGAGACAGATTTAATCATGGACACAAGTCAAACTGGGAGACAGATTTAGTCATGGACACAATAACTGAAGACACTAGAAGTCAAACTGGTAGACAAATTTAGTCATGGACACAACAACTGAAGACACAAGAAGTCAAACTGGGAGACAGATTTAGTCATGGACACAACAACTGAAGACACAAGAAGTCAAACTGGGAGACAGATTTAGTCATGGACACAAAAACTGAAGACACAAGAAGTCAAACTGGGAGACAGATTTAGGCATGGACACAACAACTGAAGACACAAGAAGTCAAACTGGGAGACAGATTTAGTCATGGACACAACAATTGAAGACACATGAAGAAATCATACAAATGTGCACATCAGGCAGGAAACTTGGACAGAGGTGACTGAAGGTCAGTAGTCTAAAATAAGAAGACTAATAATGAACAAGCAACAAATGGTAACAAACTGACAATTCTTGGCCATATTCTACATAACTGAAGTCAAAGCACCAGGAATATCTTTCCCTTTATAATAATAGTCGGCTCCATGGTGAAGGAGTTACGGACGCAGTTTGTAATCCCACATACCTCGTTGGAAACACAGCTGTGGGGAATTTGGCAGCAGACCACATTTTGTTGGTTTCTTTATGAAATTGTATGGGTGCTGGTTGTTCAGAAAGCAACGGCAAACTATTGAATGTAAACTTGCCAAGAGATCACAAACAGCAAAAATATGCTGGGGTTGACTGCGACGTCCTGTAAAGGATATGCAACTAACTTTCTTTTTATTATAATAATAATTACCACAGCTGGTTTAGGAAAAAAGTGCTATAGAGCAAAACAGCAATCAACAGCAGAATACAACAAGACTGTTATCAATAGCAGTCAAGTATTCCACAGGTTTAAATGAATTATTCATTGATAACAAACAAAACATACAACAATTCATTTCCACTGAAGATCCTGTATATCAATTCACAAAACACTACTTTGCCATTTAGTAATAAACATTTTGATTAACTTGATACATTGGCCTTAAAACATATGTTCTAAAACATAGACCAGCAATAGTATAGGGTTATCTTGATGTTCATGGCACACATTTTCTATATGAATACAACAACACCACAAAGAAATGACACCACAAAATTGGCCACCAATATGCAATTTTTTGTTAAAATAAATTGGTATGTTTACAGGAAAAGTCTTGGTCTTTGCCATGACGGTGAAATAAACTCAATGTTGGTTACATTTCTAGAAATTTCATATTCTCTTTTACAGGCCCACACACTCACAAACTTTGACTTCACACTGAATTTATTTCATTGTCACTGCAAAGGTCAAGTTTGTCCTACACACACACATAACATGGCACAACCACTTAGTAATTACTTAATACTTAATTTAAGAGCTTGTCAGGTCTTAGTCAGATATGATTGATCTTCTGTATAACAGTAGACAGTACTTCTTGCTTTCTGCTAGTGACGATTGTTGGCTGGCACTCACCAAACCCAATGCCTCACATTGTGCCAATGGCTTCAGGTGGAGGAACTCAGTTATAAGGGTACAAGTCTTATCCTAGTGCGAGGAAATGCAACCTAAAGACTAAATATCATGGTAGGGCAGACCAGGCCCTAAGCCTTGGTCAGCAACTGGTCTAGGATTGAAGCTTCGACAGGCAGACACTTACAGTATTGCTTTGCTGATCTGGCAGCTTCTGTTTCAGATTATTGATGTTACTTTCCTCTGGAGAATACTAGACAGGCCGAGAGAGGGATCATGCTGCATGGGCAACACATGGTCTCTAAATCCAACCTAGGCTTTGTGTTATGGAGAGGTATAACTCCATATCTGGTGCCCGCCATGGGCTGTGGTTATTATGCCTGTCTTGAAGTACAATGTCATAAACTATCGTCTGTCAAGACAGCCAGGTGCCAGTCACAGTCATTCAAGCACCAACTTCAGTGCACTTGTGACATTCCCACACATGCTCAACTTCAGTGCACTTGTGACATTCCCACACATGCTCTGTCCCCCCTCTTCAAAGGCCACCAAACAGTTCCCCTGCTGCTTATTCCAGAAACAGTTTTATGAAGTCTTTTCCTCTACGCTATGAGTACCCTCCACACCTCTACTCACTGGGACAATCATTATGCTTTTCTAACCCACAACACACTCTTCTTGTCAGTTCTTCTCTGTTGTCATTCTTATGTGTTGTATTTCATGTAATAATGTCCTGCGACAAATGTCATTCTTATGTGTTGTATGTCATGTAATAATTTCCTGCGACAAATGTCATTCTTATGTGTTGTATGTCATGTAATAATTTCCTGCGACAAATGTCATTCTTATGTGTTGTATGTCATGTAATAATTTCCTGCGACAAATGTCATTCTTATGTGTTATATGTCATGTAATAATTTCCTGCGACAAATGTCATTCTTATGTGTTGTATTTCATGTAATAATTTCCTGCGACAAATGTCATTCTTATGTGTTGTATGTCATGTAATAATTTCCTGCGACAAATGAAGGAAGTGTCCTCCGGTGATAACTTCTCATGCAGGCCAAGCATGTGTGTAACCATTTCTCCATCTTTGATGATCCTGTTTTCTATCCCAGACTTCTGCTACAGTAACCAGCTGTGTATGATGATCCTGTTTTCTATCCCAGACCCTGGCTACAGTAACCAGCTGTGTATGATGATCCTGTTTTCTATCCCAGAACATGCTACAGTAACCAGCTGTGTATGATGATCCTGTTTTCTATCCCAGAACATGCTACAGTAACCAGCTGTGTATGATGATCCTGTTTTCTATCCCAGACCCTGGCTACAGTAACCAGCTGTGTATGATGATCCTGTTTTCTATCCCAGAACATGCTACAGTAACCAGCTGTGTATGATGATCCTGTTTTCTATCCCAGAACATGCTACAGTAACCAGCTGTGTATGATGATCCTGTTTTCTATCCCAGACTCCTGCTACAGTAACCAGCTGTGTATGATGATCCTGTTTCTATCCCAGAACATGCTACAGTAACCAGCTGTGTATGATGATCCTGTTTTCTATCCCAGACCCTGGCTACAGTAACCAGCTGTGTATGATGATCCTGTTTATCCCAGAACATGCTACAGTAACCAGCTGTGTATGATGATCCTGTTTTCTATCCCAGAACATGCTACAGTAACCAGCTGTGTATGATGATCCTGTTTTCTATCCCAGACCCTGGCTACAGTAACCAGCTGTGTATGATGATCCTGTTTTCTATCCCAGAACATGCTACAGTAACCAGCTGTGTATGATGATCCTGTTTTCTATCCCAGAACATGCTACAGTAACCAGCTGTGTATGATGATCCTGTTTTCTATCCCAGACTCCTGCTACAGTAACCAGCTGTGTATGATGATCCTGTTTTCTATCCCAGAACATGCTACAGTAACCAGCTGTGTATGATGATCCTGTTTTCTATCCCAGACCCTGGCTACAGTAACCAGCTGTGTATGATGATCCTGTTTTCTATCCCAGAACATGCTACAGTAACCAGCTGTGTATGATGATCCTGTTTTCTATCCCAGAACATGCTACAGTAACCAGCTGTGTATGATGATCCTGTTTTCTATCCCAGACCCTGGCTACAGTAACCAGCTGTGTATGATGATCCTGTTTTCTATCCCAGAACATGCTACAGTAACCAGCTGTGTATGATGATCCTGTTTTCTATCCCAGAACATGCTACAGTAACCAGCTGTGTATGATGATCCTGTTTTCTATCCCAGACTCCTGCTACAGTAACCAGCTGTGTATGATGATCCTGTTTTCTATCCCAGAACATGCTACAGTAACCAGCTGTGTATGATGATCCTGTTTTCTATCCCAGACCCTGGCTACAGTAACCAGCTGTGTATGATGATCCTGTTTTCTATCCCAGAACATGCTACAGTAACCAGCTGTGTATGATGATCCTGTTTTCTATCCCAGAACATGCTTCAGTAACCAGCTGTGTATGATGATCCTGTTTTCTATCCCAGACCCTGGCTACAGTAACCAGCTGTGTATGATGATCCTGTTTTCTATCCCAGAACATGCTACAGTAACCAGCTGTGTATGATGATCCTGTTTTCTATCCCAGAACATGCTACAGTAACCAGCTGTGTATGATGATCCTGTTTTCTATCCCAGACCCTGGCTACAGTAACCAGCTGTGTATGATGATCCTGTTTTCTATCCCAGAACATGCTACAGTAACCAGCTGTGTATGATGATCCTGTTTTCTATCCCAGAACATGCTACAGTAACCAGCTGTGTATGATGATACTGTTTTCTATCCCAGACCCTGGCTACAGTAACCAGCTGTGTATGATGATCCTGTTTTCTATCCCAGACCCTGGCTACAGTAACCAGCTGTGTATGATGATCCGGTTTTCTATCCCAGAACCTGCTACAGTAACCATCTGTGTATGAAGATCCTTTGACGTTTTCTACACCCAGACACTTGCTACAGTAACCTGCTGTGTATGATGATCCTGTTTTCTATCCCAGAACCTGCTACAGTAACCATCTGTGTATGAAGATCCTTTGACGTTTTCTACACCCAGACACTTGCTACAGTAACCTGCTGTGTATGATGCTTTTCTCCTGGCTACAAGTGATCTTGCTAAAATCTCAACACATACTAGTCAATATTGTATATTCTTCTGTTCCAGAGTTTGCTACAGTAGCCAGCTCATAAATAGTTACTACTGTAAATTGCTTTGTCCCATACCATTGTTACTTTGACCCACTATGTCCCAATTCTGCCTTCAGCTCTTTTTATTCCATACAATTAAACCATAATTCCTCTTTACTCGGATTTGTTACTTGAAAGTAGAAGTCAAGGATTGACATAGTCCATATTTACTTCTCACTGCAGCAACATAATCTCAAAGTCCAGTAGAATGTTGCCTTGTGAAGTTTGCATGGTTTCATATTTACTATGAGCTTTGCACTTCTCACTGCAGCAACATCATTTCTGAACCTACTAGAATGTTGCCCTTTTGAAGTTTGCATAACTTCATATTTACTCTGAGCTTTGCACTTCTCATTGCAGCAAATTAATCTCTGAACTTACTAGAATATTGCCCTTGTGAAGTTTGCATGGCTTCATCTTCTCGCTGCAACAACATATAATCTCTGAGCCTACTAGATTGCTGTCCTTGTGAAGTTTGCAGGGCTTCATATTTTACTCTGAGCCTTGCACTTACTGCAGCAACATCACCTTCTCTGAGCCTACTAGAATGTTGTCCTTGTGGGGTTTGCACTGCTCAAAGCTATTATGTTAACGCTTTATTACAAAACACTCTTATATTCTTTTAAATTGGGCGTGATGCTTTTCTCCAGGCTACAACTGATTTCTCTAACAGCTCGGCAAATACAAGATAACATCAAAGAGAACATGCATTTATCAACCTAGCAGAGATTAAATACAAGCAGAAATCTATTGGTAACAAGGTGTAAAAAGCATTTGTGTACAAAAATTTACCAGTTTTATTCTTTGCACAAATATTGTCAAGATGACACACAGAGTAGAATAAAAGTATTATAAAACCAACCTTTATGCACAAAACATTTTAAAACATTCAATACTTTAAACCTTCACCAATTCTACAGGACTGTGTCACATGACTGGATTTTCCCTACTGTAAGATTACTCATATAAACTACTGTTGTACATTTTTATATCTAGCCTGAGCATGATACAAAATCTGGCACAGCCAATGCTCATGACTACCGTGTTTCCCCAAAAATAAGACCTACCCCTATAAGCCCTAGCACGATTTTTCAGGATGCTTTTAATATAAGACCTTCCCCTAAAATAAGCTCTAGTTAAGATCATCAGCTAGAATGAGAGACTTGTTGCCGAATGGCCAGAGTATAGATGCCACTGGTGCACACTTAATAATGAAAGGATGTCGTTCATAATTCAATACGTTATTCATGTGAAATAAAGTTACCAATGCACTACGAGCAGGCTACATGGACAAGAACTGCTCATTTAAGGAAAGCTTTATTGCTGGACATGAGAGACTGGGACCAATGGTTCTAAAGGCCTTAAATGGAGTCGCAAGAAATTCAGGCCAGATTTTGGGATTTGGAGAGTTATGACGATGTTCCAGAAGAAGATGGCATAACTGTATTTGAATAAATGTAGAATTTTTGTACATGAATAAATGTAGATTTTTGTATCCGAGGAAAAAAATATATATAAGACATCCCTTGAAAATAAGCCCTAGTGCATTTTTAAGCTAAAATTAATATAAGACCCGGTCTTATTTTCGGGAAACACATTAATCCTATTTTTGCAACAGTAATGGCGTGCATCTGTTTGTTTTGCTGGGATTTTGATAAAAGTTGTAACAAATGTAAAACTAGTTGCAACAACTATGTTAATAGCGTAACCAATGTGACACTTCAAACACACACTCATGTCCAGCGAGAGAAAGAGGCCAGTGCCGCCTACCCTAACCATATTCATATAGTTCACCACTCATGTGCTTCTGAGATGTGGTTTCACACATGTTTCTTTGCTGTTTTCTTTTTTCACTAACTAATCAAGTATTTGTTTACAAAACAAATGTTCATCTTCTCCTATTTATTTTCAACATGTAAGAATGTGTTTTATGCAGTCTACATACTAAACTGTTGTCTGGTTGTTTTCCTCATTGAGCACTTGCTGCCAGGCTTTGACTAAACAAAGTTTACACAAATTCTTGTATTTGTTTATTACTCAAATAGGTTCACATAAATTTTTATATTTGTTTGTTAATGAAATAAGTTCACACAAATTCTTGTATTTGTCTGTTACTAAGATAAGTTCCCATAAATTCTTGTATTTGTCTGTTACTAAGAAAAGTTCCCACAAATTCTTGTATTTGTCTATTACTAAGAAAAGTTCCCACAAATTCTTGTATTTGTCTGTTACTAAGATAAGTTCCCACAAATTCTTGTATTTGTCTGTTACTAAGATAAGTTCCCATAAATTCTTGTATTTGTCTGTTACTAAGATAAGTTCCCATAAATTCTTGTATTTGTCTGTTACTAAGATAAGACCCATACATTCTTGTATTTGTCTGTTACTAAGATAAGTTCCCATACATTCTTGTATTTGTCTATTACTAAGATAAGTTCCCATAAATTCTTGTATTTGTCTGTTACTAAGATAAGTTCCCATACATTCTTGTATTTGTCTGTTACTAAGATAAGTTCCTATAAATTCTTGTATTTGTCCATTACTAAGATAAGTTCCCATAAATTCTTGTATTTGTCTGTTACTAAGATAAGTTCCCATAAATTCTTGTATTTGTCTGTTACTAAGATAAGTTCCCATACATTCTTGTATTTGTCTGTTACTAAGAAAAGTTTCTTGTATTTGTCTGTTACTAAGAAAAGTTCCCACAAATTTTTATATTTGTCTATTACTAAGATAAGTTCCCATACATTCTTGTATTTGTCTGTTACTAAGATAAGTTCCCACAAATTCTTATGTTTGTCTGTTACACAAAGTAGTTAACACAAATTCATGTATTTGTCTGTGACTGAAGTTCACACAAATTCTTGTATTTGTCCATGACATTTTGAGAAAGAGACAACGTGATAATAGCCAGAAAATGTTGAAAACTTGCTACAGAATTGGGGGACATGCACAGCATAACATGGTACAATAGATTAATGGTTTAAAATTTTTAGGCCACAAAAACAAGCCTTTTATGCTAAAATACAACAACCAACTCTTGAAAGCAAACAGGCCTGGAGATATGGCATCAAAAACATTTAGCAGAAGTATAACTTAATACTTACATCAAAGATTATCTGCGACGAGAGCAAGAGGACGTCCAAGAAGAAAATGGATTGACGACATCAAAGACATTGTACAATCATACTATCCAGTGCCGCCCATTGGGCGCTAAGAGCACATTATTTCTCCCCTCGACGCTTGGCGGCAGAAGTGGAAGATGATGATGATAATAATCACTGCTCCAAAAAATAACCCTTAAAGAACATCACTGAACGCCTCATACTTCTACATGAAATAGTTTCTGACAAACATAATCCATGTGCTAATCTCTAGCATGCAAATTATGCCAGTTAACCAGATAAAAGCAGTCAGGCCAGACAAATCCATGGATGATAAACGATGAGAAGAGTATGAACTCAATATTTACATGAGGTATTCTCAAATAAGTGCTTCCTCACAGCTTACTTCAAAATTAAATATGATGGAAAACCATGAATTATGATGCAGGAAATACTTGTTATTCACAGAATGCTCTAGTGTTGTTGAGAAGCACCTATCTCATTGTTTACCTGCTGGACGACCCCTCTAAGCCAACACACAGCATTTATCTCACAACCTACCCACAAACTTGTGTAGAGCCACCATGACTTGTCATAGTTGAAATCCAGACTGCTAACAGGAGTTACCATTATTTATGTGACAAGGAATGCCCATGTGACACAGGAATTCCCTTGTGATAGTCATTTACAGTGCAAGTGAACAAGTCAAATAATTTACAGTCAGTGAACAAGTCATTTACAGTGTCAGTTAACACGTCAAGCAATTTCCAGTGTCAGTTAACAAGAAAAATAAAGGACCTTTTTCCTCCACTCCCTAGGATGCATTAGACATATTTTTGTATCGACCAAGGGGCACTTTGTGGACAGTACCACTGCCTCCTTGACTTCCCAAGACATTTCCTGGTAGTCATTTTAGACTGGGTCCACCAAACTGTGAATCCACACTGATGTGGATGGAATCCCTGGCCCCTGGGCCAGCAGGTGGGTGTCTAGCCACTACATCACCGCTGCTCTCAACATACAGTGTGGCCAATCTTCCAGATGACACCACATTGTCCTGGACATGATAGTCAGTCACCTTTTAGATTTTCATGGAGACAATTTTAAATACTCCACTGTTTACCTTAACTGTAACATGGATGTAAGAGAAGATGAAAAACCAAATAATATTCTGCCAAAAGCATGCCTAGATGAAACAAGTGGGAGAATACAAATACTGTCATGAGATGAAACAAGTGAGAGATTACAAATACTACCAATGTGAAAACATTCAATGAAACTACAAGAACATGATCAGATGTAAGAGAAAATGACAAACCAAATAATATTCTGCCAAAAGCACACCCAGATGAAACAAGTGAGAGAATACAAATACTGTCACGAGATGAAACAAGTGGGAGATTACAAATACTTTCATGAGATGAAAGAAGTGAGAGATTACAAATACTACCAATGTGAAAACATTCAATGAAACTACAAGAACATGATCAGATGTAAGAGAAGATGACAAAACAAATAATATTCTGCCAAAAGCATGCCCAGATGAAACAAGTGGGAGAATACGAATTCTGTAACGAGATGAAACAAGTGAGAGACTACAAATACTACCAATGTGAAAACATTAAATGGAACTACACGAACATGATGAAACAAGTGGGAGAATACAAATACTGTCATGAGATGAAGCAAGCGAGAGAATACAAATACTGTCATGAGATGAAGCAAGTGAGAGATTACACATACTGTCATGAGATGAAGCAAGTGAGAGATTACACATACTGTCACGAGATGAAGCAAGTGAGAGATTACACATACTGTCATGAGATGAAGCAAGTGAGAGATTACACATACTGTCATGAGATGAAGCAAGTGAGAGATTACACATACTGTCACGAGATGAAGCAAGTGAGAGATTACACATACTGTCATGAGATGAAGCAAGTGAGAGATTACACATACTGTCATGAGATGAAGCAAGTGAGAGATTACACATACTGTCACGAGATGAAGCAAGTGAGAGATTACACATACTGTCATGAGATGAAGCAAGTGAGAGATTACACATACTGTCATGAGATGAAGCAAGTGAGAGATTACACATACTGTCATGAGATGAAGCAAGTGAGAGATTACACATACTGTCATGAGATGAAGCAAGTGAGAGATTACACATACTGTCACGAGATGAAGCAAGTGAGAGATTACACATACTGTCACGAGATGAAGCAAGTGAGAGATTACACATACTGTCATGAGATGAAGCAAGTGAGAGATTACACATACTGTCATGAGATGAAGCAAGTGAGAGATTACACATACTGTCACGAGATGAAGCAAGTGAGAGATTACACATACTGTCATGAGATGAAGCAAGTGAGAGATTACACATACTGTCATGAGATGAAGCAAGTGAGAGATTACACATACTGTCATGAGATGAAGCAAGTGAGAGATTACACATACTGTCATGAGATGAAGCAAGTGAGAGATTACACATACTGTCATGAGATGAAGCAAGTGAGAGATTACACATACTGTCATGAGATGAAGCAAGTGAGAGATTACACATACTGTCATGAGATGAAGCAAGTGAGAGATTACACATACTGTCATGAGATGAAGCAAGTGAGAGATTACACATACTGTCATGAGATGAAGCAAGTGAGAGATTACACATACTGTCATGAGATGAAGCAAGTGAGAGATTACACATACTGTCACGAGATGAAGCAAGTGAGAGATTACACATACTGTCATGAGATGAAGCAAGTGAGAGATTACACATACTGTCATGAGATGAAGCAAGTGAGAGATTACACATACTGTCACGAGATGAAGCAAGTGAGAGATTACACATACTGTCATGAGATGAAGCAAGTGAGAGATTACACATACTGTCATGAGATGAAGCAAGTGAGAGATTACACATACTGTCATGAGATGAAACCAATTAGAGCGTATAATACCAATGTGAAAACATTCAATGGCACTACAAGAACATGATCGGATGCAGTTGGTCTTCTAGTCAAATATGTACAACATCTGTTCACACAAGTCGATTATATATTTATAATGACACCGGACAGACTAAGGACACTTATGTATCCAGAAATTATCACAAGACACAGCGTTAAATGTTTGAGCAATATGTAACATTTGTTTTATATCAGAAAATACATTATCTTAGATAGTGTCGTCAATGTACAATACTGACAAATTAAGCTTTATTCTGGGTAATAACATAGTCATCGACCATCAACAATATAACACAATAAAAATACACAAGCTAGAATAGTGTTTCTGTACATACTGACAGACTGAGCACATGATAGCAAGTGTACAAGCTAAAACATAACAATGCAAGCATATAGAAAGTCATTTTATTGCCACAAAGTCACACAAAGACAGCTGAATGTATTTAATCTTTCCTGTAACCAATTATCAGACGAGTCAGAAGACAGCAGCAACCATCTCTGAACTCAGCAAGTGTGAAAGGAATGAACAACTTTCCATGGAATTCATCTCAATATTTGCATGCATTCAATGGACAAATCTGGCATTCTCATGCAGTCACCATGTACTGACAACTAAACGTCATAAATGAGGCATTTCAATGATATATTTCTTCTCAGGTGGAGGTAATCCCAAGGCAGAAGCTGAAGCTGCTGTAGGCGTGTGAAGTGTTGGGTCTTCACAATTCTAGGTTCATGTTGATCTCAGGGTCATCCTGCTTGGAGAAGGAATCATGCTAGTGATGGGGGTTCAACCCAGAACACTCCTGATGAGCCAGCTTGCTAACCACTATGCCAATGTGTTTCCCACATTTCTATTGCCTTGGTCAGTTTCAGACACTTCTATTACACTTCTATTACCTTTATCAAATGTCAATTTGAGACATTTCTATTACTTTTGTCAAAATGAAACATTTATATTACCTTTATCAACCTGGCTGGCTCCATGGCAAATGGGTTACAGATGCAGTTTGTAATCCCAAATACCCAAATTCAAAACATAGATGCTGGCATTTGGTTTGGTTTTTTACAAAATGGTATGGGCGCCGGTCGTTCAGAAAGCAATGGCAAACTACTAAACATAAACTTGCCAAGAGATCACAACAGCAAAAACTGCTGGTGTTGACTGCAACATTCTGTAAAGAATATTTAACTAGCTTTTTTTTGTGGTCACCTTAACACATTTTTGTCATTTGTCACTTAGAAATATTTCTATTACTTTTCTGTAACATTTGTCAGTTTAAAACATTTCTATTATATTCTATTACTTTTGTCAATTTAAGACATTTTTCCAACACATTTCTATGTATAATCATCATCAAGTGCCTTAGACAGGATTCAATGTCAGCTTTGGTTGTAGGTACAATTCAGTAGCTGACTGTGGTTCAGTCTCATGAGAGGTCAGAAACACTTTACTCAATGTTCCTTCACAATTACATTGATATGTGAAATGACTGAACAGACCAGATGTTTATGAATGAATTACAGCATCCAGAGCTTTTGTTTGACGATGATCTGAACACAACATCCAGAACTTTTGTTTGACCATGATCTGAACAGAATAACCAGTCCTTTTGTGTTTGACCATGATCTGAACAGAATAACCAGACCTTTTGTGTTTGACCATGATCTGAACAGAATAACCAGACCTTTTGTGTTTGACCATGATCTGAACAGAATAACCAGACCTTTTGTGTTTGACCATGATCTGAACAAACCATGATCTGAACAGAATAACCAGACCTTTTGTGTTTGACCATGATCTGAACAGAATAACCAGAGCCTTTGTGTTTGACCATGATCTGAACAGAACAAACAGAGCTTTTGTAATCAACTATGATCTGAATGGAAGAACCAGACCTTTTATAATTAACTATAATCTGGATGTTCTGTTTCTGTTCTCATATTTATTCTGTTCTTTGAAGAAAGGCCAGACAGACACAGACACATGATCAGACTGCAGCTGGTACAGTTAGTATTGGCACGCTTCACTGGCTGTTGAAGATGAGGATGAAGCACGTATGGGAAGTCCTGAATGCTGTGATGTCAGTTCTTGACTCAAGTCAACTCATTTTCATAAACTGTCTTAGCATTGAAGTGCTGATACACACAAATGTGACCCTTCTTCTAGAACAGTGATTCTCAACCTTTTTTGGCCCATGCACCCTTTCACCATATGTTCAGAATGTCATTTCCCTCTTTCGTATTTCCTCCCTATAAATCTCCCCCCCCCCACCCCCCACAAAGTATACCTAAAAATGGAAGTTAAATTTAATAACACATACTAGAACAAGTCTAGACTACATAAAATGTGATCTGCGGGTCTACTTATGTTATAAAACAAATTCCATAAGGGCTAGAAATTCAGAACTGTAAAGTATGGAGAAAAAAACAATATCAAGTAATTGATTATTGTATTAATGCAATCCCCCCCCCCTCCCCTCGGAAACCCTAAAATTTCCCCCCCCCCCCCCCACCCCCTTGGGGGAATTCCCCACCGGTTGAGAACCACTGTTCTAGAACATTCACATGATTGACAACTTGGCACTGACATTCTAACACAGAAGAAATATTTTAATGTTCATTCTATGCAATAATATAGAAAAAGGCATTCATTTTTTTTAAACAGTTAAAAGGCAAATTAGTATCAACCTGTCCTTTCTAATCACAAATGAAATAGAAAAGTGTACAGGATAATTTACAAAATCAAACAGGAAAAACTGCATCACAGATAAATGAACTCTTCGGTAAATATGTAAAAGATAAACCAGCTGAATCAGTGGTAACAGCCACACATCAACTCTTAAACAAAAACTGTACACAAACATCTTTGCTGTAAACGAAGGCAAGGTGAATAAACTCAACAAGCAGCCCTGTTTGCTGTTTAACAAGTGTAACCAAGTCAAGTTAACAGAAGAAAACACAAGAAAAGGCAGTTAAACAAGCCAAATATATTTTCTAGCAATGACTGAACAGACTGGAAAATATGTTCAGTCTTGAGCTGTATAAAATCAGTACTAGAAACACTAGTAAGATAATAAGAACGGACGCTTCTTTGGACTTAGCCTACATTACAATGATATAATTATTCATTAGGAATATTTGCTTCGCATACATGAACAAAACATAACCAAACAGATTCCTGTCCGGCCGTTTCCTAAAACATCATATAAAAATCAGTGTTAAAAGATGGCACGCCCTACATTCAGTATATGTCAAGAATGCACAATGTAAAGTGATATAAACAGACAATTTGACTCAAGTCAATGACACAAGTGAAAAGATAAAATACGCGCCCTAGTGACCTATGGCTCATGTTCCTGTATCGAACACTTCTTGATGTAACAGAGGAAAGCTCTCAAACTGGTCTGGTGCTTTCATCTTGATGTTGTTTAAGAATTTAGCATGATCGTCACTGACTTTACGAAACACGGGTATCATGCTAATCAGAGAATGGAAAATATGTTCAGCGTCTGAAATCAAAACAAGAAAAAAATGACATTCAATAAGACAGGAAAACAAACCTGTCAAATAATTGGTCTCAGTGATTAACAAGAAACAATATTACTGCACTCAGCACACACAAATACATACTCAATCTCTCTTAGCAGACCTCAGAGGGCAGGGATGGATGTAGTTCACTGATTGTGAATGTGCCTCTGCTGTCCCTGCTTGCAAGAAAGACTGTTTCTGCCATGAAGGATGTCAAATAACAAAAACCTGAGACTCATTCTATAACCACTGTCTCCTCTGCACCAACCTGTCATACTTACCCATCTTCAGTTTCCTTCACCCCCCCCCCCCCCTCTCACTCTCACACGCACGCACGCGCATACACACACACACACACCTCTCTTGGACCTGGCATGACTTGTATAGCAGACACACGGAAGGTTGTGAAGAGATGCTATAGCTCAGTCTAAAACCTAACTGCTCATACAGCAGCCACCACTGATAGCTCAGTCTCAAACCTAACTGCTCATACAGCAGCCACCACTGATAGCTCAGTCTCAAACCTAAATGCCCATACAGCAGCCACCACTGATAGCTCAGTCTCAAACCTAACTTCTCATACAGCAGCCACCACTGATAGCTCAGTCTCAAACCTAACTGCCCATACAGCAGCCACCACTGATAGCTCAGTCTCAAACCTAACTGCCCATACAGCAGCCACCACTGATAGCTCAGTCTCAAACCTAACTGCCCATACATCAGCCACCACTGATAGCTCAGTCTCAAACCTAACTGCTCATACAGCAGCCACCACTGATAGCTCAGTCTCAAACCTAACTGCTCATACAGCAGCCACCACTGATAGCTCAGTCTCAAACCTAACTGCTCATACAGCAGCCACCACTGATAGCTCAGTCTCAAACCTAACTGCCCATACATCAGCCACCACTGATAGCTCAGTCTCAAACCTAACTGCTCATACATCAGCCACCACTGATAGCTCAGTCTCAAACCTAACTGCTCATACAGCAGCCACCACTGATAGCTCAGTCTCAAACCTAACTGCTCATACAGCAGCCACCACTGATAGCTCAGTCTCAAACCTAACTGCTCATACAGCAGCCACCACTGATAGCTCAGTCTCAAACCTAACTGCTCATACAGCAGCCACCACTGATAGCTCAGTCTCAAACCTAACTGCTCATACAGCAGCCACCACTGATAGCTCAGTCTCAAACCTAACTGCTCATACAGCAGCCACCACTGATAGCTCAGTCTCAAACCTAACTGCTCATACAGCAGCCACCACTGATAGCTCAGTCTCAAACCTAACTGCTCATACAGCAGCCACCACTGATAGCTCAGTCTCAAACCTAACTGCTCATACAGCAGCCACCACTGATAGCTCAGTCTCAAACCTAACTGCCCATACATCAGCCACCACTGATAGCTCAGTCTCAAACCTAACTGCTCATACATCAGCCACCACTGATAGCTCAGTCTCAAAACTAACTGCTCATACAGCAGCCACCACTGATAGCTCAGTCTCAAACCTAACTGCTCATTCAGCAGCCACCACTGATAGCTCAGTCTCAAACCTAACTGCTCATACAGCAGCCACCACTGATAGCTCAGTCTCAAACCTAACTGCTCATACAGCAGCCACCACTGATAGCTCAGTCTCAAACCTAACTGCTCATACAGCAGCCACCACTGATAGCTCAGTCTCAAACCTAACTGCTCATACAGCAGCCACCACTGATAGCTCAGTCTCAAACCTAACTGCCCATACAGCAGCCACCACTGATAGCTCAGTCTCAAACCTAACTGCTCATACAGCAGCCACCACTGATAGCTCAGTCTCAAACCTAACTGCTCATACAGCAGCCACCACTGATAGCTCAGTCTCAAACCTAACTGCTCATACAGCAGCCACCACTGATAGCTCAGTCTCAAACCTAACTGCCCATACAGCAGCCACCACTGATAGCTCAGTCTCAAACCTAACTGCCCATACATCAGCCACCACTGATAGCTCAGTCTCAAACCTAACTGCTCATACAGCAGCCACCGCTGATACATTTCTGAAGCAGAGACAGGGTTATACACAATGGTGACTTCCATGTGTGAATTCCCAGTCTGAATCTGATTGTGAATGACAGTCACTGTTAAATATGATGTGTGCATGTCACAAATCTCTAGCAGTTGCACATGGAAACTTAGGCTGCTTGCTGCCAGACTACATTTCACATTAGAAAACACTCAAGGAACATTTATAGCATGTGTGATTCTTGTAATGTAATTGCATGTCCTTCACCGGACGTAGCAGTCAACCCCAGCATTTTGGCTGTTTGTGATTCCTGGGAAAGTTTTACGTTCAGTAGTTTGCCATTGCTTTCCGAACGACAGATGCCTATACCTTTTTAGAAAAAACCAGCACTGCTGTGTTTCGAACCTGACCACGGAGACCAGTTGACATACATCTAAAAAACTCACCAGTGCTATGAATTTCATGCACTATGCTGAGGTACTCCTTGTGTGATATAACAGGGGGAGACAAGAGCATTTATCGACATAGGTGATCCTTGCAGCTCATCAAAGTATTCTTCTAGTTCTTCCTCGCTATATTTTCCACTCCAGGAGCATATAGCTGTATATAAGTTTCTCACAATAACGCCCTGGTACCAACTACCACAAAGAGCCACATTAAAGAAATTTAATAGGGTCAGAGCAAGGGGAAGACCATGTAAAAGATGCAGTGATGGTATCAAGAACAACCTTAGAAAAATTAATCCACTTTACAAAGAGCATTAGAAAGAACAAACAATTTTTATTTTTAAAGTATTAAGAATTGGCCATGCAGGTCTGTCTGATATTCTGTCCTTCTGATCCCTCTGTTCTGACACATTATTTCATTTATACATCACTTATGAAGCTAATCTTAGACAACAACATCAGAAACAATATGCATTATAAAAGCATGGAAAATATGCAACAATCAATAATACTTGACTCATTAAAACTAATTTTTAACATCACAATTATAATTAGCTATAGTAGATGTTAATACACACTAGGAGAATATTTATTATGCTAGTTGTCCTTTGAGACAACTATTATTATAACTTTTTTAAAGGCGGCACGTAGTCTGTACTGAGATAGTGTACAAATAGACTGTCAAAGAATACCGCGTTACCATCCCAGAATGGATCTGGGTCTACAATTCTAGACGGACAAATAAAGGAGGATTTACAGAAGAATAAACATTGAAGAAGGTGACGCAATATTACGCGCCATTGTATGAGGCCACCCTCTACCTAGCCATGATGTAAGATCGCACACAGAGATGGCAAGAAATCAAAACAACCACTGCCTGCTTTCTACGTGGGAACAATATTCAATCTGACACCAGTGTTGGTCACCAGCGATCACAGGCTAGAATTTTACAATCGCACATTTAACATGTTTTGACGTTCTCGCCCGAGTTGAGGTAATTAGAAATCCCTGCTCGATAAGACTCCCAGGTTAACACATTGTCAGGGAAACCATGGATTGCCTAAAGGCCTGTCCAGCGATCAAATGCAAGAAGATTAGATTGAATAGAGACAGCTCACGGTCATAGGTGTGAAGCATTTGATAAGAAAACTACCCAGATGGGTTGACATGAGAACGGGCCGGCGTGGGAGATAATCCCGCCTGACTCTAGACACTAGGTGTGAACTGAAACGGCTGGTCTACAAAAACCACTTGCCCTAAATTTAAAATTTAAATTTTGTTGCTTATCCCGTACGGGACGTTGCAGTCAACACCAGCATTTTCAGCTGCTGTTGATGTACTAGGCAAGTGTTACGTTCAGTAGTTTGCCATTGCTTTCTGAACGACCGGCCCCTATACCTTTTTCGAAAAAACCAGCAGCGCCGTGTTTCAAACCCGGGTATACGGGCTCACAAATTGCGTTCGCAAGCCCTTAGCCACAGAGACCCTAACACCTATGGAAATAAATGGAGAGTGAGAATAGATAAGGGCGGCAATTAGATAAGAAACTATATATGCTAGGAGATTCTGATGGTCATATCAGATTGCCCATAATAGGAACAGCTCTCAACAAGAGTGCCAGGTTATAGATCCCGAAAAAGAGGGATGTCCAGATATCGTCAGGACTGGACATTGGTCTAGAAAATCGACGAGCTGTTACTAAGAGAGCGTAGGTGTTCCTACTGGAGCTTAGAGGAATCCTATTGGAACTGAGGCAGATCTCACATGTAACCCAGCAACAGATCCAGACAGGATACAAGTAACTTTAGAGTTATTTACTTTTTATTTCATCACTACGTATATGTGATTGTTGTACAGCATAAACCTCTACAGCTTCACGATCATCATCCTGATAATCATAATATTTTTTAATGATTAATGACGGACAATAAAAGTGATTGTAATTTGTTTTAACTCATAGTTCAGTCTTTATTCTTTTTTTCCAAGGGAAGCTTACCTCGGTGGGGGATTAATTACGTAACAGGGAGGGAAGTTATGTCAGAGGGAAAAACCTGCCATGCCTAGTTGTCCATTTGTCAACATAAACCTAGGCATCTAACCTTCCCTTTCCCACTCCTTGGGGATACCAGGACCAGCTAATTAGTAACAGGCCATTAGCAGCTGTACTCTTTGGTTATCCAGGAGCTTAATCTTTATTTCAGCGAAATAGATTTTGTCCTGAGTCAATTTCTGACAAATTGAGGTTGCCCGGCAGTGATAGTACATAACTTGGTGGCGGCACCCTACTTCTGACATAGACACATCAGAAGTTTTAGTTTTGAAGAGATGCTATACCTCTATCTAAGACCTAACTACTCATATTGTAGCCACACCACTGATACATTTTTAAAGCAGAGCGTAAAAAAGATCTTACCATAATCCTCCCTTTCACAAACACTATAACACTTCACTTAAGTAAACAGAGGAGTGATCCTCTACAGACCCACCAATCCCATGGTTTAGATACTACCATTACAAACCAATCAATCTCTTGGTTCAGATACTACCATACAGATGTGACTTCACATTAACTTGGTATCGACAAATGAGATGAGATGAGATGACTAACTCTTGGTTCAGATACTACCATATGGATGTGACTTCACATATATCTGGTATTGACAAATGAGATGAGATGACTCACTCTTGGTTCAGATACTACCATATGGATGTGACTTCACATATATCTGGTATCGACAAATGAGATGAGATGACTAACTCTTGGTTCAGATACTACCATATGGATGTGACTTCACATATACTTGGTATTGACAAATGAGATGAGATGAGATGACTAACTCTTGGTTCAGATACTACCATATGGATGTGACTTCACATATATCTGGTATTGACAAATGAGATGAGATGACTCACTCTTGGTTCAGATACTACCATATGGATGTGACTTCACATATATCTGGTATTGACAAATAAGATGAGATGACTCACTCTTGGTTCAGATACTACCATATGGATGTGACTTCACATATATCTGGTATTGACAAATAAGATGAGATGACAAACTCTTGGTTCAGATACTACCATATGGATGTGACTTCACATATATCTGGTATTGACAAATGAGAAGAGATGACTAACTCTTGGTTCAGATACTACTATACGGATGTGACTTCACATATACTTGGTATTGACAAATGAGATGGATGAGATGACTAACTCAATTCCTAACTACATTTCCCTTCCACAGAAACTTACCTCTGGGAAGAATTCAAAAAGGCTGTGTTAATTCTTATAAAACAAAAAAAAAAAAAAAAAAAAAAAAAAACCACAACCAAATTACTCTTTTGTAGTAGTAAACAAGTTCAATATAACAAACATACCTTCATGGCAAAGTTTCAGCTGGTAGTACAGTGCCTGCGTAAAGAGCTGCTGAATTGTGTGAATAGCGGTACGGTTTTTGAGTCCCTCTCGTTCTGAAATAAACAGATTCACTCAGTTTCCCTGGACATCCAAGACCAACACATTTTCAAATATCACATTTGACTTTTCCTTACTAACACACAAGTACTAGATAAAAGTACATCAAAGTACATCCACTTTTGTAAGACTTTACATGAGGTAGCTTCACAACTGCCCAGAACAGCCCATAGCCAGCAGCTGCTGTACAAGGATGTCAGGAACTTGGAGCTTACTACTGCCTTTGTTGGAATCAAAGACATGAAGATCTGAGAGCGAAAGAGGAAGAGGTTTGAACAATTGATTCTGCCTTGGAAATTAGTATCAGATGGTAGTGACCTTGGTGAAACAACATTGATGATGTTACCTTCACTTTACTTTTGAACTAACATGACAGAAGTGTTTGTGTGTTGTGGAAGCAGCACCATCAGAGTTGAAATTGTCCTTATTGAACACTGTACAAATGTCACATTTGGTTGTACTTGAGAAATCACACATTAACCTTGCTTCAGAAAGCTAAACAATTACTAATCAACTACAAACAGCTGCTGCCTGTACATAATAGAAGGAATGAAATAGACAGAATCACTCATATAGAGCTTATGGAGAGAACTAAACAAATATCAGTGAATCAGGTTCCAAATTGCTGTATGTAGCCGGGGCGCAGTGTTGGGGTGAGCGCCCAACATTGCTTAAATACCCCAATGGCTCGTGAATACATAACCTCTGCAGCAAAAGTCCAACTCCTGGCCTTCACGTGGCGGAACTGTTTTAACTAACAGGAGAAGGGGCAACGGCGAGTATCTGGCGCCGGAAAATAACCAGTGTGCTCTAGATATGTATACACATACATGCATGTGCAGACACGTGTGTACGTGTGTACACATCTAAACTCGAGTGAGACCACAGTCTGCTCTAGCAAAGGAAAGGTGCTGAAGACGGAGGCAACCAGCCAGGAGGCGCACCACAGAAATCAGGATGCCACGCAATTACGCAAAATGGAATATGTCGACTGCTGCTAAACGTTATGGTGCTCGCCCTGCTTTGGACCCCCAGGCAGGTGCAGTGCCGGGCCCTATGTCTCGAAAGGGTCCAACCCCAACTACTGGAGGTCCTTCTCAGATGTCCTGTGGAGCCAGGGGACATGAGAATAGAACAGCTGGCCATACTAAACTAAGACTTAAAATAATGCACTGGAATGCGGAGGGAGTCAGCAACAAAAAAGTAGAATTAGAAAACATCCTGGACAAAGAAAAAGTAAGCATATGTTGCTTGCAAGAAACTCACCTCAACGAAAATATAGCCTTCAAAATCAGAGGCTACCAGTGTTACCGATCTGACCGAAAGGACAGGCGAAAAGGTGGGATACTTACCCTTGTAAAAAATAACATCACTGCTTCCCAAATCGAAGTCTATATGGAAGGGGCTGAGTATCAGACACTTAAACTTAAAACAGGCTATACAGACCTACATCTGATCAATTACTACTGTCCAAGTGACCGTCCACAGGCACTGGACACACTACTATTAACAGAAAAAATGATTGTGTGCGGCGATTTCAACAGCCACTCGCAGAGTTGGGGCTATGATCACATGGACCAGAGAGGAGAGAGACTGGAAGACTGGCAGGATGAGAATAGATTCATCTTGGTTAACAAGCCGTCCGACCCACATACTTTCTACTCGAGATCATGGCACTCTACAACTACACCTGACCTGGCTTTTCATTCACCAGACCTGGAGTGGAACATTACACGAATTGTTGGGAAACAACTAGGTGTCAGTGACCATCGACCAGTCTTTCTAACTGTAGAAAATGAGCTTGTAAGTGAAAGCAGCACCCGCAGCACCCTCTCGAAGTGGAACTACAAGAAAGCAGACTGGGCAGTGTACAAGCATCACACCAGCATACTGGTTAGAAACCTGAACACTGAGAAAGACATAAATAAAGTAGTTGAAGAGTTTGGGAAATGCATACTACAGGCAGCGCGAGAAACAGTACCAAAAGGAGCCCGTAAACAATATAAACCCTACTGGAGTAGTGAACTGGAACAGTTGCATAATGATGTGGAAGTGTGTAGAAAGCAAGCAGAGGCCACACCCAGCCAAGAGCACCACAATAAATTCCAGCATGCAAAAGCCAAATTTCAAAGGGCCAAGCTGCAGGCTAGACGGAAAAGCTGGCAGGAGAAAACGGAGTCTCTGAACTTTGAAAGAGACACAAGGAAATTGTGGAAGCTAATAAAACAGTTTAATGACGAGGGCACAGGGAGAAACTCAAAAATTGCGCTACATAAAGATGGGAAAATCTTAACAAGAAAGCAAGCAGCTGACCATTTTGCGGACTCATTCGCACAAGATAACAATATCAAAATTAGTCCAGAGAAACAACAAGAGATTCGAGAGAAACGACAACATACAGGACAGAAGGAAATAGTACATGAGGTTCTGGAGGCACCCATCACAATCAGCGAACTGGAGCTAGCCATATCAAAACTGAAAATGAGAAAAGTCACCAGGAGCTGATGGTATCTCCAATGAAATGATCAGGAACCTAGGAACAGAGGCCAAAACAAAGCTGTTGCAGATCTTCAATAACAGCTGGACCTTAGGCAGTGTTCCACAAGCCTGGAGAGAAGCAATCATGATATCCCTCCTAAAATCAGGGAAAGATAGTTCCATTGCCTCTAGCTACAGACCAATTAGCCTCACCAGCTGTCTCTGCAAAACACTGGAGCGCATCATCAATCACAGACTGCAGTGGTACATTGAAAGTAAAAACATCCTTGTGCCACAGCAGGCTGGCTTTAGGCAGTGCTACTCTATGGAAGATCAGACAACCTACCTCTCTCAAGAAATTGAGGATGCATTCCAAGAGAAGAAGCTGGTGCTTGCGGCATGGATAGATTTGAAGAAAGCCTTTGACAAAGTCTGGAAAGAAGGTCTGATGAATAAACTGAGAAACTGCAAAGTCAATGGAAGAATGTACAAATGGTTGAAAGCATATTTGCACAACAGAAGAGCCCGAGTACAGATAGACGGACTAAAGAGCAAGAAAGTACTACTGCGTCACGGAGTTCCCCAGGGCGGAGTATTGTCCCCACACTCTTTCTAATCTTTATCAATGATCTCGTTGCTAATCTACCGCATGGAATTAAAGCTGCAATGTATGCCGATGACCTGGTTCTATGGAGCACAAATGAACATGCATCAGTGGCCACCAGATTACTACAAAGAGCTGTAGATACACTTGTTGCATGGGCAAATAGATGGTGTGTCAGCATAAACACTGACAAGTGCAGCACCACCCTATTTACCCTCTCTCCAAAACAAAAGGCAGGGACCATCCAGATAAATGGAACACCCCTACGAGAAGATAAAGAACCAACATACCTTGGAGTAACATTTGATGGCAGGCTGACATGGAGAAAGCACATCAACAAAGCAGTAGCAAAAGCCAGAAGGAAAATAGCCATCCTGAGAAAGCTAAGTGGAACCACATGGGGAGCCAGTGGGAAAATACTTAGCAAAGTTTATCAACAGAGCATACGACCACACCTGGAATACGGGTCAACTGCATGGTGTTCGGCAGCAAAAACCACACTACAAGAGCTGGACAAAGTGCAAAATCAAGCACTTAGAGTCACCACAGGAGGGATGAGATCAACCCCTATAGTGGAAATGGAGAAGATACAAGCACTGAGCGCAGAGATACGAAAACGCTAATACAAGCAGAAAAGTTCCTCAGCTTGCCAGGCCACCCTATGAAGAACAGATTTGAAAACCTAGCTATGGGGCGGTTGAAAAGAAGTAGTTTTATCCACCAGGCCAAACGACTCTGCAGAGAAACCACTGATCTGCCCACAGTTGGTATCCCCCTAACAACTATTCCAGAGCGAACTCCATGGAAAGATGAGCATAGACTATCACTACAAATCCAGACAAAAGTGAGAGGAATATTTGACAAGGAAGATCAGAACAGTGTGCAGCGCAGAACAGCCACTCTCAGCTTCCTTGATGAAGAATACCCACAGGACCTCTGGATCCGAGTCTACACAGATGGGTCAGCACAAAATGCTGTTCGAAATGGAGGAGCGGGAGTGTACATAGAATACCCAAATAATACCAGGGACACAGCTAGAGTACCGACAGGAAAGTACTGCCATAACTACGATGCTGAAATTTAGGCAATCAAGATAGCAACAGAGAAATTACTAAATACCAGCAATGGTACACAACCTGTGGTGCTATTGACAGATGCAAAATCAGTACTCAAGGCGCTCCTGTCTGGGAAATTGCCAGTACTAAGGACACTACTTTCTAAACTTAGCAGTCAGCATAAGGTCACCATACAGTGGATACCATCCCACTGTGGAGTACCCGGGAACGACAGAGCTGATCAATTGGCTAAGGAAGGAGCCAAAGAAGAACAGCCTGATGTGCCTGTAACATACCACCAAAAGAAAAGAATGATCAAATCAGTCAGAAAGCCACCAAAACCTGCTCAAGATGACTACCACATTATGGATAGACCAGAACAAGTCATTATTCTGCGCCTCAGAACAGGGCACAATAGATTACGCAACCACATGTATACAAAATTCAAGATTGGTGAAACAGCCATGTGTACATGTGGATTTGCGTCGCAGACATCAGAGCACATACTCCAAGACTGCCCAAAATATAACATATCTAGGCAAACCTTCTGGCCTAGAGAGACGACAGTGGAAGATAAACTCTATGGACCGCTGTGTGAACTGAAAAAGACAGTTCAATTCATACAAGAGACAGCACTGCAGTTATAGACATATTTCAAGCGAACGAAAGAAGAAGAAGAAGAAATCAGTGAATCAAAAAATGAGGACATGATCATGACTCTGGATAGGGTATACATATTGAGAAAATCTGTTTATAGTATACTAGCTGACCCTGCCCGGCTTCGCCCAGACCCTGGTGGGGAGCATCTCATTTAATTCATATAAGTAGTCATATAAGTTCTCGTTCCCGTTACCGACTATCTGTCTGTCTGACTGTCTGTCTGTCTGTCTGTCTGACCCAGCCCGTCTTCGCCCAGACCCTGATGGGGAGCATGTCATTTAATTCATATAAGTAGTCATATAAGTTCCCGTTCCCGACTGTCTGTCTGTCTGTCTATCTATCTATCTGTCTGTCTGTCTGACCCAGTCCAGCCCATGGTGGAGAGCATCTCATTTAAATCATATAAGTAGTCATATAAGATCCCGTTCCCGACTATCTGTCTGACTGTCTGTCTGTCTTGGGTAAATGGAGGAGGGAGGAGGAAGAGGGAGGTGGAGGAGGGAGGAGGAGGGCGGAGACAGGAGGAGTAGGGAGGAATAGGAGGGAGGAGGAGGGATTAGGAGGAGGAGGGGAGGAGGAGGGAGGAGGAGGAGGGAGGAGAAGGAGGGAGGATGAGGGAGGAGGAGGGAGCAGGAGGAGGAGAGGGAGGAGGAGAAAGAGGGAGGAGGAGGAATGTGAAGGGAGGAGGAGGTAGAGGGAGGAGGGAGGAGGAGGAGGGAGGAGGAGGGGGAGGAGGAGGAGGGAAGAGGAGGTAGAGGGAGGAGGAGGGAAGAGGGAGGAGGAGGGAGGAGGAGGAGTGAGGAGGTAGAGGGAGGAGGAGGAGGGAGGAAAAGGGAGGAGGGAGGAGAAGGAAGAAGGAGGAGGAGGGAGGAGGCAGAGGGAGAAGGAGGAAGGAGGAGGAGGGAGGAAGAGGGAGCAGGAAGAGGAGGAGGGAGAGGGAGGAGGAAGAGGGAGGAGGAGGAGGAAGAGGGAGGAGGAAGAGGAGGAAGAGGAGGGAGAGGGAGGAGGGGAAGAGGAAGAGGGTAGGAGGAGGAGGGGAGAGGAGGAGGAGGAGAAGGGAGGAGGAGGGAGGAGGTAGTAGGATGGAGAAGTAAGAGGGACGAGGTAGGAGGAGGAGGAGGGACGAGGAGGCAGGAGGAGGAAGAGGGTAGGAGGAGGAAGAGGGGAGAGGAGGAGAAGAATGGAGAAGGAGGGAGGAGGAGAAGGAGGAGTGAGGAGGAGAAGGAGGAGGCAGAGGGAGAAGAAGGAAGGAGGAGGAGGAAGGAGGGAGAGGAAGGAGGGAGAATGAGGAGGGGAGGAAGGAAAGGGAGGTGGAGAGGAGGAGGTAGAGGGAGGAGGAGGAGGAGGAGGGAGGAAAAGGGAGGAGGAGGAGGAGAAGGAAGAAGGAGGAGGAAGAGGGAGGAGGAGGATGAAGAAGGAGGAGGAGAGGAGGAGGAGAGAGGGAGGAGGGTAGAGGGAGGTGGAGGTAGAGGGAGGAGGAGGGAAGGAGGAGGAGGAAGAGAGGAGGAGGAGGAGGAGGGAGGAGAGGAGTGAGGAGGTGAGGGAGGAGGAGGAGGGAGGAAAAGGGGAGGAGGAGGGAGGAGAAGGAAGAAGGAGGAGGGAGAGGTAGAGGGAGGAGGAGGAGGAGTGAGGAGGTAGAGGGAGGAGGAGGAGGGAGGAAAGGGAGGAGGAGGGAGGAGAAGTAAGAAGGAGGAGGAAGAGGGAGGAGGAGGATGGAAGAAGGAGGAGGAAGAGGGAGGAGGAGGATGGAGAGGGAGGAAGAGGGAGGAGGAGGAAGGAGGAGGAAGAGGGAGGAGGAGGATGGAGGAGGGAGAGGGAGGAGGGGAAGAGGAAGAGGGTAGGAGGAGGAGGAGGGGGAGAGGAGGAGAAGAATGGAGAAGGAGGGAGGAGAGGAGGAGAGGAAGAGGGAGGAGGAGGAAGGAGGAGGGGGAGGAAGAGGAGGAGAGAGGAGGAGGAGAGGAGGAGGAGGGAGGAGGAAGAAGGAGGAGGAGGGAGGATGAGAACGCAGGAGGAGGAAGAGGGAGGAGAGGAGGAGGAAGGGAGGGAAGAGGAGGAGAGGGAGGAGGGAGGGGAGGTGGAGGGGGAGGAGGAGGTGGAGGGGAGGGATGAGGAGGCGGTGGAGGATGAGAGAGGAGGAGGAGAGGGAGGAGATGAGGAGGAGAGAGAGGGGTGGAGAGAGGAAGAGGTAGAAGGAGGAGGGAGAAGGAGGAGGGAGGAGAAGGAGGGGAGGAGGAGGAGATGATGAGGAGGGAGGAGGAGGAAGAGGGAAGAGGAGGGATGTGGAGGACGGAGGAGGAGGGAGGAGGTAGAGGGAGGAGTAGGAGAAAGGAAAAGGGAGGAGGAGAGAGGAGAAGTGAGGAGGTAGGAGGAGGAGGAGAGGGAGGAAGAGGAAGAGGAAGAGGGAGGAGGAGGAAAGGGAGGAGGAGGATGGAAGAAGTAGGAGGTAGAGGGAGGAGGGGGAGGGGAAGAGGAAGAGGGTAGGAGGAGGAGGGGAGAGGAGGAGGAGGGATGTGGAGGAAGGAGGAGGAGGGAGGAGGTAGAGGGAGGATGAGGAGGAAGGAAAAGGGAGGAGGAGGGAGGAGAAGGAAGAAGGAGGAGGAGGGAGGAGGTAGAGGGAGGAGGAAGAAGAGTGAGGAGGAGGAGTGAGGAGGAAGAGGGAGGAGGAGGAGGAAGAGGGAGGAGGAGGATGGAGGAGGAAGAGGAGGGAGAGGGAGGAGGGGAAGAGGAAGAGGGTAGGAGGAGGGGAGAGGAGGAGGAGGAGAAGGGAGGAGGAGGGAGGAGGTAGTAGGATGATTGATTGCCATCCCACCAGGTTAATATGTTATCGCGGACCTCAGAGAGAAGTGTCTATGTAGAAGACCATTTCCTGGACGTACGTATTTTGGGAGGGGGAGGAGGGAGGAGGGAGGAGGAGGGAGGAGGAGGAAGAAGAAAAAAAAAATACGACAGTTGGCTGCTCTGGAATGAAAGGAAGACGTGTAGAAAATTTCATCTCAATCGGATGGGCCGTTCGCGAGCGTATAAAGGACATACATACATACATACAGAGATACATAAATACGCACATCCTAATTTATATATAAGATGCAGACAAATTCTGTCTTTGGAACCCACAGCGCAAGAGAAATGGTGACCTAAAATCTACATGAAGAAAAGAATTAGAGACAATGATCAACAATATGTGGAGAACATGGAGGGAACTGCAGGAGGCGGCACATCCTAATTTATATATAAGATGCAGACAAATTCTGTCTTTGGAACCCACAGCGCAAGAGAAATGGTGACCTAAAATCTACATGAAGAAAAGAATTAGAGACAATGATCAACAATATGTGGAGAACATGGAGGGAACTGCAGGAGGCGGCACATCCTAATTTATATATAAGATGCAGACAAATTCTGTCTTTGGAACCCACAGCGCAAGAGAAATGGTGACCTAAAATCTACATGAAGAAAAGAATTAGAGACAATGATCAACAATATGTGGAGAACATGGAGGGAACTGCAGGAGGCGGCAACGATAGTAGGGCTTGGCATGAGCTGGTTAAGGGTCTTTGCTCCACTGCTGGATAAAAGACAGGAGGAGGAGAAGAAGAAGAAGAAGAAGAAGAAGAAGAAGAAGAAGAAGAAGAAGAAGAAGAAGAAGAAGAAGAAGAAGAAGAAGAAGAAGAAGAAGAAGAAGAAGAAGAAGAAGAAGAAGAAGAAAGCCAAACAGTTAACAAGGACATTTATGTTATCTTTCATCATCTAAGAGATGCTATGGGAAAGAATCATCCAGAAAAAATGAAAACAGTGGATTGTGCAGCATGACAATGTTCAGTGACATCAATCCAGATAGATAAAGCAGTAGCTGGCAACTGACAAGGCAACCAGCACGGAACATATTATTCCCTGGCCTCAAATCAACACTGAAAGGGCAGTGATTCTAGGATAATGATGACACTGTCATTAATGTCAAAAAGTAGCTGTGAGAGATTTCAACGACTGAGAATGTGTGCAACAGCTGTATGAACATTGGCAAAGGCCTGTAGTTGCCACACAGGAACTGTGGAAGTACATGTAGTGTCAATGGTTGTATCTTTGAATAATGAAGACACAAACAACAGATTGCATGATTTATTGCCTGGCATATTTCGCTGCATCTTGTCAGGTACATACTGAAGAAATCACAATAATAAAGTGAATTAACTACATAAATTCTTCAAACTGAAATATACACATGTTCGCACAGTAATGTCGATTGTCTACCACGGTAATTTTAAACTGACTAACATGTCTTTCTGCTTGCACAAGGGCGGCTTACGAAGGTTCATTATTATGGCTTCAGCAAACTTTAACAATCGACTACTTTGTGTGTTGAACAACATACGGAAGGCACTGTCTCTTTCAACCACGTGACCGCTCTCGAGCACATGTCTCCCGACCGATGAAGCCGAACTGTTCCGGTGTGTCGGCCTGCCTAGGCTACCATCTTCTGTGTGTAGTATCTTGTCCACCCAATTCGGTTTGGGTTCCGAAACCCTGCAATGTAACTGTCGCTCAGTTCTGCCTATGTAGATGGCCTCGCATCTACATGTAAATTCTTCTTCTTCTTCAGCGTTCCGAGCCATTGAGGTTCTTTGCTGCAAATACAATCCGTCTCCATTCTTCTCTCTGGTGGACCTTCTCTTGCCAGTCGTTGATTCCAAGTGCTTGTAAATTGGTAAATACAATTTGATTTGGCGTACAAAGCTACAGGTTCTTTTACTGCTGAAACAGGGATAGGTGTGTTTCTGGTACCCGATGACTAGAGTTGCAGCACAGAATGTTCGCTTGACTACTGTGGTGAGTCTGCATATACTATAAACAGATTTTCTCAATGAAGGGACACATAAAAACATCTCTCTGTCTATTGAACACGAACACAATGAAGCGTTGCCGTTTCTAGATATCCTAATGAGACGTAGAGCAGACGGCACAATTCAAAGATCGGTGTACCGTAAAGAAACATGGACTGGCCAATACTTACATTTTCAGAGCTTCGCACCTGTCCAGTACATATGGGGCTTAGTACGGACCCTGTTTGACCGTGCTAGGAAGATATGCACCCAGGACACACTGACAGAGGAATTTGAAACTCTGATGAATGCCTTAAACCTGAATGGGTACTCCACAGGATTTATAAAGCGCCACTGCCAACAGCCCAAACCGAAACCAGAAGTAACTACAGTCCCTAAACTCAAGGTATTCATCCAGGTAACCTTCCGAGGAGATGACGTAATGCAACGTCTGCGGGACCGGCTCATCACAGCAGTCGGGCGAACATTCTGTGCTGCAACTCCAGTCATTAGGTACAGAACCACACCGATCCCCATACCAACAGTAAAAGAACCTGTAGCTTTGTACGCCAAATCAAATTGTATTTACCAATTTACATGCAGATGCGAGGCCATCTACATAGGTAGAACTGAGAGACAGTTACATTGCAGGGTTTTCGGAACACATTCCGAACTGGGTGGACAAGATACTACACACAGAAGCTGGTAGCCTAGGCAGGCCGACACACCGGAACAGTCCTGCTTCATCAGTCGGGAGACATGTGCTCGAGAGCGGTCACGTGGTTGAAAGAGACAGTGCCTTCCTTGTGTTGTTCAACACACAAAGTAGTTGATTGTTAAAGTTTGCTGAAGCTATAATAATCAACCTTCGTAAGCCGTCCTTGTGCAAGCAGAAAGACATGTTAGTCAGTTTAAAATTACCGTGGTAGACAATCAACATTATTGTGCGAACATGTGTATATTTCAGTTTGAAGGATTTATCTAGTTAATTCACTTTATGTTGTGTGATTTCTTCAGTATGTACCTGACAAGATGCAGTGAAATATGCCAGGCAATAAATCGTGCAATCTATTGTTTGTCTTCGTTATTCAAATTCATCACGGGAAAACATTGTTTTTTTGTTTTGGGTTGTATCTTTATTGACTTGTCTGTCGTCTAGCCCTAGGTGGGAGACAGGTGGCAAGCTAGCTACTGTGGCAGGCAAAATAGCAATGGATCAGATAATATCCTGAATACTATAAGGGATACTGACCAACCGATGATTCAGGGGGTGATATGTATTCTACACCCTTGGACTGACTACTAGAACTGAAAGTGAAATGAGTTCCTAGAAATTAATGTCATTTGGGCAGCCACAGGTCCGCATGGCTGAATGGGTATGAACGCGTGTATAAAACATTCGTTGTACTGATGCCAAGGTAAGCGGTTCAACCCCTACACTGGACAGCTGGACTAAAATGTTGACCTGTTGTCCTTGACTTGGGGATGTAAATTACAAGTACCTCTGAAGTCAGAGTGGGTTCGTCTGAAGGCGAGGGGCATTGTTAATAGGGAAAGCTATTCCACAAGCTAAATTCAGTCCATCACTACTATAAATAGTGTATATGACCTATGCTTTAGTTCAAATTGTAAAAAATGTGGATAGCTGATGATGTCTTATTTACTAACACAGGACTGGGACTGTCAATCTCCTTCAGCTGACAGATGTACTGAACATGAGATCTCTGTGTCTATGGACTTGACCCACATGCAGTGAGGATGATTCCACAACTAACTAACTACAGACATCTCTCTATCTTTATACAGATCTAGACCTGCACACATCCCAAACTCTGTAAACAGTATAACTGTTTCAATTCTGGCTAAACAAATTCTGACTGACAGCTGACATCTGTTTTACCTGGACATATCATGAGAACCGCAGTATAAAGTCCAATTTCACCATCTGTTAGATGTAGCGGGTTGAATTTTTTTGCGACATGGAAGAATTCATCTAGAAATAGGCCGATGGGCATCTCACGTATGATACTCCTGAAACATGAAATAATTTGCTAAATGAATGTGTTGTGTATTGAATATTCAGTTGTGTGGCTTTATATTAGAAAATTAAGCAATAATTGTATTTTTTCCCGGTTGGTTAAACTCTCTTTGTGCAAGTATTTTCTGCTTCAGTCCACCTCTGATATACCTTACAATTACAAACTCCTAACATTCAAAGTTAACTCAATCTTAGGCAGTAGCCTACCAGACAAAAACAAATCTATGCAAGTAGATTCTTGTCTATGAATGTTCAAACACACGTTTCCCGCATGTACTTGAATCACAGATACTGAACATAAAGACAGAAACCAAAATACTGAGAAACTCTTGGATAACTAAGACGACCAATGATCAAGTTTACATATGGTATTTAAAGCAGATATACTCATGTACTTGAATCATGGACACTGAACATGAAGACAGAAATCTGAATGCTGAAATACAAATGGTTAGCTAAAATGACAAGTTTTCACATATTATAGGAGTTGAGTAGAGAGTCAAGAACCAACATTTTCATATGTGCTCCGTCCCCATCTTCAACAACCAGCAAAACATCCACATACTGATGATACCAACTGCACATCATGAATATATATACTGCCTATCCTCAGAGTGCCGAGTATCGACCAGATCTCCGAGGCACTCCCTGCTGCACGTTTCTCTCCAGGGCTTGATGACTTATCTGTTCTTCTACACAATTCACATAATCCCGAGGGGCCGTGACCATATCATGCACGGATATACCACCCAGCTAATCAGCCCCAGCCAGTCTGTATGTCTGTCTGTTCGTTTCCCAAACACCTGGGTAACCTGGTGAAACAGTCCAACAGATGCTCCTGATCTATATGACTATTCTTGCAGCACCTGAGCCTGTCCACATAGTTAGGATTTATCGCATACACATGCCGGCGTGTCCCCTGTGCATCACAAGATCACCTGGATAGTTTCATTCTGAATGCTCTCTAGTTTCAATAGCTGACTGTTTGACACTGTTAGCATTACATCGCCAAAGAACAAATGTTTGTCTCTTTCTAATAGTTGTATACCATTAGCCTCTTCCAGGCACTAGTTTTTACTGACTCCGGTCGTTCAGAGCATTCGCAACATTCATCAAAAAAAGCCACATCTGGCTGCTTCTAAGTTCTTCCTAATTTATCTGTTCACATTCCAAGACTTACTGCCATACAGCAGGACTAGACTAGTTCTGTGTAACATTTCAGTACGAAGGCCAGTCAATAAGTAAGTCACACAGTTCTGTGGGATGGCAGGTAAGTGTAGTTGGTGTTTTCTACAGGTGTCATTAGGTGACAGCAACATCGAATTTTATATTCCCATTCGTCAGGTGGCGCTAGGTGTCTCATGCGCAGCACATAAACAAAATGATGACTACTTACGGAGTGTACAACCAAAGAGCAACATGCTGTTGTGCGTTTTTTGTGGGCAAAAGGACTACCTGCAAAGGACATTCATAAGGAAATGCTTCCTGTTTATGCTGACAAATGTTTGTCCCATAAAGCGGTGCATAGCTGGGTAGAAAAATTTTCTCAAGGACGCTCTAAAATTGTTGATGAAATCCGATCTGGTCACCCTGTTGAGATTGCAACAGAAGTATCTGGTCAGCGGGTGGAGGAGATGATAGGTGACAGGCGAGTAACGATAGACTCTGTAGCATCTGAAATAGGGTGCTCACATGGTTCAGCATACAGCATAATGCATGATCGATTGAAATTTCCAGGACTGCTGACTAGAGAAGTGTTGCTTCTTCATGACAATGTCAGAGTACATACGGTTAGATTAACTCAGGAGAAAATTAACCAACTAAGGTGGGAAGTTCTGGAACATCCACCTTACAGCCCCGACCTAGCCCCTAGCAATTTCCACCTTTTGGTCCACTGAACACCCACCTTGGCAGGAGACATTTCGCAAATGATGCCGAAGTTGAATTGATAAAACGATGGGATAAGTGCATCAATGTTGGTGGAAATTATGTTAAGAAATAAAGGGACAATGTATGTATAAAAATAAACTGGCTTCAAGTTGTAATCATATTTTGTTATTTTTCTACAGCCATTTGTGACTTACTAATTGACTTCCCCTTGTACTTACTTTCTGTCATTTAATGAGAGTAATTTATTCCACCAGACACTTTTCACTATTCTTCTGTAGAATGAATCAGTTGATGTACGAGCGGGCTTCAAATGCAATCCTTAAAAGTGTGATAGAAATGACAAAGACATGTTTTGTACTCTGTCAATATTGTTAAGGATGCCAAGAATGTTAAGCATTTGACATCATGGCGCAGACGAACACGGTGACATCAAAGGACAGTTTAAAGATAGGCACCCCACTTTTCATAAGCACCAAAGAGAAGCAGCATCCTGTTATCCATTTTTGATCAGTGAAGGGGTGAAACTTACAGAAATTCGCCGGCGAATGAAGGTCCACAATGGTGAAACATGCCTGTCAGTCCAGCAAGTGTATGAGTGAAATAGGAAGTTTCAACCCGCAATCAAATTCAAATCGACGTGGACTTCTGAGTAAAGGTGTCCTTTTGCAACATGATAATGTTCGACCCCATACTGCCCGTGCAACAGTTGAAACCATCGAAGACCTCCACTTTCAGTGTGCACCAAATTCCTTGTACTCGCCAGACCTAGCTCCAAGTGATTTCCACCTGTTTGGACAACTCAAAGAGTCAAAAAACATTTAAGGTTTTCATCTGTAGCCCAGCTGTACTAACATTTTTCCTTACCACAGTGCAAGGCTGCCTAGCATCTTTTCTCACCACCATCCACTATCTCTCTTTCCTGTCATCTGACTAACTGTTACAATATGTTTCCATTGTTCTCTTTTCATAGTGTACCCAACAATGTTCAATGCCCCCTTCAGATGTTTGTCATCAGTTTTCTTTGTGTATAAGCCAATTTCGCAGAACTTTTATTACTCATTTTAAGTGTCTATGGTATTTTTAACATTCTTTCATTTCTGTACCTACAAAGGATTTTACAGCTCACTTACAAACATGGTTTATGACAAGTTATCCTAACAAACAAGAATTCTTTTACAACTTTTGATAAAATGGGTTTATTTATGTATGATGTCCTTTATTGTTTTTTTTTTAATGAAGTTTTTGCTTGTTCTATTCTCCTCTTTATTTTTGTGATACATATTTCATCTGGTGTTAGCCATATATTTATACACAGTACATATTATCTTGCTTCCTTAGCCAAAAGACATTCCAATAGACAGCAGTGTCCATAACGCTGAAATCTTCCCTTTAGAAGATAAGCTTTAACAGTAGTTAAAGCATCAACAGAACATTGTAGGGAACTCACCTTGGAGATTTCATCTTCAGCAGTGGATCAAACATTTCCTCATTGATATGATCCACAAGAATAGAGAATCGAGCCACCATAACTTCAAAAGTGCCCTGTTTAATCAGCAGAATCTGGTCATCTTGCTCAACCTCTGAGAACCCAGGAAGTTTCTTGCAAAACTTCACCACCTTGGTGATCTCTGGCACCATGGAGGACAAGAACTGTTGCCAGACGGAGGAGGCACTCAGTGACAGCTTGGACATATCAGGCTGCGGATAAGACAAACATATGTCATTGTAATTCCACAAACATTCCAATATGTATGGGGCAACATACAAACATATGTCATAATTCCATGAACATTCTGGTGATGTGTACGGGACAACATACAAACAAGTAATCTGTCTGGCCTGGCCACGATACAAGGCATGAAGTTCTACTACTGAAATTGTTGCAGGGTTCAGAGGAAAATAAAAAGAGGTCATCCAAGAAACAACTACATAACACAGGCTTGCACAAACACTGGGGTTCAGCTTATGCTGAGCTGAAGATAATTGTTGACAACAAGGACAGTGGAGAGACTTTATCAGACAACTTCAGCACCAGTCTTTAGACCGACTAACCAGATGTTGACTAAGGAACAAAAAGACCCTGACAGGCAAAGAAGATCAATATCCAAGTACTGCAGGAGACAAATGTATACAAGGAGGCAAATGTATTCATACAGGCAGATGGTCAACCAGGTGAGGATACGGAATCATTATTCTTTGTCCACATTATGAGGAAAGAGGGTCTGGAGAATAGGCAACAACCAGAAACAGTGAGGTTTTACTGAGAGAGGAAATGCAGAATGGGTTAGCATTGTTACGAAACATGATCAGCAGCTGAACTGATCAAGATCACACAAAGCGTTTGCATTGTGGAGGAACATGATCTCCAGCACCACCTATAGAGAGGCGGCCACATCAGGTGGCACCATAAGGGAGCGGCATAAGCAGCAAAATCAAAATACAATTTGAACTATTCAATAATTTAAAATCTTTAAGGGGCGGCATTTCGAAAAGAAAAAACATTTAAGGGGCGGCATTTCAAAGACTTGCATCACACTGAGAAAATCAACCACACGGCCTTGAGTGCAACTAAAACACAGTCATAATTATATCAGATGAACATTCTATGCACTAAATCCTTTTATCTTTAAAAATCTAAAAACAAGTTTTAAGATGCTATCTAATACCTCTCTTTGGTTCTCACCTCTCTCTCTAACATGAGAGAGAGAGAGAGAGAGAGAGAGAGAGAGAGAGAGAGAGAGAGAGAGAGAGAGAGAGAGAGAGAGAGAGAGAGAGAGAGAGAGAGAGAGAGAGAGAGAGAGACTTTGTTAGTTGTCATATCAACATTGCTACTTGCATATCTTGATTATTATCATCTGGTGAACATTTACATCTTTGCTTTATTGACTACACAAAGGCTTTTGATAGAGTTAGACATGTCAACATGGTGGATATGCTTGCAGATCTACAAATTGATGGGAAAGACATTAGACTTATAAAAAACATATATTGGAAACAACAAGCTGCCATAAGGATTGATAATGAAGTGGGACAATATTAGCTTATTAAGAGAGGTGTTAGGCAGGGATGTGTAATGTCTCCAGATCTTTTTTCCCTGTTGAGTGAAAATATTTTCAGAAATGTAGAAGGTATAAATATGGAATCAGCATTGGAGGACGAAACATCAATAACATTAGATATGCAGATGATACAGTATTGATTGCAGACAATGAGCAGGATCTGCAACAATTAGTATATGCGGTTGTTGCACACAGTGAACAACTCGGGTTCGAATTAAATTGTAAAAGACACAGATTATGGTCGTCACTAGGAAGGAAGAAATACCACAATGTAATATACAAGTTAATGGGAATATTCTTCAACAAGTGAATCGGTACAATTATCTCGGAACAGTCAAAACATCTGATGGGAGATGCCTTGAAGAGATTAGAACAAGAATCGCCATGGCGAAAGTAGCCTTTAGCAAGATGAAAAATATACTGACCAATAAAAAGATGTCAATTGAAACGAGAAAAAGAGTGTTGAGGGGCTACAAAGAGCCTGTTCTTTTGTATGGATATGAAACTTGGACAATGAGCAGTCAAGTTGAAAAACATCTGATGGCTGCAGAAATGTGGTTTCTGAGGAAAACACAAAGAATACCATGGACAGACAGAAAAACCAATGACCAAGTATTACAGGAGACAAATGAAAATCGTAAATTGATCAGAGAAATTAGACGTAGACAGTGAAAATTTTTTTGGACATGTTATGAGAAGAAATGGATTGGAGAACTTAGTGACAACTGGCAAGATCGAAGGGAACAGACCAAGGGGAAGACCGAGAAGAAAATATCTGGATGGCTTGGCCACATGACATTGTCGAGACAGGAACACTGAGCTGATCCACAACTCTGGTGATCAAGTGAAATGGTGAGTCATGACCGTCCACGCTTTTCGGCATGGCACATGATTGATTGAACATTTACTGAACCGGAGACTAATAACATTACCCGCTACACTGGTGCTGGCAAACCTTGCTTACAATTGAGAGATGAAAATTTACTGTGACAATGAATAACATTTCCCACCTCACTAGTATGGCAAATATTGCTTACAACCGAGAGATGAACATTTACTGTGACAATTAATAACATTACCCACTACACTGGTCCTGGCAAACCATGCTTATGACCAAGAGATAAACATTCACTGTGACAATGAATAACATTTCCTACGACACTGGTGTGGCAAATGTGACTTATGATCAACAGGTGAACATGATGATGGTGAAGGTGATGACCATTGTGCTGCCAATACTTACATGTTCAAGGCTCATAAAATTTACTTCATTACACCCACCACCTCACACCTTATGACTGGCACCTTGCCATCTTGATAGACGATAGTAAACTTGAGTCATACCTCTCCATAGCATAAAGCTTGGGCGGAATTTAGAGACCATGGGTTGCCCATGGAGCCTGATCCCTCTCTCTGCCTGTCTAGTTTACTCCACAGGAAAGGTAACACTAATACATCTGGAACAAGACAAGCTGCAGAAGCTCCCAGTTAAGCAAAGCAATGCTCTAACTGTCCACCTGTCAAAGCTTCAATCCTAGATCAGTTGCCAACCAAGGCTTAGATCTGGTCTGCAATGGCATTTAGTCTTTAGGTTGCATTTCTTTGCACTAGGGTAAGGCTTGTACCTTCCCAATTGCGCTCCTCCACCCAAAGATGCTGGCACAATGTGGGGGTGTTGGGTTTGGTAAGCGCCGCCCAACATTTGGCACTAACAAAAAGCAGGTAATACCATCTATAGGGTGTATTTTTAATGACAGTGGGGTTTTTGAAAATACTGCTGTTCCAGGTTTTGTATTTATCTTTTATGTTGCATGAACTCCACAGAGTGTAAATACAAAACTTGGAATGGCAATATTTTCAAATACCCGTCATTAAAAATACACCCTTTATTATCATGTAGATGCTCAGTGATATCTGACTACGACCTGACTGTGACCCCACACCCAGAATAGCAACAAATAATCAACAACAGGTCTTACCATATCACGCGACTCTTTCATCTTGTTAATTTTGTCATTTGCCTCTGAGACATTGGCGTGAGTATTGATGGTGGTTGCCATGTGTGCCTCGATAATAACATCTGTCACCTGGGCAATCAACAGACGCCTGGTATCTGACGGGGTTTCTTGCACCTAATTTGACACGTGGAGATTTCATTAATCTAGCTGGAGACAGATTCGTTATTTGTGTTGTATGAACACAGCAAGCAATCAACAGTTAATGAGTCTGTCTATTGTTAATAGACAAGTAAGAAATCACAAATGTCCTGAATGAAGAATCTTACTGTAAATGTGTGCCAGCAATAAATTAACTTTATCAACACACATACCAAAGATGAATTAATGTTCTTCAAGTACATGCCAGAACACATTTTCAGTAAAGATGTATCAGCAATAAACACATGTTCTTCTAGCATATATGAGAAATAAATAAACTTTTCTCTAGTATATTTTTGAAGTCAATAAACTTTCTCCCAGCAAGGATTATACGTAAATATCCTTTTTCCTATATTGTAAAAAAAAGAAATTCAACTTTCTAAAGTTAATTCAGAAATAAACTAAATTTCTCCAAGTATGATTTAAAAATACACTTTACTCCAGGACTGTGTAAGAAATAAATAACTTTCTCCTATTTCCTAGCATGTGTAAGAAATAAACTTTCTCCAAGGTTTATAAAAAAAATATAAACTTTCTCCTAGCCTGCATTACAAATAAACAAACCTTTCAACAAGTATTAGAAATAGCCTTTATCCAAGACTATATTCTACAAAATAATATCTAAAATAACTTTTCTTCTAGTATGGCACATTGATGAAGCAATTAGGATGTTACACCGAGAATGGCAAGCACAAGTGGATGAGAGTTTGATGCCAGCTCTCGACATTCACTACAGGAGGGAAAGACTAGACCTATGACCTTGTGCACCCAGGTCTACAACATGTCATGGTCCTAACACCCCACATATCAAAGCATCTTCCTGTTTTGTGGGAGGGAAAGACTAGACCTATGACCCCGTGCACCCAGGTCTACAACATGTCATGGTCCTAACACCCCACATATCACAGCATCTTCCTGTTGTGTGGGAGGGAAAGACTAGACCTATGACCCTGTGCACCCAGGTCTACAACATGTCATGGTCCTAACACCCCACATATCACAGCATCTTCCTGTTGTGTGTCTAATGAGAGGGAAAGACTAGACCTATGACCCTGTGCACCCAGGCCTACATGTCATAGTTCTAACAACCCACATACCACAGCATCTTCCTGTTGTGTGTCTAACGAGAGGGAAAGACTAGACCTATGACCCCGTGCACCCAGGTCTACAACATGTCATGGTCCTAACACCCCACATACCACAGCATCTTCCTGTTGAGTGGGAGGGAAAGACTAGACCTATGACCCTGTGCACCCAGGTCTACAACATGTCATGGTCCTAACACCCCACCCCACATACCACAGCATCTTCCTGTTGTGTGGGAGGGAAAGACTAGACCTATGACCCTGTGCACCCAGGCCTACATGTCATAGTTCTAACAACCCACATACCACAGCATCTTCCTGTTGTGTGTCTAACGGGAGGGAAAGACTAGACCTATGACCCTGTGCACCCAGGTCTACAACATGTCATGGTTCTAACACCCCACATACCACAGCAGGTTCCTGTTGTGTGTCTAACGGGAGGGAAAGACTAGACCTATGACCCCGTGCACCCAGGTCTACATGTCATGGTCCTAACACCCCACATACCACAGCATCTTCCTGTTGTGTGTCTAACGAGAGGGAAAGACTAGACCTATGACCCTGTGACCCAGGCCTACATGTCATGGTCCTAACACCCCACATACCACAGTATCTTCCTTTTGTGTGTCTAACGAGAGGGAAAGACTAGACCTATGACCTCGTGCACCCAGGTCTACAACATGTCATGGTCCTAACACCCCACATACCACAGCATCTTCCTGTTGTGTGTCTAACGGGAGGGAAAGACTAGACCTATGACTCCGTGCACCCAGGCCTACATGTCATGGTCCTAACACCCCACATACCACAGCATCTTCCTGTTGTGTGTCTAACGGGAGGGAAAGACTAGACCTATGACCCCGTGCACCCAGGTCTACATGTCATGGTCCTAACACCCCACATACCACAGCATCTTCCTGTTGTGTGTCTAACGGGAGGGAAAGACTAGACCTATGACTCCGTGCACCCAGGCCTACAACATGTCATGGTCCTAACACCCCACATACCACAGCATCTTCCTGTTGTGTGTCTAACGGGAGGGAAAGACTAGACCTATGACCCCGTGCACCCAGGTCTACAACATGTCATGGTCCTAACACCCCACATACCACAGCATCTTCCTGTTGTGTGTCTAACGGGAGGGAAAGACTAGACCTATGACCCCGTGCACCCAGGTCTACAACATGTCATGGTCCTAACACCCCACATACCACAGCAGGTTTCTGTTGTGTGTCTAACGGGAGGGAAAGACTAGACCTATGACCCCGTGACCCAGGCCTACATGTCATGGTCCTAACACCCCACCCCACATACCACAGCAGGTTCCTGATGTGTCTAATCTCTTTAACATAGATTAGGAAACATTCAACTTTCTACCATACATAAAAAAATCATGAATACTCTCCAGGATTTATCAGAAGAAATAAACAAACATTTCTCAAAGATTGAATAAGAAATACAGAAATCGTATCCCCTATTGTATTAAAAACAAATTTACTTCCTCCAAAAGTAAATAAAATATAAACAATTTTCCTTCAAGATTTTATCAGAAATAAAGTTTCTTAAAGACTGCATAGAAATAAACTATTTTAAAGATTGCATTAGAAATTAAATTTTTACAAGATTCTATCAGAAACAAACTTCCTCCAAGATTATACCCGCACATGTTACCAGAGCCCAAAAGGGAAGCGAAGACTAGTAAAACAGTGATCTACCACCAAGTATGTCGTAAAAAGCGTTCAAGAAGGGTGGATGTGACCACAACCCATCTGGTCAGGAACAAGTCTACAGAACAGGAAGAGCTGGTTGAGGGTATAAGCTTAATTAGGAGATGAGAGGCCGCGGCAGAAGAAGACAGGAAATTAGATCTAGCACCAAATTTAGACTATTTAACTCCAACATTAGATCAGCATAGATAAAAAATGTGGAGAAAGACTAAACACATTATTCAAAAATAAACATTCATTAATTGATGCCAGCACAAAATAGAAGAACTAAAATCGTGTCATAGAATAACCAATGTGAAAATATCAAATTCCAGAGAATCAAGACACAGGGAACGACAGTGGCATTGAGAAAACCTGTATATATTATAACGGGAATGTCATTCCCCTGGAACCCATAGGATAAAAGGTATAGAGTCCTAAAACCACACAGAAGTGAACTAGAGACAAAGATAAGTAAAATGAGGAGGACAAAGAGGGAGCTGCAGGAGACAGCAAAGGATAGGAAGGCTTGACTGAGTCAGTTCAAGGCCTATGCTGGATAGGGGGATCAAATGCAGAAGAGGATTACATCAGAAACACACTACCATTCTATACTGCACTGCTACAAGACTAGGCTGCTTTGTCTAATGTAGAACCTGACCTTACCTCTGCCATGATGCGCTGAACATCAAATGAACTGTTGGGAAAATAATCAAAGAAGTCAAAACACGTTTCAGAAGGCTCCTGTTTGATTACAACTGTCTCCATCTGAAAGAAAAACAACAACAAAAAACAATTAACACTGTGAAACCAAAACCATGCTGAGTTGTACCAGAAGAAGGTTAACGCTGAAACCAAAACCACGCTGAGTTGTACCAGAAGAAGGTTACCACTGTGAAACCAAAACCATGCTGAGTTGTACCAGAAGAAGGTTACCACTGTGAAACCAAAACCACGCTGAATTGTACCAGAAGAAGGTTAACACTGAAACCAAAAACCATGCTGATTTGTACCAGAAGAAAGTCTTCTAATGGTCTGATGTCAATTTCTGGCTGTCAAAACAAGTAGCCTGCTCTGCTCAAGCATAGAGTTGTCCACTAATACTGGTGGATATTCATCCTGCTGAACACTGCTTGCCTGACTCCCATGCAATGCCTGGGATCTATCACTAGAAGGTGCACTTCTTGGCATTTACACAGCACAATTTGTGACAGACCTCCTGGCATTTATTTGCAGAATGAATACATGATGTATTTATTACTGACTTGGCATTTACACAGCACAATTTGTGACAGACCTTCTGGCATTTATTTGCAGAATGAATACATGATGTATTTATTACTGACTTGGCATTTACACAGCACAATTTGTGACAGACCTTCTGGCATTTATTTGCAGAATGAATACATGATGTATTTATTACTGACTTGGCATTTACACAGCACAATTTGTGACAGACCTTCTGGCATTTATTTGTAGAATGAATACATGATGTATTTATTACTGACTTGGCATTTACACAGCACAATTTGTGACAGACCTTCTGGCATTTATTTGCAGAATGAATACATGATGTATTTATTACTGACTTGGCATTTACACAGCACAATTTGTGACAGACCTTCTGGCATTTATTTGCAGAATGAATACATGATGTATTTATTACTGACTTGGCATTTACACAGCACAATTTGTGACAGACCTTCTGGCATTTATTTGTAGAATGAATACATGATGTATTTATTACTGACTTGGCATTTACACAGCACAATTTGTGACAGACCTTCTGGCATTTATTTGCAGAATGAATACATGATGTATTTATTACTGACTTGGCATTTACACAGCACAATTTGTGACAGACCTTCTGGCATTTATTTGCAGAATGAATACATGATGTATTTATTACTGACTTGGCATTTACACAGCACAATTTGTGACAGACCTTCTGGCGTTTATTTGCAGAATGAATACATGATGTATTTATTACTGACTTGGCATTTACACAGCACCATTTGTGACAGACCTTCTGGCATTTATTTGTAGAATGAATACATGATGTATTTATTACTGACTTGGCATTTAGATAAGGAACATATCACATATTTTACTATTTCTTGGGTCATACTGCTACTGCCATGAAGTAACATAGAGAGGAGACAGATGTCATTTTCTGTGTTTTGCTTGTCTTGTTGCCTGTACTAACATTGTTTTTGATTTCTTTAATGTCTCTTCCACTCCATCTAACCAACTCTTCCGGGTTGTTATCTCTCCTTGCACCCTGATGTTCCTATGAAGAACACCCCAGCTGCTAGCCGATCCTTCTCCATCTAAACTAAATGTCCCAACCACTTAAATCCCTTGTGTTCTATCCATCCATCATCCATCATGTGCCATGACGGTAAGCGTGGGCGTGCCATCTCACTCGATCACCAGAGTCGTGGATCAGCTCCGTGTTCCTGTCTCGAAAATGCCATGTGGCCAATCCATCCAAGTATTTACTTCTCGGTCTTCCCCTTGGTCTCTTCCCTTCGATCTTGCCAGTTGTCACCAAGTTCTCCAAGTCATTTCTTCTCATAACATGCCCAAAAAATTTTGACTGTCTACGTCTAATGACTCAAATCAGTTTACGATCTTCATTTGTTTCTTGAAGGACTTGTTCATTGGTTTTTCTGTCCATCCATGGTATTCTTTGCATTTTCCTCAGAAACCACATTTCCACAGCCATCAGCTGTTTTTCAGCTTGACTGCTTATTGTCCATGCTTCACATCCATACAAAAGCACAGGTTCTATGTAGCACCTCAACACCCTTTTTCTCGTTTCAATTGATATCTTTTTATTGGTCAGTATGTTTTTCATCTTGCAAAAGGCTACCTTCGCAATGGCAATTCTTGTTCTAATCTCTTCAAGGCATCTCCCATAAGATGTTATGACTGTGCCGAGATAACTGTATCGATTCACTTGTTTAAGAATATGCCCATCTACTCGTATATCACATTGTGGTATTTCCTTCTTCCCAGTGAGGACCATAATCTGTGTCTTCTTAATATTCAGTTCTAACCCTAGTTGTTCACTGTGTGCAACAATCGCATCTACTAAATTTTGCAGGTCCTGTTCATTGTCTGCAATCAAGACTGTATCATCTGCATGATCTAATGTTATTGATGTATCTTCCCCCAATGATGATTCCTTCCATATCTACTATATTTCTGAATATATTTTCACTGTACAGGGAACAAAGATCTGGAGACATTGCACAATCCCTGTCTCACACCTCTTTTAATATTCTGATATTGACCTACTTCATTATCAATTCTTATGACAGCTTTTTGTTTCCAATATATGTGTTCTATACAGTCAACAATAGATGCCATCCCGACACTTGTTCTTAGTTTCTCGCCTGTCTCACCATCTTGCCTTACTCCTCCAGCTATGTTTCACATGCATCTCATCTTACATGATGTCACACTACACTTGTACTTAGTTTCTCACCTGTCTCCCTATCTTGCCTTACTCCTCCAGCTGTTTCACATGCATCTCATCTTACATGATATCCCACTACACTTGTTCTTAGTTTCTCACCTGTCTCCCTATCTTGCCTTACTCCTCCAGCTGTTTCACATGCATCTCATCTTACATGATATCCCACTACACTTGTTCTTAGTTTCTCACCAGTCTCCCTATCTTGCCTTACTCCTCCAGCTGTTTCACATGCATCTCATCTTACATGATATCCCACTACACTTATTCTTAGTTTCTCACCTGTCTCCCTATCTTGCCTTACTCCTCCAGCTGTTTCACATGCATCTCATCTTACATGATATCCCACTACACTTGTTCTTAGTTTCTCACCTGTCTCCCTATCTTGCCTTACTCCTCCAGCTGTTTCACATGCATCTCATCTTACATGATATCCCACTACACTTGTTCTTAGTTTCTCACCTGTCTCCCTATCTTGCTTTACTCCTCCAGCTGTTTCACATGCATCTCATCTTACATGATATCCCACTACACTTGTTCTTAGTTTCTCACCTATCTCCCTATCTCACCTTACTCCTCCAGCTGTTTCACATGCATCTCATCTTACATGATATCACACTACACTTGTGTGTTTCTACGACCTTCCATGTCCGGCATTGGTAATACAGCGTTGGGACGAACAAATCGAGTATCAGCTTCTTCTTTGTATGCATGTTGATATTTGGATGTATTAGAATAGGTGCCATTAGATAGTTGAGTTGTCTGGTTTCCACATTCTCGTCCCCAGTTCTCCATCCTTTGTGAACACACTGGTCAGGCATATTTTATTCTTGACCTAGTATATACAGAATGAACACATCATATATTTTACTACTGAACGAAAACATCACATATTTACTAATAATCTGTTATTTACAGAACACGTCACATACTTAAATACTGACATGTTATTTACAAAACACACATCATATATTTACTCCGGTATTTACAGAATGAACACAATGTATTATTGGCCTGGCTTTTACAGAATAAACACATCACATATTTTACTACTGAACTGGTATTTGTAGACTACATTATATATTTTACTAATGACTTTCTGGCATTTACAGAACAAACAGATATTTTCTTACTGATTTCCTGGCATTTACAGAACAAACGTGTATTTTGTTTTCTGATTTCCAGACAAACATATATTTTGTTTACTGATTTCCCTCTCATTTACAGAACAGGCATATATTTTGTTTACAGATTCCCTTGCATTTACAGAACAAACATATATGTTGTTACTGATTTCTTGACCCTGACACTTACAGAATGAACTCATGCATTATTACTGACCTCCTGTTTGACAGATCCAACAGAAAACATGCTAGAAGTCGGTGACATGAGATCCTCATTTATGTTCACATCCACCTTGCTGTCAACTTGAGCTTTTGTATTATAGATGTTGCCAGTCGCCGCAGGGCTCAAGACAGACTCAGCGAAGGCCAGCGGGTTGAAGGACAAAAAGCTTGATGGTGAATCAGTATCAAGGACATCAAGCGGCAAAATAAGCGGGGAGGGAAGATTATCATTGGCTGACTGTGCACCAGGGGAATATACTGAAACGATACATGAAATCAAAAAGAATGACTTAAAAGAAAAAGAACTGGAAATGTATCTAAGAGCAAAGAATGAAATACAATGTGTGATCTATGGAAGGAGATTGCAGCAACTTATTTAGCTATCCATGAGCAATGAAAGTGATCTTTTACAAACCAAACTAAAACTGTAATGCCTGCAACATGCTCACCTGAATTGTCCATCAGGTTTTCATTGTTCCCACTAAACAACTTGCTGTCATACGACTGACTGACATTGAAATTAATCCCAGAGGTCAAGGGACTCAATTCTGCCATTCCAAGATCTGGGAAAGGGGATGGTACTTGAATGGAAGAAGGACTGCCCAGACTGAGAACATCACTGTAGCTCTGGTTGCTGGCAGCGGAAGAGTTCATGTTGATATTATTCTCTTGCTGTGGGGTAGACGACACATTCACTGCAGCTGATGTAGAACTAGATGACTGGGAGTGCCCACCTCCAGATTTTGAGTGCTCTCGGAAGCTCTGCTGGGCCGCAGACAGGAACGCCTGAAAATTATTGTTTTACAATTAATGCTCATAACAACATCCCACTAATTTCCTTCTTAGGAGCACACAAAAATATTACAATCAGTATGGAGACGAAAATAACCATGCCAAACAGCATTTTTATGTCACTGCTGTTACCAGTGTTAAACATGGCTTCTGACCACAACTCATGACAGGAAGGTTGAGGCATGAAATGAGATGCATGAGAAAAACTGTTGGTCCAGCAGAAGTGTCAGATGACAAATTGGCATTAATAGAAGCACAGGAAGACTACATTGTACAGAACAGAGATAAAGATGGAATGAATGAACATAATTTATTTTCAAAGGACTAAGCATTGGGCACATCTTACATTCTGCCATTCCTACACTTTAACTGTATATATTCAACAATATAAATATTAAATCAATTTGGCAGCAAACACAATAATATAAACATGGAATAACATGTGATAAATTGCATAATATGTGAAAAACAGCTCAATATTATCAGCAAAATATGAGGACATAAACTAGTAGAACAATTAAACATTGATAGCAAACATCTGCTATAACAATAAAGAATATATACTACCAGCAAGCAGCAACCGTAAGAATCAACAACCACTTATGAACATCTCAGTGCATAAAGAAGAGTGCCAGACAAGGATGTGTTCTGTCACCTGATTTGTTTTCATCATCACCATTGGCATAAGCATTGGTGGTCAATGTTTCGCCATCTCACTAGAGTCATGGATCAGTTCTGTGTTCTTGTCTAAACCATACCAAGTGACCAAGCCATCTAGGTATTTACTTCTCTGCCTTCCTCTTGTTCTTTTCCCCTCAATCTTGCCAGTTGTCACCAAGTTCTCCAATTTATTTTTTCTCATAACGTGTCCAAAACATTGGGACTGTCTACGTCTAATTTCTCTAAACAGTTTATGGTTTTTATTTGTTTCTTGTATGACTTGGTCATTGGTTTTTCTGTCTGTCTATGGTATTCTTTGCATTTTCCTCAGAAACCACATTTTCACAGCCATTAGATGTTACAGCTTGGCTGCTCATTGTCCACACTTCACATCTATACAAATGTACAGGTTCTATGATGCACTTCAACACTCTTTTTCTCATTGTAATTATGTTTTCCATCTTGCAGGAGGCTACCTTCACCATGGTGATTCTTGTTCTAATCTCTTCAAGACATCTCCCATCAGATGTTATGGCTGCTCCGAGATAGTTGTACCGATTAAATTGTTTAAGAATATTCCCATTTACCTGTATATTATATTGTGGTGATTGAGAAGAATTCTGGTGAGTATCTTCCCTGCAATTGAGAGCAAGGAGATGCCTTGGTGGTTGTTACAGGATTGGCGGTTTCCTTTGTTTGTCTAGGTGGACTATTGACACTTCCTTAAAATCCTGTGGCATGGTCTCGTTCACCCATATGTTTGTAAAGACTTGGTGAAGCTGCTCTATCAGAACCGGTCCACCTGCTATGTAGATCTCTGCCGGGTTGAGTCAGGACCAGAGGCCTCACTGCTGGAAAGTTGATGGATAGCTTTGTTTATTTTCACTATGGTTGGTAAGTCAGCAAGAGTATTATTAGTGGGGACTTGAGGAAGGCAGTTGATGGTTTCATCATATATGGAGGATGTTGCATTTAAGATGTTGCTAAAATGCTCTGCCGGGCATTGGGGGATTTCTTTCTTATCGGTAACCAATGTCCCCCTCATCTGCACTAAGGAGGGGAACTATGCCTGGTGATGCAGGGCCATAATCCATTTTTAGTGAGTCATAGAAGTTTTTCATATCATGTCTATCAGCAAAGCCTTGAATCTCATCAGCTTTGTTCCTCAGCCAGGAGTCCTGTATGTGCCGAAGTTTCTGGTGCACTACTTTCTGGATGTTGTTGAAGGCATCTTTTAAATAGGTCATTCAGATATGCCTTGTGGAGAAGATGATTCTAGGCCAGAAATTGGTTAATATCTTCAGAATTTTCATCGAAGTCTTTATACATTTGGTGGGCTGGACACAGGATTTCACCCAGGATTTCTACAGCAGTGTTGTAGATTGTGTCCTTTAGGGCTATCCACTCTGTTTCCACATCTTGTTTAACTACGGCACTGGGTTTGAGGTGGTCCTCCAGCATATTTACAAACGACGGCTACACTTTCTTACTATTTAGGTGAGTGACAATTAGTTTATTTTTGCATTTTTTCTCCTTGAGGAAGCCATGGTGGTTTGATGTGCATGTTTATTTTTTAGACAATCAGACAATGATCTGTCCAACATTCGGCAGCACACATGAATTGTGTCACCCAAAAGTAAAGAAAAGGTCGACCACAGTTATAGGGTACCCACCAACTGCGGCTAGCTGATTAGGTAAGATGGAGCAGAGTAATGATGGAGCAGACAATGTTTAGGGCACATTTTCTAGCCCCTTCCATACGCTTTGTAGGTCAGTAGTGCTTTCCTATAGAGGGCTGCTCAGTTGTTCAGGGGGCTGCCAAATCCCACTGTTGCTCCGGTCAGTAGAAGACGACCACATGACCTGAGCCGCCTGTGTGCAGGTCTGCGACTATGACTGCCAGCGTGCCCACGCCTGCCGCTTCACCGCTTACCCATGGCCACAGTGTTTGAAGATGATAGATGAAGTTGGATGAAGAATGAATTGTGCGATGAATTGGATTAAAGTGAGGAAGAGTTGCACAATTCGTCGACCATATTCTCTCGTCTGAATCCATCTGAATCCAGAGGCAAGACAAGCCAAGATGACTGGAGACGAATACAGTTGTAGTGGATGACCAAGGCACTCTACGTGCCTTGCTGTGCTCATTACGCTCCACAACACTTTGCAGGTAACGCTGTCTTGCCCGTTGAATCATCAATGATTTCTTCTGCAGTCTGCCAAATCCGGTCTGGTTTGATGCCGAATTGTTTACCCTTGCCTGGTTTTGCCGGCCTGTCACAGCCATTGTCCCGGGGAGGGAGGGAGGGAGCCCCCCCCCCCCCCCCCCCCCACTGTCTGTATAACAGTTCTGTTAACAGTTCAAATGTATAATGTTCTGTTTCACCCCAATGTATAACAGTTCTGATTCACCATAATCTATAACTGTTCTGTTTCACCCCAAATGTATGACTGTTCTGATTCACCACAATGTAAAACAGTTCTGATTCACCCAAAATGTATAATTGTTCTGTTTCATCCCAAATGTATAAATGTTCTGATTCACTCCAATGTATAACAGTTCTGATTCACCCCAAATGTATAACTGTTCTGCTTCATTCCAAATGTATAACTGTTCTGATTCACCCCAGTTTATAGTAAACTGTTAACAGCTTTCTTAGTGAATAATCATACGGTTTCAAGCACTAATCACCAAACAGTGTAGCATGAGATTGTGACAGGGTCAGTGTAAATAAGGGGCTTGGAATACATTTTGCCTGCCTTAATTTTGTTTAATTTGCAATCTCTCTCTCTCTCTCCCTCTCTCTCTCTCTCTCTGTGCGCGCGTGCGGGTGCGTGTGTGTCTCTATATATAGATATATGTGTGTGTGTGTGCACGAACACACACTCCCACACCCCACCCACACACACACATAAGTATTGAAAATCCATAGCCAATGAAGGCATATCTTGTTAATAAAAATATGTGTGGGTAAGACCTGTTCATGTCAAAATTGTTGTCAGGGATATATAGTTTTAGAATCACTGGTTTATATATTGTAACCATTATTTACATTCTCATTCTTACTGATGATAATGATGATGGTCACATGTTTCAGTTAGGCACATGTTGGCTCTTTAATTCCATAATTTTGGTTAGTTGATTCCCCGTGTGTACACGAAACCAGACCTGGACGTATACGCGTACATGTCTTCCACTTCACAAAGTCAAGTACATGTTACTCAGTTTAATCTCTCTCTCTCACACACACAGTCACAGAGAGAGAGAGAGAGAGAGAGAGAGAGAGAGAGAGAGAGAGAGAGAGAGAGAGAGAGAGAGAGAGAGAGAGAGAGAGAGAGAGAGAGAGAGAAAGAGAGAGAGAGAGAGAGAGAGACAGACAGACAGACAGAGAGACAGAGAGAGAGAGCCGAGACAAGAGTGAGAGAGAGATCTACATCAAGAAAGAAATATATACAAGGGACTTCTCACTTCTCATAAGTCTTTAGCCTGACCATGAAAGAGTAGGCAGAGAAAATTTAAATTTGGCACATGTATAGCTCATTCAATTTGTAATGGACATATGAATTATGAATTTCCCTCCTCAACTGGTTTTCCCGATATGGTGCATGGCACAACACACCCTATTGACCAGATTTGTACATCCAACTGTTTGTCTGAACAATGGAGAAATCAGACGCCAAGACTGTGATAAAATTCTTGATGTTACAGGGAAAAACACCTACAGAAATACACAGGGAGATGGAGCCAGTGTTTGAGGAAGTCTGTCCTTTGTATGCTTCTGTTAAAAATTGGTGTTCACAGTTTAAGTGTGGCCGTTCTCAAGTTGCTGATCTGCCAAGATCAGGACGACTGTCCTCAAAGTGCAATGATGCAAATGTGAAGAAAATCACAGACCAGGATAGGAAAATTACAATTGCAGAGATGTCGGGTTCAGCAAAACTGAGTAAGAGTACAGTTTACAACAGACTGAACATGAGAAAAGTGTGTTCCCGCTGGATCCCGTGCCTGCTGACATGTGAACAGAAACAAACACGGGCTGATTGCTGTGGCCAGTTGCTCAACATGTGGCGGTGGAAAAACATGTTGACGACCATGGTGACCGTAGATGAGACTTGAATTCACCATTATGACCCAGAATCCAAAATTGCCAGCACGCAGTGAAAACCCCGGGCTCGCCAACACATGTCAAGCCAAGAGCACAAAAATCTGCAAGAAAAGTGATGCTGACTGTTTTTGGGGACATCAAAGGTGTCATATTGAAAGATTACATGCTTCATGGCAACACGGTTAATAGGCAGTACTATGCAGATCTCCTTATCAAACTAAGAAAGGCTGTGACCAGAAAACGAGGGATACCGCGTACGCAAATTCTGCCTTTGCTTCAAGACAATGTGCGCTCCCATAAAGCACGGTTTGTGCTGCAAACTGCCAATGATTTGAAAATTGAAATTCTTCCACACTCATCATATTCTCCAGATCTGGCTCTATCAGACTTTTTTCTTTTCCCAAATCTTAAAAAACAGCTGAAAGGAAATGTTTTGACAGTGACGAAGATGTCATACTGGCTTGTGATAACTGGTTAAGTTCGAAAAATAGGTTGTTTTATTCTGAAAGTCTTTTCAAGGTCACGCAGAGATGGCAGAAATGCATAAATTCAGGTGGTGGCTACATTGAGAAGGGATAAGCACTGTGCCAAATTTCAATTTTCTCCGCCTACTCCTTCATGGTCAGGCTAAAGACTTATGAGAAGTCCCTTGTGTGTATGTGTTTTGAAAGAAGCAAAGGACACAAAGACATTTATCACAAACATGAGAAAGAGGTAGCTATCATTTATGGCCAAAAATGATGGCAGCCTCTTTCTCATGAGAAGAGAGAGAAAGTTATTCACAGCCTCATGTCAAGGCACAGAAAGGAGTCCACGTACGAAGTGATACAAGCTGTTGGAGATTGCAAGATGTGGAGAAGCATGACCGCCCATGCTGGTCGGCAAGACACATGATGATGATAATGATGATGTATTTGACTGACTATTGACTTTGATGAGGCCTGATATGATCGGTCCAAATTGTAGGTATTGCCAACACCAGAAAGAAACCAAATGAAAACTCAGCCAATGCCCTGTCCAGTATTACAAGAGAAGAGAATTCCCCACACCTCAACCTAGTCAACACTGTATGGTACACCTGACTAACTAGCCAGAACCACAGTTGTGCACAGTGGGATCACAACCACCAAACGTTTATGTTCAGTGATGGCAGAATGAAGACAGGACAAAACAGCACTGTGTCTCAGGGAACTCATGTGTTCTGTTACTTCAGTACATACATGAACATAACTACTGACTGACCTGCATCAACTCGGCTTTAAAGGTTCCGTTAGCCTGAAGCAGTTTCTGTAGCTCAGCCATCCTCAGACGGTACAGCTCGTGGGGGGAGGGGTAGGGGGCAATGGGAAGGTTAGTTGTATGGGTTCGACTTGATTCTCCACTCACATCTTTGAGGCGTTTTGGACGGCGACCAAGTCGTGATGCTAGTTAGGAGACAAAGAAAGAACAGACAAACCACATGAAGTATGCCAATACTGCTCTGACAACAACAACAAAACAATGCGGAGATTAACTAGTATAAATATTAAATTCTATACATCTCACGTTTCCTAGGAAGACGATGAGTTACAAGGAAAAGGTAGCTGCATTGCAGATATTGCCGTTGTAGTGTGGAGTGTAAGGACTTCACATATACTAGACCACAACAGATGACCAGGACCATAATTTGCATACAAGAATCATACATGAGAGTACCATCCAATAAGTATCCGGATTGTGTCAGGATAACCCAAAGAAGAAGGTAAGTTTAGTAACTACTCCAAAGTGCACAGTGTACATCTGACACTGGTGGTGCAGTGGGCAAATATCATCATCTTCTCCTGCTTTGTTATTCAAAATGACACCGGACCAGTTTATTCCAGTGCAGGAACAGCTTATTGTGATAACATTTTTGGTGAAAACCAAAACCTGCTGAAATTCATCTTTGGCTGTCATGTGTGTTTGTAGTACAGACTGCAGCATGTTCATAAGTGTTTAAATGGTGTAAACACTTTACTTAAGGTTATGAATCCATCAAGGATGAGCCCTGTGAAAGTCGATCAAAAAGTGTCATGCTTCAGCATGACAATGCAAGACCCCATACAGCCAACAAAACATTGGCAATTATTGACCAATTACACTGGGATGTATTGCCACCCCCACCTTACAGCCCTGACTTGGCTCAGAGTAATGTTCACCTTTCTGGCCCTTTGAAACAGCATCTCCGAGGACAGAAGTTTGACACGGATTACAAAGAGCATCAGGTATTCATTATATGAATACATACATTACATATATTGAATATCATACTGTTATCTAGATTCATCATAAAGGTTTTTCACATAATCTGACCATACATGTCAAACCTGATCTTTTTCTATTATGATTTTTCCATCTTTTGTTTTTAAGGCAGTCTGTTGATATCTGTGTTCTTTTATTAGTAAGGTCCTGAATTCTTTTGTGCATTAATTTGGTACTTTTACTGTTGTGTTGTTTTGAATTTCTATGCAATTTTTCTCAAGCCATGCTTTTTTTTAAAACCTCGTTACATAATGTTCTGACTTTTCTGTGAATCTCTTCATATTTGTCAGAGTTATTTTTGTTGTGTCTTCATTAGTTGTAAAATTTCTTCAGTCATCCATTTCTTATAACCCACTTTCTTTAATTTTGGAATAGTTGTTTCTGTAGCCAAACTGATTGAAGTCTTCAATATTTCCCATTGATCATCCACATCTTGAAATAGGATCTCTACATCAGACAATATATCAAATCTGTTTTTTACTTCTATGCTGAAATTGTCTTGTATTTCCTTGTCATTTTTCAATCCACGCAGATCATATTTAGTGTTGTCGTCCTGATGTATGCCTGACTTTCTTTAACTTTATCCTAAATGTGCCTATATGCAATCAGTGATCACTGCAATAGTCTGCATTGGGAACTCTTTTTACGACTGTTAGCTTATTTCGAAACCTCCTGCTAATCAGGATGTAATCTATCTGGTTTTAAATCTTGCTGTCTGGGTTCCTCCATGTCCATAATTTTCTAGGATGCTGTTTAAACCAGGTGTTTCCTACAACCATTTCTTGTTCTTTTGCCCATTTTACAAGTCTGTATCCTCTTTCATTTGACCTCTCCCAAACCATGGTTGCCTACACTACGTCCATCGCCTTGATTTCCTACGTTCGCATTGAAGTCACCCATTATAATAGTTATTTCTTATGAAGGCGAGGGACACCGGTAAAAGAGAAAACAAACCCACACACAAAATTCAGTCCCTTACTACTTTAAACAGTGTGTAAGAATTACGCTTGAGTTTAAGCGAGCGAACAAAAAAGAAAGAAAGAAAGAACATTCCATGTCGCTAATTTCAGTGTTGCTGTCCCTTTCTTGTGACGTTCTGTGATCTGATGAATCATAATAAACTAAGCAACTACCATTGCTTTCCTTCAAAGCTGTGACCATACTGGCCGCTGACCGTAGCCATTGTCCCATTAAAGAAATCGACTGCCTACCGTCGCAAAACTTGAGACCATAACCAACAACTATCCGTCGGCTGCCCTCAAAATTTCATCCACCTTCCGTGGTTCTTGTGAACTTCCTAAAACAGATTTTAAAAAAAAACATCCATATCCATCCAAGGAAAACACAAAAACAGGGTCCTCTGAAAATAAATACAGTTATGCCATCGCCATTTTACTGGAACTATTGAATATGGCCAAAGTATTTCAGTGTCCTAGTGATATACAAGCAAGCTTGATGGTAAGAGCAAGAGGAAGACAAAGGGATAAATACCTTGATGGTTTGGCAGGATGGCATGGTCGGGACAAGAACACAGACCTGATTCGAGAGGCTGGTGACTGCTAGATGGCAAACCTTGACTGCCCACGCCTTTCAGCATGGCATTTGATGATGATGAATAATATACATGCACACACAAAAAAAGATAATAAAACACATTAATGATTCCTTATGTAAGACAGATATGAGTGTCATCATACAGTGACTTCTCTACTGACCTTCTCTAGACATTCCCACTTCGAAGCATTTCTTTAACCGACAGTACTGACAACTGTTTCTTGTGAATGGTGTTATCTCACATTTTTCCTCATTGGCACATTTGTGTGTCATACCTTGGGTTATACACCTCCTGAAAAATCCCTGTTGAAGGAAATTGTACATCATAAGATGTTCAGTTGGCTAATCTTGTTGGCCTGTCTCCTACAGAGTTCACAAACTGTATGCTAAACACATTAACTGATTCGGTGCTGAAGAATAATATATCCCATTTGAACAGAAGGATGATATATCACAATACTAGGGTCACTGTGATATTTGTTTTGTGTTGTGGTATCTTCTGCAATTCCAGTGCTCAGTGAATGGAAGTGTACATTATAATACTTGTTAATTTGATTGTGTATCATGTTTGGTCCAAAGCTACTGTTTGTTTGGCACTGAATGAGTTAAATACTGCAAGTGAAATCCAGTTAGTCTAACATCTGAGATGAAAACATGTGCATACAATGACCACACGGACTGTCATGACAGAATATTCAGAAGCTCTCAATATATTACTCAAACATATACCTGGCTGAAGAGAGAAAAACAAGAGAATTCATACACTGCCTTGAGATTACCCTGATGTGTCCTTTAATAAACCAAATCAAACAAATTGATATTTAAATCACTGCGTCATCTATGGACAGATATAGTGAACAGAGAAGTCTATTGTAACAAACAACAACAAACTCCAACCCACAAAAGACCCCTATTCTATACCATTGAGAATAAACTGTCTGATATACTTTTAAAAAAAAGTGTGTGTGTGTCTGTGTGTGCGTGCACGTGTGTATGTGTGTGTGTCTCTCTCAAAGGCAGTCTCAAAACTGACTCTTCTCTTGGGGTGTAAAGTGTTAGGCCTTTACATATTCTAGGCTGTGGCATACGAGGTGGGTTGCTAGCTATTTTCCTTCTCACTTTTCCTTCCCAGACAAATCCCAGGAAATACTGGAAACTGTCTAGAACTCATTGTTGAGGCTGTGTGGACACCAGTGCCATATTAGTAAGAACATGTACACAAGTTGTGTTGTTTGTCCATCAAGAATGATGATGATCATTCATTTCATCCAGTGGGATTGAAAGTATGGAGCCGTGAGTTCTAAGATGGCTGATAAGGCCTATTTTGGCTCAAAATGTTCTTTGACAATGTGGGCAAAGAATGCTTGACGTTCCAGGAGGATCTCCTGCAGTGGTTTTTCTATCCAGCCTTTTCTTCACAGCTCTTCCAGTCATGTTTGCTTCGCAAGTGACTGCATCCTTATGTAATGATGTATGCCACAAATTTTGGTCTTTGGCAGCAGTCTCCCAAGTGTCGTGATGAATTCCACAAGCTTTTAGAGAGTTCTTCAGTGTCTTTAAAGCGTTTCCTCTGGCTGCCCTGTGAACATTTATGACAACGCAGTTCGCTGTAAAAAATTTATTTATGGAGCCTGTGATCTGGCATGCGAAGTCAAGTGACCAGCCCAGCAAATCTGATTCTTCATTAGTAGAGTGTGGATATTGAGCATGGATGCTCTTTCTAGGACTTCAGTGTCTGGGATCTTGTCTTGCCATTTAATCTTCAATAAGTGCCTAAAGCAGACTTTGTGGAAGTGGTTTAATTTCCTAGCATGTCGCTGGTAAACAATCCAGGTTTCACAAGCATATAGCAGTGTGGATAATGTACACAAAAATGTGTATGCGCAACATAGAACACAACTAATTATTGTTGTAAGGGAAGTGTGCAACACCTTTTGTATTAATTCCTGAAAAGGAACCTTCAGTGAATCTGTGATATGGTAGAGCCATCATATTTTGTAGGCCTGAATGCATGAAGGAATGGGTGGCCAGTCTTGACCTCTATTAGTGAGCGTTGAAAGCAGGCGCCAAACCCTCGTCCGACAGCGCACATATTATCAGAATAGTTCCCTATCGGCTACACTAATTCCCCAATGCATCACATCTAGTATTACCCTAACTCAGAGGTGTGTGTGTCCAACTTTGGTACGCATGTTTGAGGTTTACTTCCACCAGACAGACTACACTCAATGTAACTGGCTCTTTGCGTTTTTCCACTAATAATTTTACCTCAGCAGCAGTTTTATAGTCAATTCTTGCAATTTCCAACTCTTGTGGAATTCTTACATGTGTAAATTGGACATAAGACTTCCTTTATTGTTGCCCTCATCTGAGAAGGCAAGGCTAGAGTTCTAATTAAAAGATCAGGGTGACATGTGTCCTATATTGAGAGCAAACCCAGTAACCTCTGAGGCAGATAGTGAACTCTGTCATACATGCCACCTCTTGGCAGTGAGCAGAGGGTCTGGATGACACTCATACAGGCAGAAGTTCAATCAGGCTCCCACTGGCACCATCACCGTGGCAACGCTTCACTGGCTGCTGAACAAGGGGACAGAACACATGTCGGAATATCCCGAGTGCAACGATCTTGATTCTTGAACTCACAATGATCACCTGCGCATGTACGTGCATGCGTGTGTGTGTGTGCGTGTGTGATGTGATAGCATCATCACATTGTGTATGCCTGGATGCATAGAGGAACAGGTGGCCAGTCTTTCCTCCACTTCCACAATGAGCCCCGGTGTGGAACCCAGGTCTGGTCATGCTCAAGGCATGTCCAGCACAGTCTACCATCAACTAGGCTGGAGCGCCCGCCACACTGACACCTGCTGCGTATAATACATTTTTGATTAGCTACATACATGCCTCTGTTGCACTGATTCACCACTATTATTTCTGGGTGATTTTGAGAGAAGTTACTGAGTATTTGTTCTTGAGTTCCATGGCAAATAAAAGTATTCGCTGAATTTTGAAACAGAACTGATTTGAACTATGTCTGTCAATTTGCTTGTTTTCAGTTACCATCCATATTTATTTTGTTCAAATTTGTTTATTCAACATGCAATTTTCTGACACTGCATACGCACAAACATGGACACTAATAAAGCCAACTGAGACACATTAAGACATTTCAAAATATCAAGCTCTCTGATTTGTTTATAATTGAAACAAGAGATGACAGTGAACAAAAATCAATGCCAATGGAATTCAACTGTTTTCAGCTATCCTGTGAATTGCTTGAAAGCACTTCTACCAGCAGGTAGCTGTGGTAGTCCAGTGACTAGCAATGTTGCCTGCTGGCCCAATGGTCATGTGTTCAAATCACCTTCGGAGCGGAGATTTCTTGTTGAAAGTTGATATAGGCTCCCAGGTCTTTGTTGTTTTTTTTTTTTTTTTGCATATCCTTTATAGGACATTGCAGTCAACACCAGCATTTCCACTGCTGTGATCGCTTGGCAAGTTTACATTCAGTAGTTTGCCATTGCTTTCTGAGTGACCGGCACCGATACCAACGCACTGCGGTCTGCTGCCAAATCGCGTGTAGCTGTGTTTCGAGCGCGGGTATACAGGATTATGAACCACGTCCTTAACTCCTTCGCCACAGAGACCGGCCTCCCAGGTCTACTCAACCGAAAAAGGGTACAAGGAAGTAAAAACGGTCTGTGTAACACTGACCACATCATCCATCGAATCGAATGCTGATTAGTCTATAACAATGTGGGGCTATATATACACATGAATAAGATTAAAATAGCATGATGCCAGCAACAGATCAGCATTAGTGCCAGCGTATTCTGTTAATTAATGTCTTGTACAATTGCTGACATATTGAAAGCAAAACACATTCAGATTGTATTGAATATTGAAATAATGGATACAGACAGAGAGAGCTGATACAATAAATGCCTTCGGAGCTGTAGTGCAATTAAATTAATCAAATTATGACTGTGAATCTACAGCCTTGACCAGACTGCACAAATAAGAAGTCAAAATGGGTGAAGCTAGACAAAAGGGGTGAAGCTAGACAAAAGGGGTGAAGCTAGACAAAAGGGGTGAAGCTAGACAAAAGGGGTGAAGCTAGACAAAAGCACTCAACCAACATAGAACTGGTACTGTCAGGGGCTACATGCTGAGGGCTGTCACTGAGAAGAGGATATGAGTACTTTATGGAAGTGAAAGGTTTGACATGCAATGAGGATAATCTGACGATAACTAATTAAGAGAGACAAAGGAGACATATACTGTGAAAATCAACACTAGACCAAGATGGAGGGCCAGCACAAAAATACAACTAAAAGAACTAGATGTCCAGAGCTGGAATACACCCTTCCAGGATAGAAACGTGTTAGCATAGCAACAGTCTTACAGGCTCTAGAAGCAGGAGGAGGAGAAGAAGGAATTTAATTTTAGTTTTTAAAAAATCCCTGTCACAGATTAGGATTTAGGATTAACAGCAGATCACATTTTAATTAGTAACAAAACAAATAAATGCAGAGGTCCTTGAGATTCTACAAATGAAAAGAGAGCTGATGGAGGAAATAAGCAAGAGAGGTTAAATATTCTGACCATTGTAACAGATTATAACTGTCTTATAAAAACCATCATGGCAGAAGGAACAGTTGAAGGCAGGCAAGCAAGAGGATTGTAATACACCGGAGGCAGTAACATCAATGGGTGGATGGGTGAATAACTGCCTATCACAGAGAGAAAAATAGAGACACAGAAAGATAGAGAGAAAGAGAGAGAGAAAAAGAGAGAGAGAGAGAGAGAGAGAGAGAGAGAGAGAGAGAGAGAGAGAGCAGAGAGGGCCCTAGAGAGACATAGAGACTGATGACAGAGAGATGGACAGAGAGAGAGAGAGAGACAAGACAGTGAGACAGACAGACAGACAGACAGACAGACAGACAGACAGACAGACAGACAGACAGACAGACAGACAGACAGACAGACAAGGCAGACAGGCAGGCAGGCAGACAGAGGGACAGACAAAAAGTGTTAAGAGATCCACTGCAGTCATATCTTCATTGTACAGATGGCACCTTATGATAATATTACAGAATGCTGTCAACAATATCAAAACACTGCCACGTGAAATGACACATGCCCTTTCAGTGTGCCCAGTAAACAGCAATGCTCATTAAACTTTATATTTTGAAATGTGCTACTAGCATAAATAAATATCAGAATAATGAGAACACAAGTAAACATGTAAGACAGCAGGACATAACATATCAACTGCATTGTGATGGGGGGGCAACCTGACTTAGAGCTACAGTATCTACTTAACACTAGAAAACACCAGGGTCGTGTCTAGCTGTGGACTGTCATAAAATAGGTCATACGAAGATGCTGTGCTCCCCTGTAATCTTGGGGTGGTGGATCAAATGCTTTGTCTTCTTGGATAAGGAGAAAAGATAGGAAGCCATGCGTGCATGCAATTTGAAAGCTTAAAGAGCTGGCCAAACAGGCTGCTGCCTAGGTCAAACTTCCAGATAAAGTGCGAAAAACAGAACATTTTACAGCATATGTACACATACTGTAAGCTGCAGCATGTGTACACACTCTGGGAGCTATGGCATATGTACACACTCTGGGAGCTATGGCATGTGTACAACACTGGGAGCTATGGCATGTGTACAACACTGGGAGCTGCAGCATGTGTACAACACTGGGAGCTGCAGCATGTGTACAACACTGGGATCTATGGCATGTGTACAACACTGGGAGCTATGGCATGTGTACACACACTGGGAGCTATGGCATGTGTACACACTGGGAGCTATGGCATGTGTACACACACTGGGAGCTATGGCATGTGTACACACACTGGGAGCTATGGCATGTGTACACACACTGGGAGCTATGGCATGTGTACACACTCTGGGAGCTGCAGCATGTGTACAACACTGGAAGCTATGGCATGTGTACAACACTGGGAGCTATGGCATGTGTACAACACTGGGAGCTATGGCATGTGTACAACACTGGGAGCTGCAGCATGTGTACAACACTGGGAGCTGCAGCATGTGTACAACACTGGGAGCTATGGCATGTGTACAACACTGGGAGCTATGGCATGTGTACACACACTGGGAGCTATGGCATGTGTACACACACTGGGAGCTATGGCATGTGTACAACACTGGGAGCTGCAGCATGTGTACAACACTGGGAGCTATGGCATGTGTACACACACTGGGAGCTATGGCATGTGTACACACTCTGGGAGCTATGGCATGTGTACAACACTGGGAGCTATGGCATGTGTACAACACTGGGAGCTATGGCATGTGTACACACTGGGAGATGCAGCATGTGTACAACACTGGGAGCTATGGCATGTGTACAACACTGGGATCTATGGCATGTGTACACACACTGGGAGCTATGGCATGTGTACAACACTGGGAGCTATGGCATGTGTACACACTGGGAGCTATGGCATGTGTACACACACTGGGAGCTATGGCATGTGTACACACACTGGAAACTATGGCATGTGTACACACACTGGGAGCTATGGCATGTGTACACACACTGGGAGCTATGGCATGTGTACACACACTGGGAGCTATGACACGTGTACACACACTGGAAACTATGGCATGTGTACACACACTGGGAGCTATGGCATGTGTACACACACTGGGAGCTATGGCATGTGTACACACACTGGGAGCTATGGCATGTGTACACACACTGGGAGCTATGGCATGTGTACACACACTGGGAGCTATGGCATGTGTACACACACTGGGAGCTATGGCATGTGTACACACACTGGGGGCTATGGCATGTGTACACACACTGGGAGCTATGGCATGTGTACACACACTGGGAGCTATGGCATGTGTACACACACTGGGAGCTATGGCATGTGTACAACACTGGGGGCTATGGCATGTGTACAACACTGGAAGCTATGGCATGTGTACAACACTGGGAGCTATGGCATGTGTACACACACTGGGAGCTATGGCATGTGTACACACACTGGGAGCTATGGCATGTGTACACACACTGGGAGCTATGGCATGTGTACACACACTGGGAGCTATGGCATGTGTACACACACTGGAAACTATGGCATGTGTACACACACTGGGAGCTATGGCATGTGTACACACACTGGGAGCTATGGCATGTGTACACACACTGGGAGCTATGGCATGTGTACACACACTGGGAGCTATGGCATGTGTACAACACTGGGAGCTATGGCATGTGTACACACACTGGGAGCTATGGCATGTGTACACACACTGGGAGCTATGGCATGTGTACACACACTGGGAGCTATGGCATGTGTACAACACTGGGAGCTATGGCATGTGTACACACACTGGGAGCTATGGCATGTGTACATACAGTGGCAAGCATGCTGTCTGCTGGCCTGCGTTCAAACTGACATCCAGGCAGATTTTACAACACTGACCAGAGCTCCCAGTTTGATCCAGCCTAAGATGGTTCCAGGACAAGTCTGGGGAAGTCAATGCGACCACACCACTCCTTGAGCCTCTACTGATCTATACAAATGTGGGATGTACATACTGACAACACCACTCCTTGTGGGATGTACATACTGACCACAACACTCCTTGTGGGGTGTACATACTGACCACACCACTCCTTGTGGGGTGTGCATTCTGACCACACCACTCCTTGTGGGATGTATGTACTGACCACACCACTCCTTGTGGGATGTATGTACTGACCACACCACTCCTTGTGGGATGTATGTACTGACCACACCACTCCTTGTGGGATGTATGTACTGACCACACCACTCCTTGTGGGATGTATGTACTGACCACACCACTCCTTGTGGGATGTATGTACTGACCACACCACTCCTTGTGGGATGTATGTACTGACCACACCACTCCTTGTGGGATGTATGTACTGACCACACCACTCCTTGTGGGATGTATGTACTGACCACACCACTCCTTGTGGGGTGTATGTACTGACCACACCACTCCTTATGGGATGTATGTACTGACCACACCACTCCTTGTGGGATGTATGTACTGACCACACCACTCCTTGTGGGATGTATGTACTGACCACACCACTCCTTGTGGGATGTATGTACTGACCACACCACTCCTTATGGGGTGTATATTCTGACCACACCACTCCTTGAGTGCCCACTGATCTATACAAATGTGGGATCAGCACCATATAACCTTGTGGGGTGTAAAATAAAAACAGTCCTTTATACACACACTGAACCATCAGAGCCAGCATATGAGTGTACTGTGTTGAGAATCTCCTTGTGCATTTATGAGAGCAGACTGAAGTACTTACAGAAGTGACCTTGTGAGAAACAAACACAGTTCTTCATAGATACACTGAACCATCAATGCCAGCGTATGAGTGTACTGTGTTGAGAATCTTCATATATGAGAGGAGACTGAAGCACTTACAGAAGTGACCTTGTGAGAAACAAACACAGTTCTTCATAGACACACTGAACCATCAGTGCCAGCGTATGAGTGTACTGTGTTGAGAATCTCCATATATGAGAGGAGACTGAAGCACTTACAGAGGTGAAAATGTGAGAAACAAAAAGTCCTTTATAAACTAAACCAAACATTCTACAATGTGTATTACAAACCAAGCCATATAAACCATACACTGAATAGGCAGATACATAAATAAGTCAGTGTTAAAAGAAACAGGTGCCCATTTGTTACTGGAGCGCATTGAGAAGCCAAGAGTTGGGAAGTCAAGAATAACAACACTATAACATACTATAGGTCAGCACGGCCAAGAGGTTTAACATGCTCGCACTTAACACTTTCTTTGTGCTGTAGGTAGGGTAGTGGATTCATGCCACATGCTGGTCAGCTGACCTCAAATATTGTCTTTTCATTCAGGAAGCAATGGTAAAATTGCCTGGAAAATCAACCTGAGGTTGATCACTGCCTCCTGCAACATTTGTTGTAAACATAGAGGGTTGGAATGGAACTGGCTTCCTCATTCCATAGACAACAATCACTGCAGAATCCAACCAATCATGAACAAGTCTTCAGACAGAAGAGCTGGGTATCAAGTGGCTGAGGGCTTATGCTCCACTGTGGATCAAAGACAGGAGGAAAACACAAACATCATCCACAGACTTACCTTACACCCTTCACAAGAATCCACACCATAATGGAATCCTGAGGACTCATCTCCACAAACTTTACACTGGGGGGATTTACCCCCTCCTGCCTTTGAATTCACTAGCAGAGCCTTCATTTGGTCACACAGGTACTAACATACAATGCTCACAAAAAGTTAATGCCTTTATATAAGCACGCGTGTGTAAGATTTCTCCACATTTACCACCAGACAAATTCCACAATCTGAAAGAAGAGAAATACAAACCATATTTAATCATCCAGTTTGAGCATACCGGTCTCTCTGGCTAAGGGGTTAACGTCTTTTACCGTAATCATGTATATCCATGTAGGGTAACGCAGCTGCGCGAGATTCTGTAGCAGATCGCATCACGCTCGTTACTTACGGGGTATGTGAGCCGGTCGCTCAGAAAGCAATGGCAAACTACTGAGCGTAATCTTGCCAAGAAATCAAAAACAGCGGTAAAATGCTGGTCTTGACAGCTATGTCCTGTAAATAGGATATGCAAAAAAAAAAAAAAAAAGTTTGAGCATACAAGGGTCTGTTACTATAATAAAGTACACCTAATGGCAAAGACAAAAAGTTGAGTAGCAATATTCTTCAATTTAAACAGAAAGCATGACAAAATATAGTCAAACATGCTGCACTACTGCCTGTGTATGACCAGGTCACTTAAAGGAAGCAAAGAATGTAACACTGTAACCTACCATGCAGGTTGTATGACATGACTATGATGGGCATCAGACTAGCCACCATCTGCTATAGACAAGTTTAGCAACAAAATTGAACCAACTGTGAACAAGTCTAAAGTTACAGAAAAAAGGAATAACTCAATCAACCAAGATAAAAGGTGGGTCTTCTAGAAGACGAACATGATGTGGAGAAAGCACAAGGAGTCTAAGACCATAGATTTACCTCCTTTCACCCATGAAAATCTCCAGAATTGGCATCTGGAATTTCAATTGGAAAGACAGCAAATGTGATAAGAAAAATGAAAAATTACCAGATGAGTATTTTGAGATAATGATAATAGAGATGGAACAGAGCAGAAAAAAAAGCTTATAAACACACATGAAACAGTGCTGTTCTCGGGCCATACATGAGATGTCCCTCACAGTGAAGGAATAGACCTAATCTCATCTAAGCAGACAGAGAAAGCAATAACAGAGTAGAAACCAGTGAGTTCTAGAATAACAACAACATTCCGAACTACACAAGTAAACATGAATAAAGTCCAGTGTTACACACCAACACATGATATGGATAAATCAGGCAGGGATTTTATATGAAACTTGTCATTACTATAGGTAATCATCCAATGACAATATCAAAATGATGAATGGCACACAAATATGACAGGAGACAATGTTCTTTCTTTACGTAATTATAAAGGAGCTGTGGCAAAGAAGTTAAGCTGCCTGCCTTGTGCCACGAAGGCCGTGGATTCACTTCACGTAATTATAAAGGAGCTGTGGCAAAGAAGTTAAGCTGCCTGCCTTGTGCCACGAAGGCTGTGGATTCACTTCACGTAATTATAAAGGAGCTGTGGCAAAAAGCTGCCTGCCTTGTGCCACAATGACCGTGGGTTCACTTCACGTAATTATAAAGGAGCTGTGGCAAAGAAGTTAAGCTGCCTGCCTTGTGCCACGAAGACTGTGGATTCACTTCATGTAATTATAAAGGAGCTGTGGCAAAGAAGTAAGCTGCCTGCCTTGTGCCAGGAAGGCCGTGGATTCACTTCCAAACTCCATCATTTGGTTCATCAGTGCAACCCTGGGGGTTGTCGCTGAAGCTAGAGTGTGTGCTTTACATGGCACTTCTGGCAGGCCACTCTAAGCCGTGTGAAATAGACTCCCTTGCAAGGAAGCTGATCTTCTTGACTTGTAACTATTTTAACTATAGAAAAGAAGCTGTGAAAACTATCACGGTGATTGGAAATACCAGGGATAGAAGTGCCAGGGAGAGAAGGGGAGAAATTATGCTGGATGGACTATGACTGTCATATGGAGGAATATCATCAATGAAACATCCATAGTTCATTGGACCCTGAGAGAGAAACTTGATGATCTGGATTTGGCTGACAATACAGCTCCTGTCCCACAAATCAAAATCAGATGCAAGAGATATTGTACACACTGGATGGAAGGTCACAACAACTAGGTCTAAATATTCATATGGAAAAGACAAAGATAATAAAAATAAATCAAGCAAATGATCCCTTGATGGAATCTAACTTCAAGAAGTGGAATCACAGACCAATTTAGGTAGCAATGTTGATTGACTGATTGATTGATTGATTTAGGAACCGACATTACAGCATTTGGGGCATTCCCATAAGCACTCCATCCCCATCCTCAGAAGCCAGCGAAGAGTTCCAATCCCAATAGTACCAGTAGCAATCTGATTATATGTGCGTCTCGCCTTTCTTCTAAGCGTCGAGCATCGGCCAGATCCCCTCGTCACTCCTCGCTGTCGCATTCTTGCCAGACCATGGTGATCCATTTGCTCCTCCGAGGTGTACATGTGCTCCCACAAGGCCGCAACCACGTCTGCCTTATCATGCATCAATACTCCACCAAGTTTTGCAGAGCCAGCCAATCTGTCTGTCTGTTCATTCCCCAGCACACCGCAGAGAAAAGATCCAGACGATGCTTGCCACCCGTAACTTCCAAAGCGAAGCTAGCCACTCTGCACGAAGCTTGCCTGTTCTCACCCTACTCAGCATGCTTTCCGAGTCAGTTACAATCACGATGTGTGTGTATCATATTCTCCATCCAGCGGAAAGCTGCACTGACTGCCTCCACCTCCATTCTTAAGCTAGATGTTGTGGTATCATATGCCAGGCTTTCCTGCACCAAACGTCGACCATTAGCCTTTGCCAAGAACCCCCAGGCACTTCTACTACCTCTCAACACCGAACCATCTGTGTAGATATTCACATAACCTGGGCGAGCATTATCCTGAATTAGTTGCTGGATTTCCACTTCCGTGGCCCCTCTGGCCACTTCCTGCACTCCCGGCTCAATGTGATTATAACTCTGCACAAGTCTAACTGCTCCGCTGGCACTCTGACCCACTCCTCTCCTCGCCTAATGTTCTCCAAGATGCACACCTGTATGATCGTATCCTCCGCCTGAGCCATCCATGATTTCCCTCTGATCAGTCGCTGGCCCTTAACTGCGCTCGTCATGCAACGGGTGATCTGTGTCAGCAGCTACTGAGATATGCCTTCGCCTGTATCACATTGAGCCTACCAGCAACAGTCGGCAAACCAAGGATGTACCGCATACACACCACTGGGGTGTCTCTGGTGCATCCCAGAATGACCTGCATAGCCTTGTTCTGTATGCACTTCAATCTCACCAGCTGACTCTTTGAGACAGTCAGCAGTCCTAGTCCATAATCAATCACTGAGAGGATCAAGTGCTTGTATAGTCTGAAAAGCATTCTCTGCTCTATGTCCGTTGCAGCCATAGTTTTAAGTGCGTTGAGTCCCTTTTGAGATCTTGTCACAACTGTCTACACATGATCCTTGAAGGACAGGCTCCTGTCAAATGTGATTCCCAGATACTTCAGTTTGTTCTCTCTGTTGATGCTTCCACCATCTATCGTGAGGCTTGGGACATCAGTTCTCACAATCCTGTTGTCCAGAGAGCACCACAAAACGGCCACCTTTTCCGGGTGGATGACAGCACTATTTCAGTGCACCAGTCAATCACTTTGTCTACTGTCGCCTGTAGCTCCTGGGTTGTTTGCTCCCTATCTCTCTCCTGCCTATATGCAAGAATATCATCTACAAATGTTAGTATCTTTCCAACCCCTGGAGCTTCTAGGTTTGCAATTTTGCTCGTATACACGTTAAAGAGCACCGGTGAGATTGCGGATCCCTGTGGCAGTCCCGGGGTTAAAATATGTGGCTCTGAGGTCCATGCAATGTTTACAAAGAACAGATAAAAGATATTGAAATAAGAATACAAAGGGCAAGAGGAACTTTCATAGTACTATAAAATTTGTAGAAGTCATAAGAAATTAAACCTGCTACCAAAAAGAATGTTTAATGTTAAATCAGTATTGCTGTCAGGAGCAGAAACATGGAGAATGACTAAAATAATGACTAACAACTACAAACATTCATTAACCCTGGATAGGACTAAAATAATGACTAACAACTACAAACATTCATTAACTCTGGATATGACTAAAATAATGACTAACAACTATAAACATTCATTAACTCTGGATAGGACTAAAGGGTTTGATAGAATCACTAATGCAGAGATTACGGAAAGCACTAGACAGGCTCCAGTGAATCAAGGGATCAGGACAAGACGCTGGTGCTAAACAGGGCACACAATGGGAAAACTTGATAATTAAATAACTAGAAAGTTCTTTATCCAGAACTCACAGCGCAAAATAAATAGAGGGAGAACAAAACAACACATGGTGAAGAGAATGAAAGACATAGATGAATAACTTGGGGAGGGCATGAAGGGAGCTGCAGGAGAAAGTAAAGAATAACTGCTTGGTTGCCCAATCATATGCATGCATATCTATGTGTGTGTGGAGAGAGAATGTAAACATATTAAGGAAATTATGGGCGTGGTACTGATATCACTCAAAGAATGCTGATTGGTTAGTCTATACAAATATGGATCCAGTACCATTACGCACAATGCATATTAAGGAATGTAAAAGGACCCTTGTATATTCTGAGATGGGGTAACTAGCTCTCATCTCCTGCTTCTCCTATCCTTCCCAGAGAAATGTCTTTATAATTACGTGAAGTTTATCCCTGGTATATTCAGAGATGGGGTAACTAGCTCTCCTCTTCTGCTTCTCCTATCCTTCCCAGAAAAATGTCTGGGGAATATGTTTATCCCTGGTATATTCTGAGATGGGGTAATTAGCTCTCCTCTTCTGCTTCTCCTATCCTTCCCAGAAAAATTTCTGCGGAATATGTTTATCACTGGTATATTCTAAGATGGGGTAACTAGCTCTCCTCTTCTGCTTCTCCTATCCTTCCCAGAGAAATGTCTGGGGAATAGATTTATCCCAGATTCATATGCCCTGGGAACAATTATGTCAAAACTGTGAATTAAATTTGTACTATTGTTTTGTGCATCTGTTAGAAGAGCTGATTATTGTATTTCAGTACATTTTAAAATTGTATACAAGTCACACTGTGAAGAAAATCATGTTGTTAATATCCATCCATACAAATATGTAAACCTGCCTTCCTCATTTCTCCAGAGGTAAATCAACATAAAATGCCTGTGGCAGATACATAGAAACTGATTGATCAGAAATGAAACAATTAAATATTTCAACCAATAATAAGCTACCTAGTAACACGTTACGTCCACTGTTTTGTTTGTGTGCTCTTGATCAGGCATATCTATATGTCTAAAATATAAAACTACAAAGTAAGACTTTTCTGAACAAAATGTAGGGTGCAAGAGAAAATAAAAAGAGAAATTAGAGTAATTCCCTCACACCCTTGCTCAAGCAGTCCCTATCATGTGCACAAATTCCTCTCTAAACAGCTTTCAATCACAAGTGCAAGCACTGCATAATTTCAGTCACTTGACCAATAATCTTATCTAGGTCTGTCTGATAAATTGTTCTTAAAGCAAACAAAAAACAAGCAAACAAAACAGTGCATCTAAATCTTTACAACAATATATCCCTCTAGCCTATGCAATAAAAAAAAATAACTGGCGACAGAACTTAGTACCATCACTGGAGTTTTTAAAAAGTCTGAACTGAGGAAATAAAACACCTGTGTTCAAGCAGTCACCACACAATTACCAAGCTTCGGAATCTATTTTACCTCTGACAGATGACCATCCCGCCCGTGTGTTATTGGAGCCCATAAGGGAAGCCAAGTTACCTACCACACCTGTTGTAGGAGATGTCTAAGGAGATGGGCGTGAGAGTGGCTACTCATCCCGTAGAAAACTTCAGCTGCACAATCCAGTAAGGAACAAGTCTACAAAGCACTTGAGGGTCCATGCTTTATTGAGAGATGTAAGTCAGAAAAAGAAGATGAACGTCAATGACCAAGGATTAGAACACCCAAGTCTCCCGCTGTGTGAGGCCAGCATTCTCACCCCTTGGCCACCAACTCCCATGTCATAACTTCATGAAAACTCCATAATTCCATCATGACACAAAAAAGTAGATATCACCCTGTGGAATCACTAACGGGAAATTCCAATGTCACTCTGAATTGAACCCAGCATTGTGTTACTTTAGTTAAGAGCACATTTTTCTACTCTTATATTTATTTAAAAAACATCAAGAGCTGATAATGCCTCTAGCATAGGATTCAATCAGCTTTTATTACTGTACTATGCTGAATATTTCTTTCCTACAACCTCCGCCCCCTCCCCAAGCAGATTTTGTGTCCGACAGAAAAATCTATAACTTGGCCAGTCCATTCAATACCACCGACAGAAATTAAGACAACATTAAAGCTCTCATATTACAGACAGTGATGATAAACTATACATGAGCAGACCAACAGAAACCTGTCAACTCTGATGTGGATATAACCAGACCAAGCCATACAGCAGAGATCTGTAATCTTATCCAGCGAGATCTGACACTAGAACTGAGACTTGATGTTGGCTTGCATTTATATGGTGTAGGACAAGAGGGGTCTTGAGCTTGAGGAATTAAGGTCGCCTAGCTAGTGCAGTTGCCGTGAACTGTACTGTGCAGGTTAGGGTCTTCCCCTACCCCCCCACCACCAATTCCACACCTTACCGAGGATTCTAGCCACTCAGCCAGCCGCTCCTCAATAAACAAAACTACGAGGGCGAGTCAATAAGTAAGTCACACAGTTCTGTGGGATGGCAGGTAAATGTAGTTGGTGTTTTCTACAGGTGTCATTAGGACTGCCTGCAAAGGACATTCATAAGGAAATGCTTCCTGTTTATGCTGACAAATGTTTGTCCTGTAAAAATAAGGTGTTTTATTTCCTCAGCTTTCAGACAGGTACAACAGGAATACAGCTACCAAAATCTGCACAAACTGTCATCTATTTGTTCATCACAACCATGACAATAAGTGTGATGTCAAAACAAAGACGCTGAATACATAGGTTATGTAAACTCTTGTCTTTTGAGTTAATTTCCCTGTCGTTATTTGCCTAATATTTGTCATCTTTGTACAGTGGCTAATTACTGTCATAAAACATCTAATGTTTCATCTATTTTTGTCACCTATGTCATGTATGACGTAACTTTGTACTTAGGGTTGTGACACCATTTGTATACAGCCCTGCTCAAATCCTTACAAATTATTTAAACTGTTCATTTAACATCATGCAAAAGACATTTAAAAACTATAATTCTTGTTCAAAAACACAAAGGGTAGAGGAGAGAAAGGATGCAAATAGTGCAAGACCTGCAGGCGACAGTAAACAAAGTGATGTCTGGTGTACAGAGATGGGTAGTCTCATTAACCCAGATAAACAGTCTGTCTTATGGTGCTCTCTGGCCAATAAGTTCATTAAAGCTGAAGTCCCAAGTCTTACAGTAAATGGCGGAAATGTTAACAGACAGAGCAAACTGAGGTACCTGGGAATCACCTTTGACAGAAGCCTGACATTCAGGGATCACGTGGAAGCAGTTGTTAGATCTAAGAAAGGACTCTGTGCACTGAGGGTCGTGGCAGCAATCAACATGGAGCAAAGAGTCATGTTCATATTCTATCAACATCTGATTCTATCAGTAATTGAGTATGAATTGGGACTGCTCATAGTATCAGGGTCAGCTGGTGAAACTAGAGCGCATCTAGAATGAAGCTATGCAATTGATACTGGGATGCACAAGGGACACACACGTCAGTTGTTTGCGATACATCCTAGCCTTACCCATGATTGCATACAGGCTCAAAGTGCTGCAGGCTAAATCATATCTCTGAGTGGCTGCAGACACGGAACACCCCCTGCATGAAGGCCTAGATGCAGTTAAGGGCCACAGACTGATCAGAGGGAAATCATGGATGACTCAGGCAAAGGTCACAATAAGAGAAGTGACCTGCTTGAGAACACTGAGAGAGGACAGGAGTGGGTCAAAATGCCAGTGGATAAGCCAGGCCTGTGCAGGATCATAACATTGGACTGGAAATGTAGGGATTGGCCGGCAGGCTGCACTGAACGGGAGGTGCAACAATTGATCCACGACATTTTGCGACCAGCCAGTGTAATCATCTATACAGATGGCTCAGTGCTAAAAAGTAAAAGAAGTGCCTGGGGATTCATAGCGAAGGTTGGTGGACAGTGTTTGGTGCAGAAAAGCCTAGCATATGATACCACAACATCTAGTCTGAGAATAGAGGTGGAGGCAGTCGTGGCGGTGTTCCGCTGGCTGGAAGACAAACAGCAGACACATCTCATAACTGTAACCGACTCACAAAGTGTGATGAGAAAGTGAAGACAGGCATGCTTCGAACAGAGTCGCAGGCTCCCACTCAACAATCAAAATAGAGAGCATCTGTTGGATTTTGTTTTCCAGGACATGCTGGTGTGGTGGGAAACAAGCAGATGACAGACAGGCTGGGTCTACACCCCATAGTGGGGTATTGGTACATGATAAGGCACATGCAGTCAGGGACCTTTGAAATCATGTGTTTAGTGCAGAAGAATGGGTAGATCATCATGGCTTGGAGAGAATGGTGCTGCAGAGTCTGGTAGATATGCAAAACTCCAAGGAAAGGCCACACAGACAAATAATCAGACTGCTATTAACACCATTTGCATTGGGACTCTTTGCTGGCTGTTGCAGATGAGGACGGAGCACATATGGGAATGTCCTGGTTCTTGACTGAACTCAACTTACACACAAAGGGTCAGGTGTAACTTATTTTGTATGGGAAGTGCTAGCCAAATTTAGGTGTCAAATACAAACTGCAATAGTTTCCAAACTCTACCACACGGCTTAAAAACAAATTTTAATTTACAGATTATCTCACTGAAACCTCCCTTCCCACCCCCTACTCCAGCAAGCACCAACTATGACAAATAAATGCTGTAATTTTTAAACAGCATCCTCAAATTGAAGCTGTTGGTAGGTCAGCATGGCCAAATGGATAAGAACGCATGTTCTTAAACATTCGGTATGCTGATGCCAAGGAAACGGGTGCAGACTAAAATACTGATCTATCGCCCTTCACTTGGGGATGTAAATTACACTTACCTCTGAAGTCAGAGTGGGTTTGCCTGATGGCGAGGGACACTGTTAATAGGGAAAGCTAATCCACACGCAAAATTCTATCCCAGCACTACTAGATTGAGGATTCTGTGATATGTTCACAATTTAAGAACTTATAAAAGAATATTTATAGATTGTATAATTCTGATAATGTATATATGGATTCTTGCTGTTTGTGCACTGTGTTGAGAACCTCCTTGTGTATCCTTTGGAAGGAGAGTGGAGTACTTATGGAAGTAGTTGTATGTGAAATGAAGAGAATTAGAGAACCTCAGGGACACATAAAAGGAACAGATACAATGCAACAATGGCAGCACATCTGGCCTTGACACACAAGCATAAACTTTCACTCCCACATTTAATGGCAGCACATCTGGCCTTGACACACAAGCATAAACTTTCACTCCCACATTTAATGGCAGCACATCTGGCCTTGACACACAAGTGTAAACTCCTTTCACCCCCACATTTAATGGCAGCACATCTGGCCTTGACACACAAGTGTAAACTCCTTTCACCCCCACATTTAATGGCAGCACATCTGGCCTTGACATACAAGCGTAAACTCCTTTCACTCCCACATTTAATGGCAGCACATCTGGCCTTGACACACAAGTGTAAACTCCTTTCACCCCCACATTTAATGGCAGCACATCTGGCCTTGACACAAGTGTAAACTCCTTTGACCCCCACATTTAATGGCAGCACATCTGGCCTTGACACACAAGTGTAAACTTCTTTTACCCCCACATTTAATGGTAGCACATCTGGCCTTGACACACAAGTGTAAACTCCTTTCACCCCCACATTTAATGGCAGCACATCTGGCCCTGACACACAAGCATAAACTTTCACTCCCACATTTAATGGCAGCACATCTGGCCTTGACACACAAGTGTAAACCTCTTTTACCCCCACATTTAATGGCAGCACATCTGGCCTTGACACACAAGCGTAAACTTCTTTTACCCCCACATTTAATGGCAGCACATCTGACCTTGACACACAAGTGTAAACTTCTTTTACCCCCACATTTAATGGCAGCACATCTGACCTTGACACACAAGTGTAAACTTCTTTTACCCCCACATTTAATGGCAGCACATCTGGCCTTGACACACAAGTGTAAACTTCTTTTACCCCCACATTTAATGGCAGCACATCTGGCCTTGACACACAAGTGTAAACTTCTTTCACCCCCACATTTAATGGCAGCACATCTGGCCTTGACACACAAGTGTAAACTTCTTTTACCCCCACATTTAATGGTAGCACATCTGGCCTTGACACACAAGTGTAAACTCCTTTCACCCCACATTTAATGGTAGCACATCTGGCCTTGACACACAAGTGTAAACTTCTTTTACCCCCACATTTAATGGTAGCACATCTGGCCTTGACACACAAGCATAAACTTTCACCTCCACATTTAATGGCAGCACATCTGGCCTTGACACACAAGTGTAAACTTCTTTCACCCCCACATTTAATGGCAGCACATCTGGCCTTGACACACAAGTGTAAACTTCTTTTACCCCCACATTTAATGGTAGCACATCTGGCCTTGACACACAAGTGTAAACTTCTTTCACCCCACATTTAATGGTAGCACATCTGGCCTTGACACACAAGTGTAAACTTCTTTTACCCCCACATTTAATGGTAGCACATCTGGCCTTGACACACAAGCATAAACTTTCACCCCCACATTTAATGGCAGCACATATGGCCTTGACCCACAAGCATAAACTCCTTTCACCCCCACATTTAATGGCAGCACATCTGGCCTTGACACACAAGTGTAAACTCCTTTCACCCCACATTTAATGGCAGAACATCTGGCCTTGACACACAAGTGTAAACTACTTTTACCCCCACATTTAATGGCAGCACATCTGGCCTTGACACACAAGTGTAAACTCCTTTCACCCAACATTTAATGGCAGAACATCTGGCCTTGACACACAAGTGTAAACTACTTTTACCCCCACATTTAATGGCAGCACATCTGGCCTTGACACACAAGTGTAAACTCCTTTCACCCCACATTTAATGGCAGAACATCTGGCCTTGACACACAAGTGTAAACTACTTTCACCCCCACATTTAATGGCAGCACATCTGGCCTTGACACACAAGTGTAAACTCCTTTCACCCCCACATTTAATGGCAGCACATCTGGCCTTGACACACAAGTGTAAACTCCTTTCACCCCCACATCTAATGGCAGCAGATCTGGCCTTGACACACAAGTGTAAACTCCTTTGACCCCCACATTTAATGGCAGCACATCTGGCCTTGACACACAAGTGTAAACTTCTTTTACCCCCACATTTAATGGTAGCACATCTGGCCTTGACACACAAGTGTAAACTCCTTTCACCCCCACATTTAATGGCAGCACATCTGGCCTTGACACACAAGTGTAAACTCCTTTCACCCGCACATTTAATGGCAGCACATCTGGCCTTGACACACAAGTGTAAACTTCTTTTGCCCCCACATTTAATGGCAGCACATCTGGCCCTGACACACAAGTGTAAACTCCTTTCACCCGCACATTTAATGGCAGTACATCTGGCCTTGACACACAAGTGTAAACTTCTTTTACCCCCACATTTAATGGCAGCACATCTGGCCCTGACACACAAGCATAAACTTTCACTCCCACATTTAATGGCAGCACATCTGGCCTTGACACAAGTGTAAACTCCTTTGACCCCCACATTTAATGGCAGCACATCTGGCCTTGACACACAAGTGTAAACTTCTTTTACCCCCACATTTAATGGTAGCACATCTGGCCTTGACACACAAGTGTAAACTCCTTTCACCCCCACATTTAATGGCAGCACATCTGGCCTTGACACACAAGTGTAAACTCCTTTCACCCGCACATTTAATGGCAGCACATCTGGCCTTGACACACTAGTGTAAACTTCTTTTTCCCCCACATTTAATGGCAGCACATCTGGCCTTGACACACAAGTGTAAACTTCTTTTACCCCCACATTTAATGGCAGCACATCTGGCCCTGACACACAAGCATAAACTTTCACTCCCACATTTAATGGCAGCACATCTGGCCTTGACACACAAGTGTAAACCTCTTTTACCCCCACATTTAATGGCAGCACATCTGGCCTTGACACACAAGCGTAAACTTCTTTTACCCCCACATTTAATGGCAGCACATCTGACCTTGACACACAAGTGTAAACTTCTTTTACCCCCACATTTAATGGCAGCACATCTGACCTTGACACACAAGTGTAAACTTCTTTTACCCCCACATTTAATGGCAGCACATCTGGCCTTGACACACAAGTGTAAACTTCTTTTACCCCCACATTTAATGGCAGCACATCTGGCCTTGACACACAAGTGTAAACTTCTTTCACCCCCACATTTAATGGCAGCACATCTGGCCTTGACACACAAGTGTAAACTTCTTTTACCCCCACATTTAATGGTAGCACATCTGGCCTTGACACACAAGTGTAAACTCCTTTCACCCCACATTTAATGGTAGCACATCTGGCCTTGACACACAAGTGTAAACTTCTTTTACCCCCACATTTAATGGTAGCACATCTGGCCTTGACACACAAGTGTAAACTTCTTTCACCCCACATTTAATGGCAGCACATCTGGCCTTGACACACAAGTGTAAACTCCTTTCACCCCACATTTAATGGCAGAACATCTGGCCTTGACACACAAGTGTAAACTACTTTTACCCCCACATTTAATGGCAGCACATCTGGCCTTGACACACAAGTGTAAACTCCTTTCACCCAACATTTAATGGCAGAACATCTGGCCTTGACACACAAGTGTAAACCTCTTTTACCCCCACATTTAATGGCAGCACATCTGGCCTTGACACACAAGCGTAAACTTCTTTTACCCCCACATTTAATGGCAGCACATCTGACCTTGACACACAAGTGTAAACTTCTTTTACCCCCACATTTAATGGCAGCACATCTGACCTTGACACACAAGTGTAAACTTCTTTTACCCCCACATTTAATGGCAGCACATCTGGCCTTGACACACAAGTGTAAACTTCTTTTACCCCCACATTTAATGGCAGCACATCTGGCCTTGACACACAAGTGTAAACTTCTTTCACCCCCACATTTAATGGCAGCACATCTGGCCTTGACACACAAGTGTAAACTTCTTTTACCCCCACATTTAATGGTAGCACATCTGGCCTTGACACACAAGTGTAAACTCCTTTCACCCCACATTTAATGGTAGCACATCTGGCCTTGACACACAAGTGTAAACTTCTTTTACCCCCACATTTAATGGTAGCACATCTGGCCTTGACACACAAGTGTAAACTTCTTTCACCCCACATTTAATGGCAGCACATCTGGCCTTGACACACAAGTGTAAACTCCTTTCACCCCACATTTAATGGCAGAACATCTGGCCTTGACACACAAGTGTAAACTACTTTTACCCCCACATTTAATGGCAGCAAATCTGGCCTTGACACACAAGTGTAAACTCCTTTCACCCAACATTTAATGGCAGAACATCTGGCCTTGACACACAAGTGTAAACTACTTTTTACCTCCACATTTAATGGCAGCACATCTGGCCTTGACACACAAGTGTAAACTCCTTTCACCCCACATTTAATGGCAGAACATCTGGCCTTGACACACAAGTGTAAACTACTTTCACCCCCACATTTAATGGCAGCACATCTGGCCTTGACACACAAGTGTAAACTCCTTTCACCCCCACATTTAATGGCAGCACATCTGGCCTTGACACACAAGTGTAAACTCCTTTCACCCCCACATCTAATGGCAGCAGATCTGGCCTTGACACACAAGTGTAAACTCCTTTGACCCCCACATTTAATGGCAGCACATCTGGCCTTGACACACAAGTGTAAACTTCTTTTACCCCCACATTTAATGGTAGCACATCTGGCCTTGACACACAAGTGTAAACTCCTTTCACCCCCACATTTAATGGCAGCACATCTGGCCTTGACACACAAGTGTAAACTCCTTTCACCCGCACATTTAATGGCAGCACATCTGGCCTTGACACACAAGTGTAAACTTCTTTTGCCCCCACATTTAATGGCAGCACATCTGGCCTTGACACACAAGTGTAAACTTCTTTTACCCCCACATTTAATGGCAGCACATCTGGCCCTGACACACAAGCATAAACTTTCACTCCCACATTTAATGGCAGCACATCTGGCCTTGACACACAAGTGTAAACCTCTTTTACCCCCACATTTAATGGCAGCACATCTGGCCTTGACACACAAGCGTAAACTTCTTTTACCCCCACATTTAATGGCAGCACATCTGACCTTGACACACAAGTGTAAACTTCTTTTACCCCCACATTTAATGGCAGCACATCTGACCTTGACACACAAGTGTAAACTTCTTTTACCCCCACATTTAATGGCAGCACATCTGGCCTTGACACACAAGTGTAAACTTCTTTTACCCCCACATTTAATGGCAGCACATCTGGCCTTGACACACAAGTGTAAACTTTCACCCCCACATTTAATGGCAGCACATCTGGCCTTGACACACAAGTGTAAACTTCTTTTTCCCCCACATTTAATGGTAGCACATCTGGCCTTGACACACAAGTGTAAACTCCTTTCACCCCACATTTAATGGTAGCACATCTGGCCTTGACACACAAGTGTAAACTTCTTTTACCCCCACATTTAATGGTAGCACATCTGGCCTTGACACACAAGCATAAACTTTCACCTCCACATTTAATGGCAGCACATCTGGCCTTGACACACAAGTGTAAACTTCTTTCACCCCCACATTTAATGGCAGCACATCTGGCCTTGACACACAAGTGTAAACTTCTTTTACCCCCACATTTAATGGTAGCACATCTGGCCTTGACACACAAGTGTAAACTTCTTTCACCCCACATTTAATGGTAGCACGTCTGGCCTTGACACACAAGTGTAAACTTCTTTTACCCCCACATTTAATGGTAGCACATCTGGCCTTGACACACAAGCATAAACTTTCACCCCCACATTTAATGGCAGTACATATGGCCTTGACACACAAGTGTAAACTCCTTTCACCCCACATTTAATGGCAGAACATCTGGCCTTGACACACAAGTGTAAACTACTTTTACCCCCACATTTAATGGCAGCACATCTGGCCTTGACACACAAGTGTAAACTACTTTCACCCCCACATTTAATGGCAGCACATCTGGCCTTGACACACAAGTGTAAACTCCTTTCACCCCACATTTAATGGCAGAACATCTGGCCTTGACACACAAGTGTAAACTACTTTTACCCCCACATTTAATGGCAGCACTTCTGGCCTTGACACACAAGTGTAAACTCCTTTCACCCCACATTTAATGGCAGAACATCTGGCCTTGACACACAAGTGTAAACTACTTTTACCCCCACATTTAATGGCAGCACATCTGGCCTTGACACACAAGTGTAAACTCCTTTCACCCCACATTTAATGGCAGAACATCTGGCCTTGACACACAAGTGTAAACTACTTTCACCCCCCCCCCCCCCATTTAATGGCAGCATATCTGGCCTTGACACACAAGTGTAAACTCCTTTCACCCCCACATTTAATGGCAGCACATCTGGCCTTGACACACAAGTGTAAACTCCTTTCATCCCCACATTTAATGGCAGCACATCTGGCCTTGACACACAAGTGTAAACTACTTTTACCCCCACATTTAATGGCAGCACATCTGGCCTTGACACACAAGTGTAAACTCCTTTCACCCCCACATTTAATGGCAGAACATCTGGCCTTGACACACAAGTGTAAACTACTTTTACCCCCACATTTAATGGCAGCACATCTGGCCTTGACACACAAGTGTAAACTCCTTTCACCCCACATTTAATGGCAGCACATCTGGCCTTGACACACAAGTGTAAACTACATTTACCCCCACATTTAATGGCAGCACATCTGACCTTGACACACAAGTGTAAACTTCTTTTACCCCCACATTTAATGGCAAGCGTAGAGTAGGAAAAAAGACAGCATCCTCCTGAGAACGGATAACAGAATAAAGTTAATCCTTTAACAGAGTCAAGTTAATCCTTTACTAACCAAACCAAACTGATTAATGTTATATTAATCATCCACTGTATTGTCTTTACTGGCTTCTAGTACAGAATATTTCTGGCTACACATTTTTCTTCTGAAGCAAATTATTCTCTATTTCTTTACCTTAGTCTGTTCAAGCTGAGAGTTATTATCCTTTGGTGATTACTGTGTATTCTTTTTAATTTGGTTATTTTTTGTTTGTTTAGCGGTTTGCTCTTATCTTCCCATTCACCCATGTACTTTTATGAATGTACAAAACAATTTTGGTACAGCATTCTATCTTCATATTAATGCAGATACAGAAATCACAGTTATCTCCCCGCTGTGCTTGGAGTTGCTTATCAGTGGTATTTTGATTACAAAATGATGACTAAGCACATGTCCCTCTCAATGACAGAAAGCAGCAATTGCACATTTTAACACAGTGGGCACATTAATAAACACCAAAAATACACTGAAAACATGTCATATGCTGTTAATGCATTTATAAACTATTTTTAAAACTACATTTTTTTCTGTATCAGATGCATATTCCTAGAGTATAGAGAAAGATACAATATTGCCTTGAATGTCTGGTATAAATATGTGATATCCCAATCTGTAGAACCTATGCCAATGTGGCACCTTGTGGAATGAACACATTTCTTTCTCCTACAGTTATCTGTAGAACCTACAGTGTGGCATCTTGTGGAACGAACAAACTTCTTTTTCCTACAGTATCAACTGCAATGTATCCTGCTCTACCACAGAAACTTATTGTATCACTATGAGAACTAAACAACTTGTTCCACTATTATACTACAATCACAGTCACACTGAATTTCATAGCAGCAGCCTCTTGTGGGTGTGTGAAGTGCTAGTACCATCACATATGTTGGGCTTTAGTGCATGGAGGAATAGATGGCCAGTCTTTCCCACCCGCAGCAAGCGGCGAATGCAGGAACTGAACCCGTGTCCCACAGCGACCACACCATTGTCAGCATTAAATTCCTAACCATTACACCGCCGCGCTCGTTACACTGTATATAACAAATTCATTTAAAATATTCCAATGCAAGACTTAAGATGGTGAGTCCCCGGGAAGGTTAACCCGGTCAACAAATGCCCGCAGAAGTCGGATGTGTCGGCCTAACGGCGCAAGAACGCAGCTCTGCTGTAAACAGGCACAACGCAGTCACATCCGAAAAAAAAAAAAAAAAAAATCCGGATGAACGCAGAAGAAGAAGAAGAAGAAGATGGTGAGTGATCTGATCTAACTGAACTGACTGGCTTGTGTAACAGAACTTCTTTGTCGTAGCAGTATTATTACTAGCTGCTGGTGAAGCAGTAGTTGCAGCTGTAGCAGTAGCAGTGGTAGTAGCAGAAACATTAGAGGTGCAGCAGCAACACCACAATTAGTATTATTTGTAGCAGCAACAGTAGTAGCAGTAGTAGTAGCTGGAGTAGTAGTAGTAGTAGTAGTAGTAGTAGTAGTAGTAGTAGTAGTAGTAGTAGTAGTAGTAGTAGTAGTAGTAGTAACAGTAGTAGTAGTTAGAATAGTAGTAGCAGAAATATTCAGCAATAGTATTGGTTTGAGCTGCAACAGTAGGGATACAAGTATTACTAGCAACAGCAGCAATAATATTAATCATAACAGTAGGAGAAGTCATCTCACTGATAAGTGCTTCATTCCACTCTAAGCAACATACACGGAACACTGCCTGCAACTATAGGCTTACATCTTTCCTGACTTGTTCTGTAACAGGGTTTTATTTTTATATCTCCATTAAGGTTTCATTTTCATATGTTCATGTTCATTCCACTCACCATATACATAGAATTTGAAAAAGAATATTGATAACAAAGATGCATATAACTTCGGTTTTTTAGCATTAAAAATATATATTATGCACACACACAAAAACAAACTGTGTGTTAAATGTGTACAAGAAAATAATTTAGGAAGTGAAGGCACTGAATACATTACATCTTTCCAGTGCCAATTAGTCTATAGAAATACAAAAAGGGTCCCTTACTTACAAAAAGAAAAGTAGAACTGTCCAACTTTTGATGTCACACATTACAATCCATAAATCTTCTAAACTGACACTGTAGTGTGATTACCAATTACGACTTGGCAAACTGCAGTAAACACAATTAATTTCACTGTAGTGCTGCCGTTTATCTTTCATTTACTATCCTGCAGTTGAAATGAAAAACAAGCCTTTTTCAGGTAACTGTTTCACCTAAGACTGCTAACCTATCACTCAATGCAGGCCAAACATTAACACATCTGCATCTACCACATTCACACAGCTTCACAACACGGCTATTAATGTGGAAACAGGTCAGCATGGCTGAATGGATAAGAACGTGTGTTCTTAAACATCCGGTGTGCTGATGCTGAGGTAAGGGGTTCGACCCTACACCGGACAGTTGGACTAAACTGCTGACCTATTGTCCTTGACTTGGGGACATTAATTTCAAGTACCTCTGAAGCCAGAGTGGGTTCGCCTGATAGCGAGGGACACTGTTAATAGGTAAAGCTATCCACATGCAAAATTCAGGTCACCACTACTAGAAGTTGTGTATATGGACTACGCTTGAGTTCAAAACAAGCGACAGCAAAAAATTAAACATAATAATATGGAAACATCCCATACATCTATGGATGAAAACAGCTGGAAGTGTTCTGCTAGTGACTGATCGTGTGGGTTTAAGTATAATCTCCATTGTGCTTGAAACGATCCAGTACTGCTCTAATCTGCTCTTTCAGATCATCATCAAGTGCCATCTCCACACTGAATGTCAGTTGTAATGAGTCTCCAACACCCTCCGTCTTGCATCTTTACAGTGCACCCATACAGGCTTCTTCCAACCCTGCTCGTGATGATGTCCACAGTTTACTCATTGTCCCTGTTTCTGTACCCTACAATATTGAAGAGTAAAATAATGTCCCTTGTTCTACCCTGTATCTCCCATTGGAGCACAGTTTACTCACTGTCCCTGTTTCTATACCCTACAATATTGAAGAGTAAATAATGTCCCTTGTTCTACCCTGTATCCCCCATTGGAGCAGAGTTTACTCACTGTCCCAGTTTCTGTACCCTACAATATTGAAGAGTAAAATAATGTCCCTTGTTCTACCCTGTATCCCCCATTGGAGCACAGTTTACTCACTGTCCCTGTTTCTGTACCCTACAATATTGAAGAGTAAAATAATGTCCCTTGTTCTACCCTGTATCTCCCATTGGAGCACAGTTTACTCACTGTCCCTGTTTCTGTACCCTACAATATTGAAGAGTAAAATAATGTCCCTTGTTCTACCCTGTATCCCCCATTGGAGCACAGTTTACTCACTGTCCCTGTTTCTGTACCCTACAATATTGAAGAGTAAAATAATGTCCCTTGTTCTACCCTGTATCCCCCATTGGACCACGGTTTACTCACTGTCCCTGTTTCTGTACCCTACAATATTGAAGAGTAAAATAATGTCCCTTGTTCTACCCTGTATCTCCCATTGGAGCACAGTTTACTCACTGTCCCTGTTTCTGTACCCTACAATATTGAAGAGTAAAATAATGTCCCTTGTTCTACCCTGTATCTCCCATTGGAGCACAGTTTACTCACTGTCCCTGTTTCTGTACCCTACAATATTGAAGAGTAAAATAATGCCCCTTGTTCTACCCTGTATCCCCCATTGGAGCATAGTTTACTCACTGTCCCTGTTTCTGTACCCTACAATACTGAAGAGTAAAATAATGTCCCTTGTTCTACCCTGTATCCCCCATTGGAGCACAGTTTACTCACTGTCCCTGTTTCTGTACCCTACAATATTGAAGAGTAAAATAATGTCCCTTGTTCTACCCTGTATCTCCCATTGGAGCACAGTTTACTCACTGTCCCTGTTTCTGTACCCTACAATATTGAAGAGTAAAATAATGTCCCTTGTTCTATCCTATATCTCCCAGTGGAGCACAGTTTACTCACTGTCCGTTTCTGTACCCTACAATACTGAAGAGTAAAATAATGTCCAATTTTCTACCCTGTATCTCCCATAGGAGCACAGTTTACTCACTGTCCCTGTTTCTGTACCCTACAATATTGAAGAGTAAAATAACTTCCCTTGTTCTACCCTGTATTCTCCATTGGAGCACAGTTTACTCACTGTCCCTGTTTCTGTACCCTACAATATTGAAGAGTAAAATAATGTCCCTTTCTCTACCCTGTATCTCCCATTGGAGCACAGTTTATTCACTGTCCCTGTTTCTGTACCCTACAATATTGAAGAGTAAAATAACGCCCCTTGTTCTACCCTGTATCTCCCATTGGAGCACATTTCCCCAACCAACTCACACAAAGTGTGTTTGTGTGTCTGGAGAGAGGGAAAGGAAGATGGAACTAGAATTTCATTGAGGTCATCATTTTTGCTCCACACCCACTCAGTTTTCATCAGATCACTAATTCTTACCTCCAATGTTTAACAACTTTCATTTTGAAGTTTTGTAAAAACAATAATTTAATTGTAAAAGTCAATATTTTATTAAATAGTATACTGTATTCCATTTCAGTCAGCGTGCAATTTACAATTGTCCCACCTTCACATTTATTGTAGGTTGCCAATGCCTGGCCTACACTTTACTATTTCATAAATACTTAAAAATGTTGAACATGCATAAGGTGTGCAAGGAACATCCTATTTTTCGCACATCTGAGAAAATTCAACATCTGATCCACTAAGCTCCTCTGACACCACTAAGCTCCTCTGAAGACAGCTGTCTTGTAAATACTGTTCTCAAATGAATGTGAACCTAGCACATGTAGGAATTAATAGGTATGTTTGATACAGAATGAATTCAGTCAGATAGCCATATTGAGGACATGGTATAAATCCATATTTTCATTAACAGTACAGGATATATTGATTTTACTCAACATTCTGTGGTGAAATGCAAGAATAATTCACTTACTGTGATGCCACAACTAACATTAGAATTTTCATTTATGCTTTGGATGCAGTCACTCACCTAGAAAGAACCAGTTTTCCTTGATTTTTTAAGATCATTCATTAGCCTAAAATTGCACACACTACCTAGCAACAGTCTACGCTTGATAGGATAAAATAAGGAAGCAAACAAAGTGAGCTGATGGAGCTCATAAACCCTGAAAGGAAATCTATCTACACGAAGGACACATCGAAATCCAAACCACCACTGCCTTTGTGGAAGTTCCCGAAACAACAGGCTAAGGCAACAAAGCCCAATGGAAAATTCACCTCCCCACTTTCCATTTCCCTGTGAAATTCATAGCACACCATAAATAAATCCCAATTGTCTACAAAGAAAAGAGAAGAAAACAGTACACATCCTTGTGTGACATCCTGTTTAGTCTGTGGAGCTCTCCCATGCAGAAAAAACTATTCCAAAATTAAAGAAGGTGGGTCGTAAGAAATGGATGACAGAGGAAATTTTACACTTAATGGAAACAAGAAGACTCAACAAAAATAATCCTGCCAAATATGAAGAAATTCACAGACAAGTCAGAATATTATGTAGGAAGGCAAAAGAATCATGGCTTGAGGAAAAGTGCTTAGAAATTGAAAAACAACACAACAGTCAAAATACCAAATTAGTGCACAAAAGAATTCAGGAACTTACTAATAAAAGAACAAGTACATCAACAGGCTGTCTAAAAACTAAAGATGGCAAAGTCATAATAGAAAAAGATCAGATTCTACATGTATGGACAGATTATGTGAAAGACCTGTATAATGATAACAGAGAGGAACAGTATGCTATTAGATTTAATAATGAAGGACCAGCAATTTTAAAGATGGAGGTTCAAAATGTTCTTAAGCATATGAAAGCTGGCAAGGCCCCCGGTGCAGATAACATCACAACAGAAATGATTAGAGCTCTAGAAGAATTTGGACTAGAGCAAGTCACTAGACTGCTGAACACATTATATGATACTGGAGATATACCTTCTGAATTATGTAATTCTGTATTTATTGCAATCCCAAAGAAATCAGGAGCCTTAGAATGTGATCAACATAGAACAATTAGTATAATGAGTCACATCACAAAGATTTTGTTACGAATTATCATGCAAAGAGTGAGGAAGAAAATACAACCTGAAATAGGGGAAGAACAATGTGGTTTTGTAGAAGGAAAGGGTACAGTAAATGCTGTGTATATGCTGCGAACAGTTATTGAACGTGCTTTAGAAGTAAACAAGGATATACATCTTTGCTTTATTGACTACACAAAGGCTTTTGATAGAGTTAGACATGTCAACATTGTGGATATGCTTGCAGATCTACAAATTGATGGGAAAGACATTAGACTTATAAAAAACATATATTGGAAACAACAAGCTGCCATAAGGATTGATAATGAAGTAGGACAATACCAACCTATTAAGAGAGGTGTTAGGCAGGGATGTGTAATGTCTCCAGATCTTTTTTCCCTATACAGTGAAAATATTTTCAGAAATGTAGAAGACCTAAATGGAATCAGCATTGGAGGACGAAACATAAATAACATTAGATATGCAGATGTAATATACAAGTAAATGGGAATATTCTTCAGCAAGTGAATCGGTTCAATTATCTCGGAACAGTCATAACATCTGATGGCAGATGCCTTGAAGAGATTAGAACAAGAATCGCCATTGCGAAGGTAGCCTTTAGCAAGATGAAAAACATTCTGACCAATAAAATGATGTCAATTGAAACGAGAAAAAGAGTGTTGAGGGGATACATAGAGCCTGTTCTTTTGTATGGATGTGAAACTTGGACAATGTGCAGTCAAGCTGAAAAACATCTGATGGCTGCAGAAATGTGGTTTCTGAGGAAAATGCAAAGAATACCATGGACAGATAGAAAAACCAATGACCAAGTACTACAAGAGACAAATGAAAATCGTAGATTGATTAGAGAAATTAGACGTAGACAGTCAAAATTTTTTGGACATGTTATGAGAAGAAATGGACTGGAGAACTTGGTGACAGCTGGCAAGATCGAGGGGAACAGACCAAGAGGAAGACCGAGAGGAAAATACCTGGATGGCTTGGCCACATGGCATGGACGAGACAGGAACACTGAGCTGATCCACGACTCTGGTGATCGAGTGAAATGGCGAATCATGACCGCCCACGCTTTCCGGCATGGCACATGATTGATTGATTGATTGATGCAGATGATACAGTATTGATTGCAGACAATGCACAGGATCTGCAACAATTAGTAGACGCTGTGGTTGTACACAGTGAGCAGCTGGGGTTGGAATTAAATTGTAGGAAGACACAGGTTATGGTCGTCACTAGGAAGAACGAAGTACCACAATGTAATATACAAGTAAATGGGAATATTCTTCAACAAGTGAATCGGTTCAATTATCTCGGAACAGTCATAACATCTGATGGCAGATGCCTTGAAGAGATTAGAAAAAGAATCGCCATTGCGAAAGTAGCCTTTAGCAAGATGAAAAACATTCTGACCAATAAAATGATGTCAATTGAAATGAGAAAAAGAGTGTTGAGGGGATACATAGAGCCTGTTCTTTTGTATGGATGTGAAACTTGGACAATGTGCAGTCAAGCAGAAAACATCTGATGGCTGCAGAAATGTGGTTTCTGAGGAAAATGCAAAGAATACCATGGACAGATAGAAAAACCAATGACCAAGTACTACAAGAGACAAATGAAAATCGTAGATTGATTAGAGAAATTAGACGTAGACAGTCCACATTTTTTGGACATGTTATGAGAAGAAATGGACTGGAGAACTTAGTGACAGCTGGCAAGATCGAAGGGAACAGACCAAGAGGAAGACCGAGAGGAAAATACCTGGATGGCTTGGCCACATGGCATGGACGAGACAGGAACACTGAGCTGATCCACGACTCTGGTGATCGAGTGAAATGGCGAATCATGACCGCCCACGCTTTCCGGCATGGCACATGATATATATATATATATATATATATATATATATATATATATATATATATATATATATATATATATATATATATATATATATATCTTATATATAAAAGGCGATCTTCGTCCGTATTTATGTATCTATGTATGTCCTTTATACGTTCGCGAACGGCCCATCCGATTGAGATGAAATTTTCTACACGCCTTCCTTTCAATCCAGAGCTGCCAACTGTGATATTTTGTTAGTGTGAAATCGCCTGCTTACTCAGTATTATTTCATTTTTCATTTTTCATCATAATTTTATATATCTCAGGGGACCTAACTCTGTAAATGTTATTTAAAGGGGCATAACTTTTCTGTATAACTTATAGTCATATTGTGGCATCGTTTTCAAAGATTTATAAACTCTTTGTCCATAGTTATATACCGGCATATGAGTTATAATAAATAATGATACAATCTGTAAGGCATTTTCAAAGTTTTCATAAAAATAATGCACAATGCATAACATTGTAACTCATCTTTTTTTGCTTAAGAAGTTACTGTAGTCATGCAGGTGATTAGAAAGAGTTTTCATTAAAAATAATGGATGGTGTGTGGAAGAACGTTCTTTTAAGTTACTTTTTTTGTTGTATGAATTTAATGAAGCCGGACAGGGTCAGGCAGACAGATAGACAGACAGACAGACAGTCGGGAACGGGAACTTATATGACTACTTATATGAATTAAATGAGATGCTCCACACCAGGAGCTGGGCAATGCCGGGCCGGGTCAGACAGACAGACAGACAGACAGACAGACAGACAGACAGACAGACAGACAGACAGTCAGTCGGTAACGGGAACGAGAACTTATATGACTACTTATATGAATTAAATGAGATGCTCCCCACCAGGGTCTGGGCGAAGCCGGGCAGGGTCAGCTAGTATATATATATATATATATTAGGGGTGTTCATTTGAAACCCGTTCCAATGGCTTTATTACAAACGCATGAAAGAAACATTAACAGGTGTGGTAGAATTAAACAAAGCATTCATTTTGAATTAATTATGCACCACAGGTTGGTCAGAAGAAGTCACTGTAGGCATTCAGGCAAGCATCCCATTGCTTAAGTAGGCGGCGAATGCCGTCCGCACAAAAGGATTGTGGTTGCTCACTGAAAGAAGTGTTTATCACGTTCATTATGTCTGCATCTGTGTGAAATCGTTGCCCCTTGAGAGCTTTTTTTAGAGGTCCGAACAAATGAAAATCACATGGTGACAAATCAGGACTATATGCTGGATGTTGCAGAATTTCCCACTTCTTCCTTGCTAATGCTTCCTGTACAATCTTTGCGACATGTGGAAGAGCATTATCGTGCAACAAAATCACACCGCGAGAAAGCATGCCGGGTCGTTTATTCTTGATGGCTTTTTGCAGCTTGTCTAGTGTTTGCAAGTAGTGGGTAGAGTTGATATTGACACCAGGTTCTTTAAAGTCAGCCAACAACAGCCCTTTGTGGTAAAAAAATGCGCTCAGCATAACCTTACCAGCGAAAACCTGTAACTTGAATTTTTTTGGCTTTTGGCTTTTCAGCATGCTTCCATTGCATGATCTCTCTTTTGCTGCTTGGCTCAAAGTAGTGACACCATGATTCATCGCCTGCCACTATGCGGAAGAGAAATGCATCACCCTCCACTCTGTAACGCAGCAAGTGGTTCAAACACCATCCCATGCGTCCTCTTTTTGGTGGTCGGTCAACATTCGTGGTACCCACTGTGAACACACCTTCCGATATTGCAGTTTCTTACAAACGACTTTTTGAATTGTTCCAATTGACACATCAAATTCTTTCGCTAGCGAACATATGCTTCGACAATGGTTCATTTGTACTGCTGCATCAATTTTGGCGATGATTTTTTCTGTTGCAACAATATGCGCTTGACCCGGCCGTCGAAGATCTGTCGTGAACTGACGTCCTTTCCGAAACATTCGTACCGTCTGTCACTGTTGTCTTTGACACACATTTGTTACCGTATGCAGCCTGTATTCTTCGATGCATGTCCACTGGTCGACATCCTTCAAATGAAAGAAAATGAATCACCGCTCTTTGAGCTACTTTGGACGGATTTTGGATCAACCCGGCCATGTTCTCAACGGTCAGAAACAGAACCTATGCATCATGGGATGATAAGCACTTGCTCTTTTATTCATTGGTCAGTATTTATCACATGACTATGACATGATCATGTTCAACGTACGCAATTACGCGTGGTGCGGCACGAACGGATTTCAAATGAATGCCCCCTTATATATATATCTGAGTTGACACCAAGGAACTTCTCATTAATGTAAGACTTCAATGTGGTGGAAAGGATCTTAAACTTCCGGTAAACTGATGGCATAGAAGGTGGTTCAGTTCAATCCTTACACTGGCATTATGCTGGACTTAAATTTTGACAGTTTGTTCAGAAAGCAATGGCTTGATTGCAATGTCCTGCAAAGGACAGGCAGCATTTTTGTTAATAACATTGCTGGTTCCCTTGTCCCTTCACATAGTTATGGTCAATTTATTATGTCTATTATTCGTACTCAAGTGCATGATGACTAGTCCATTTCTAATCAATTCCGGTCCGGATATGCCTTTTAAAAAAGTGGGTGGGGAGGTGTGTGTTGTTATACCTGAACATATATTTGGATGATGTATAATTGGATTTTTGAACTCGCATAATTTCTTTACTTTTCTATGTTGAACAATGTGGGTTTGTAGAAGGCAAGGGTACAGTAAATGCTGTGTATATGCTGTGAACATTAATTGAACGTTCTATAGAAGTAAACAAAGACCTACATCTTTGCATTATTGACTACACAAAGGCTTTTGATAAAATAAGACATGTCAACGTGATGAAGATGCCTGCAGATCTACAAATTGATGGGAAAGAACTTAGACTTGTAAAAAACATATATTGGAAACAAGCTGCCATAAGGTTTGATAATGAAGTAGGTCAATGCCAGCCTATTAAGAGAGGTGTGAGACAGGGATGTGCAATGTCTCCAGATCTTTTTCCCTGTACAGTGAAAATATTTTCAGAAATGTAGAAGATATGAAAGGAATCATCACTGGGGGATGTAACATTAGATATGCGGATGATACAGTATTGACTACAGACAATGAGCAGGAACTGCAACATTTAGTAGATGCGGTTGTTGCACACAGTGAACAACTAGGGTTAGAATTAAATTGTAAGAAGACAGAGATTATGGTCATTACTAGGAAGAAGGAAAAACCACAATGCATTTTTTTTTTCATTGGCACCTTGCTGTCTTAACAGACGATAGTTTGTAAGGGATGGAGTTATTGCCTCTCCATAGCACAAAGCCTGGGCTAAAATATAGAGATCATGTGTTGCCCATGCAGCATGATCCCTCTCTCGGCCTGCCTAGTTCACTCCAGAGGAAAGGTAACACCTCTACATCTGGAACACTACAAGCTGCAGAAGCTGCCAGATCAGCAAAGCAATGCTCTAATTGTCCGCCTGTCAGAGCTTCGATCCTAGACCAGCCGCCAACCAAGGCTTAGGGCCTGGTCTGCCCTGCCATGACACTTTGTCTTTAGGTTGCATTTCCTCGCACCAGGGTAAGGCTTGTACCCTTCCAATTGTGCTCTTCCGCCCGAAGCCGTTGGCACAATGTGGGGTGTCGGGTTTGGTAAGCGCCGCCCAACGTTCGGAGCTAACAGAAAGCAGGTAGTACCGTCTACTGTTATACGGTAGCTCAGTCATATCTGACTAAGACCTGACACAAAAAACCACAATGCAATATACAAGTAAATGGGAATATTCTTAAACAAGTAAATCGGTACAATTATCTCGGAACAGTCATTAGAGAAATTAGACGTAGACAGACAAAATTTGTGGGTCACTTTATAAGAAGAAATAAATTGGAGAACTTGTTAACAACTGGCAAGATCGAGGGGAAGAGAACAAGTGGTAGGCAGAAAAAAAGATACCTGGATAGCTTGGCATTGTGGTATGGTTGAGACAAGAACATTGAGCTGATCCACGACTCTGAGGATCGAGTAAGATGACAAAACATGACCACCCATGCTTATCGGCATGGCACATTATGAGTCTGTGTTGCCATTCAGCTTGATGTTTAAACCTACTTTTTTCATCGCACCTCAGCCAAATCTTTTAATCTTTCTTTCATTCAATAGTGATTAATGCAAAGACATTTCCTCCTTGAACTAGCATCTTATTTGAATCACAATTACTAAATGTCAAAACACAGTACAGAAACGTTATATAGAACCTGATCTGCTGTACAGCAGTGAATCATGGAATGTGAATGAACAGATTATGAAGAACTGGGAAGTAATGAAGCTGTGTCTTCTAAGACAAATGTTGAGAACACTTTGGACTGGCAGAGAACTAACAAAAAGTGCCTGAAAGAGACTAATGAAAGTAGACTGTTATATACAAATATAAGGAGGAGACAGACAATGTTTTCTGGTCATGTAATCAGAACAGAGGCATTGGAACACATTGTGACAACTTGCAAGAACAGTGGTAGCAGAGCCACAGGCAGACAAAGAGAAATGATGCTGGATGGACTGAAATGGTGGCATGGAGCTGTATCAACAGCAGAACTGATTCAGAACCCAAGAGAAATGATGCTGGATGGACTGTGACGTGACATGGAGCTGTATCAACAGGGGAACTGATCCATAACCCAAGAGAAATGATGCTGGATGGACTGAGACGTGAATTGGAGTTATTTCAACAGCAGAACTGATTCAGAACACAAGAGAAATGATGCTGGATGGACTGAGACGTGACATGGAGTTATTTCAACAGCAGAACTGATACAGAACACAAGAGAAATGATGCTGGATGGACTGAGACGTGACATGGAGTTATATCAACAGGGGAACTGATACAGAACACAAGAGAAATGATGCTGGATGGACTGAGACGTGGCATGGAGCTATTTCAACAGGGGAACTGATACAGAACACAAGAGAAATGATGCTGGATGGACTGAGACGTGGCATGGAGCTATTTCAACAGGGGAACTGATCCAGAACACAAGAGAAATGATGCTGGATGGACTGAGATGTGACATGGAGTTATATCAACAGCAGAACTAATCCAGAACACAAGAGAAATGATGCTGGATGGACTGAGACGTGACATGGAGTTATATCAACAGGGGAACTGATACAGAACACAAGAGAAATGATGCTGGATGGACTGAGATGTGACATGGAGTTATATCAACAGGGGAACTGATACAGAACACAAGAGAAATGATGCTGGATGGACTGAGACGTGGCATGTAGCTATTTCAACAGGGGAACTGATACAGAACACAAGAGAAATTATGCTGGATGGACTGAGACGTGGCATGGAGCTATTTCAACAGGGGAACTGATACAGAACACAAGAGAAATGATGCTGGATGGACTGAGACGTGGCATGTAGCTATTTCAACAGGGGAACTGATACAGAACACAAGAGAAATGATGCTGGATGGACTGAGACGTGGCATGGAGCTATTTCAACAGGGGAACTGATACAGAACACAAGAGAAATGATGCTGGATGGACTGAGACGTGGCATGGAGCTATTTCAACACAACAGGAGAGCTGATCCAGAGGCCAAAGGGACCAAGATCTGTGAAGATGTATGAATATCTATGCTAGTTGGCAGAGAACATGATGATGATGCAAGCTTCTAGTTATTAATTATTACATCCTGCTACTGGTTATCATACACTTTGTTGACTCACATGATTGTCATCTAGGGTTACATAAACGATTCAATTATCTTGGAGCAGACAAAATGATCCATTGTTATAATTAACACAGATTATGGCAATGACATCAATGAATTACACAAATTCCTGCAAATATTCTATACAGATTTCATTACACACAGGGATTTTGCAAGGTTTCTAGCAAGATGTTAATTAAACAGGGATAAACTGGTGATTAAACAGGTATAAAAACAATTGTTTTATAGATAAAGTAAGTACTAAAGTTAATAAGTACCGATTGAAAGAAAAAGTATTTTTTAACACTTGGAAAAAGTTACAACAAAAAAACTGTATGAGTGTTTCAGCTAACTTTAAACTGGCCTGGATCAAAGGCAATTAGAAATCAAAATGAACAAAGTACTTCAATGTGTAAACATTTCCAGATAGCTTATTCACAAACTCATACACATATCGGTTACCAGATAAAGACTGAGTGTACACAAAATGTCAAAACAGAATGACCTATTTTTTTCCCCACCAAGTTTTATATTTCATACATTAAATGTGCCTTGACCTGGTGCCATACTGTTAAGCACTATTGTTCATCCTGAAATTAGGTGACACTTGCATTGATGAACTGACTTTATAACATAAATATCTATTCTTCCAATGAATTTGACTTCCCCACAAATAAAATCACATACAAACGCGCACACACACACACAGTGTTCCACTGGGAATTGGGCTGGAGCTGGTTGTCAATGAAACACCTATTTCCTGTTAATACAACATGAGCAACTAATATGCCCAATAAGATGGTACTCTTGTACCAGGTCAGGAGGAAAATCTCTATGTAACCTCACTCCAACCGATGCAAGCCCTTTTCAGGACTCAAAAGACCTGGCCATCAAGGTAGTTCACACTCAATCTTCCTGAGGAGTCACCAACCAAACATACACACAGACCTGTCTTTTGGCAATTGTATTCTCCTCATATACAGTATGATGAGTTTTACCAATAAATATTGAAGATCCTGGCGAGCAAATGATGATACAAAAGATTAGTGTGATACAGTACAGGGAGTCAGACCAGGTTGTCCCTCTTTTTGTTAAACTTATATAGTGAAAACATCATAAGGAATGTTAGAGAAAATACTGACAGACAAGTAACAATATGATGTAATCAGAGGAATAGAGATCTTTGAACTTTGATAATCTGATAAAACAGTATTACTACCAAATGGGAATTGGGAAACTAATAAACAGCAAAGTGGAAATTAAACTGCATATATATCAATGCAACAAAAACAAAAACAATGACAACCTGTAAACAAATATGCCAGCAGATGTATTTATCAATGAAGAGAAAGCACAGAAAGTGCGCAGTTTTAAATATTTAGGTGCACTACTGACTGGCGTTGGACATGCAATAACATTGTTAGAAGAACAAACAATGCTCTCAAACACTTAGGCAATCAAAACCATTAAGAACTGAAGCAGAGAGAATAATAAATATTAAAGTACTTGGAGCATGCAACTTAGAGTGGCAACATACGAGTGTGAAATTTGCTCTGTAACAAACCAGTTGAAAAATACATATAATACTGTGAATATAAATGTCACAGAATCATACTACAAATTCACTGGATGGAAAAGATAACAAACAGATCTACCCAAAAAGAACTCAATATTAATTAAGAAAAATGAAATATTTTGGGCTGCTAAATAAAAAAAAATAGACAATGTCAACAAAAAAAAAAGATCACTATAGAAGCAAAAAAGGAGGTCAGCTTGGCCAAATGGATATGAACGTGTGTTCTTAAACATCCTGTGTGCTGATGCCGAGGTAAAGGGTTCAACCCCTACACCGGACAGTTGGACTAAAATGATGACCTCTCGTCCTCGACTTGGAGACGTAAATTACAAGTACCTCTGAAGTCGAAGATAAGGGATTTCAAAAATCAGCCTGTCAAATGTGTGCAGTGGCTGAATGCAATAGTTTACCAATGAGTTACACAAAACTGTCACACTAGAAGTAGAATACAGTAGAATCAAACTGGAATGTCTGTTTCATTTTTAACAATCTTTACAACTATTGATTGGATAACAGAAAGAAGACATACAGGAACACTAAAGAAACTACCTCTGAAGTCAGTCAGAGTGGGTTTGCCTAAAGGCGAAGGAACACTGTTAATAGGGAAAGCTAATCCATCCTTGATGTACCATGCCGGAAAGCGTGGGCAGTCATGACTCGCCATCTCACTCGATCACCAGAGTCGTGGATCAACTCATAGTGTTTCTATCTCGACCATGCTATGTGGCCAAGCCATCCACATATTTACTTCTCGGTCTTCCCCTTGGTCTGTTCCCTTCGATCTTGCCAGTTGTCACTAAGTTCTCCAGTTCATTTCTTCTCATAACATGTCCAAAAAAATTTGACTCTCTATGTCTAATTTCTCTAATAAATTTACGATTTTCATTTGTTTCCTGTAGTACTTGGTCATTGGTTTTTCTGTCTGTCCATGGTATTCTTCGCATTCTCCTCAGAAACCACATTTCTACAGCCATCAGATGTTTTCCAGCTTGACTGCTCATTGTCCAAGTTTCACATCCATACAAAAGTACAGGCTCTATGTAGCACCTCTACTCTCTACTGTGACATGTGCATGGGATCACATATATAACGTTGCGATTCGTGCAAGAGAAATCCTCAAGGATGTGGCAAGTGGTCTTAGGGAATGCCAGACTCTGAGTTTGAAAGACATGTGGGCAGACCTTACAACTCAAGGACAAGCCACCGTACCATGCCAGGAAGAGACCTAGGAGGTTGGGGTAGACTGCTGTGGACCAGCACATCCCTGAGGTTACGATCCCGCCTGTACACAATCAGGGGGCCCTAGAGAAGACATCGCGAGTGACCGGGTCTGCCTGGAGAATGGATCGGTGCCTAAGAGGATATTCTTGACAACAATATTATGGTGATGGTAAGTTAGTGAAAGAATAGGTCTATTATTGTGCTTTTCGACCTGGAGGAGAAAGCCTCGGCACAAATGATAGAGTGACAGCAATAAAGCTGTAGATAAACCTTTCTCAGTATAGCAACAAAAGATGGAAGAAATCCAACATTTTGTGGGCTTTCTGGCGGAAGTCATTACTATCCTGACAAGGCTGTCGGAGACGTAACAGTTGGGAGAAAGGAATAGAGTCCTTACAAGAAGGAGGATGGGAGGAGGTGTAGAGAAGGAATGCGTGCAAGTCGGTTGGTTTGTAAGAAACATAATTTTCTTAATGTGACCTAAAAAGGAGGAAATGGAAACACTAATAGATAATGCGAAGTTCGATGAAGATGATCCATGAATCAATGGTGTTAAATAAAATCAATCAATAACAATAAAGGCAAGACACAGCATTTATAAAAGGGCTCGCAAATTATATATGCTTTTAACAAAACATGCAGCTCTATTTCCACAAGATAAATGAAACCCCATAAAGGCCCCAATTATAACTAATTGACATATCGACAGTTGAATGAGGCCTGAACAATTTATTTAAAATGTGAGTGAATGTATTCTTAAACTTAACTCATTCAGTCCCTCAAGACTACAGCAACTGCCCAATGGGACAAGTAAGATAAAATCATAAGGTACCTCGCACTCGGTGTATTGCTTGGGACAGAATGAGTGAGAAGATAAATAACGTAATATATTGAAAATCTGTGGCAGACAGAATATTTAATTATCGGGATGTTAAAATATCAAACTAAATACTTTATAAATAACACGGAATTCTAGTGCAAACATCAAAGATACATTCAAACTCTGTTAGGACATTAACATTATGGACAATTAGGAGAGAGGCCATTAAATCAACAACTCCTGCGCAATTTAACATCAAACATAACAACGGCAATAGTGAGTGTATGTAAGCATATAGGACTACAGCAGCAATTAGCATCTATACCTGTGTTATCCGTTAAGGGAAAATGAAACTTGTGGGTCGCCCACAGTAATAAAGTAAATAAAGGACCCATTTCTGTGCCTGGAGCCATATTGGGTATAATGCACTAGTTCCATATTTTATAGACCAATCAGTACTCAATATGTAACATGATCAATATCATGCCGGATGTTTTTATTTTCCATATCATTTCCTGGTATTCATTTCATGCTCTGTCAAGCTGGCAGCCCAAGCCAGTTTTATTTTTAACTTCCCCCTCCCAGTTTCTTAAGGAAGATTCAAACACATGACTACTAGCAGGTAGATAAGTGTGCTAACCACTGTGCTACTGCCACTACCGGTTTGCCAACAATGCAAAAATAGTTCCTTAACAGACTATTCAAAGCCAGGCAAAGCTATACTTGACTACAAAATAAATACAAGCATGATCAACTGAAAGGAAGGCAGACACTCCTGTTGCCTGAAGATCACTTGTGTTGCCCAATTATCTGTGCATGTGTCTGCATTGTTCAACTGCAATTATTTCATTTATTTACTGTTTAAATGCATGGGTCTGCTTATGATCAATGTTAATAGGAAAAGGAGAAAGATGAAAACATTTGGGCATCCAGAGTTCAAGCCCAAATTAAATGTATCTGCTCTAATTAATCATTGTCAATGAACATTAAGTTCTAATTAACTCCACTGCGAAAACAATATGGAAACAGTGTACGCTCAGGAACACTAAGCAAGATGCTTGAATGCCAATGACCAATACAAGATTTTAAATATTTTAAATTTTTTCTATTCTCTCCAGTTTAATTTATTGTTAGAGGTTATTGGGGAACTACACTGATGATTTTCCTTCTTCCTCCTCCTGTTTTTATCAGGCTATGATCCTGAACCATCTCACACAATATCCTTTTATTCTTTGCTATATTCCATGACTTTCCTACATTATTCATCTGTTTCTTATTCTCTTCTCCGTGTGTTTTTAGGCCTTCCTTAATTTCTATGCTTTGTGTATTCCAGAGGAAGCACATCTAATTATGCTATTAACTAGGTTTTCTCAATTCAGCACTAGTATCTTTACCTCATCTGATTTACTACAGTTTTCCAGTTCTCTACATAAACTGCACACTTGTGAATCTGTGATACCATTTCAGCCTTTCTATTCATTTTCCATGTATCTGATCAATACAACAGTTAGAATTGATAATGAAGTTAAATGTTACAAGTCTGGTACTGGTTTTAATTTCTTTGACTCCTACACATTTCCTGTGTGCTATGAAATCTCCTCTTGTCTTTTGTAATATGATACTGATGTTGTACAATGCTATAAGGGGATGTTTAAAACATTATAAACAGAGAACCAAAACAAAATAATATGAAAATTTCATCAAGAATCAACATCGGGATATTCCCACACGTGCTCCATCCCTTTCTCCAGTATCAAACCAATGAAGAGTTCCCATGCTGTTGATACCAGTGGCAGCCTCATGAATGTTAACCTGCATTATCCTCTACTTGTTGAGTGGTATCCAGATCCTCTGCACATGCCCTGATGAATTACCCTCTTGAGATATGGGACCTTTGTTTTGCTGCACTCTCTATTCAATCCCAGAAAGCCTTCACCACAATAGACTTGCCATAATATAGCTCACCACCTACAGGAGCGGCAGCAGCCTGTCTATTAGTCTGTTCATTTTTTTGCATTTCAGCATGCCCTGGGCAGGAAATCCATATGCTCTTGACCTTTATTTTTCAGCGATGCTAGCCATTTCACATGGAACATACCAGTTTCTATTTTTTGCATAGCATGCTTTTCAGGTCTGCCACAAACTCATGATGTTCTGTACTACCTTCCAACCATCAGAACCCAACCGTTTCAGTCTCCACCTCCATTCTCATGCTAACCACGTCGGTAATGCTAACCACGTCTCATTCTCATATCATATGCCAGTTTCCTTCTGTTCACTTCATCCCTTAACCTTCGCAATGAAACCCCACCCACTCTAGTTACTTGCAGACCCATCCGTATATATATTTTCTCAACACTTGGGCAAAAGTTGTCACTTATCAGTTGGTGCATGGATGCCTCTATCTCACATGCCATTCCCAATTCCCTCTGTCACTCTTTGTAATACTACTTTATTGGTCAGCACCATGGCCCAAACTTTTCCATTCAAGAACTGGCTCTCTTCAACCTGTGTCCCCTGGTGTACCCACTGACTTCCAGTGTTTCAAAAGTTAAGAATGTTATTAAATATGCATCATCATCAAGTAATTCAGTCTGTAACCTTGTTATGCCTGCTCAGATTTGTTTTTTAATTAAAGAAATGAGATAATACTAAAACGGATGTCATTTATTTTTAAATTGTGGCCTTTTATTTAAACGATCTATTATAACATTATTATTATTAACTGGATAAGAGATTTAATCAACTTTATGAAAACACATCCAAATACTAAAATTATCAGACGGCAGAAAAAAAGAGGACAGAATAGGAAAGAAAAACACAAAATGTTGTTCAATGACATGGAGTGAACACAGGAATAAAAAAAAAAGCTCACAGAAGCTTTCTTTGTCTTAGCAGTGTTTTACCAAAGCCAGACATGGACATGGAAACACAGGCATAAAATCCCATTATGTGATATGAATTGCATAAGAAACAAAGCTGGTAAAATACGAAGAGATAGAGAAACTAAGAACAAGAGTAAAATAGCACTGATTACTGACTTTATAGAACACCAGAGAATTACATGGTTCAGACAATTAGCATGAAACAAGATAAACCAGCGGTAGAGCATGAGAACAAAAGGATGCAAAGCGAAAGGATGACCTAGGAAGATATGGCTAGATGGAGAAAAAGATACACTGAAATAATCAAACACTAAAAAAAATGTTGGCATATCCTTTACAAGACATCGCTGTCAACATCAGTATCTTTCAGCTGATTGTTGATTTCTTGGCAAGATGACACTCAGTAGTTTGCCATTGCATTCTGAGCGACCGGCTCACATAACCTGTAAGTTACCGACGCGGTTAGAACCGTTACCGATTCTTGCCGTCGTCACGTTACTCACGAGAGTATACGGGATTAAGGTGAAAGTCGCTAACCCCTAGGCCAGGGAGAACAGCAAATATAACACTAGCACAAGCAAAATGACAAACAAACAAAAAACTGAAAATTACATCCACATCCTCTCTGTGACATGTCACTGCAAAGGTTTTACGGCAAAAGTTTTAGGTCAAAAGAAGACAGATTTCATTAACAGCACCCATACCCTCACCAGGTATGCTAGCATATACTTACAATTTATACTGTCAAATTTAAATGTTGTCAAGCGCAAGGCAACAAACTGTCATTTACTGACACAAATAAATCTTTTAAGGGAGAGTTATGGGCAAGCACAGAAGAGGAAAACAAAGGACATCTTGGATTAAGAATGTAAGAAAATGGACAGGTCACAGCATTCCTGCAATGATACATATCACTGGGGATAGGGAAAGGTAGAGGACCCTGCGCGTGGATGCTTTTAACATGGCACCCATATGACCTAGTCTGTAGTTATGGATTAGAATGTCAATCACATCAGATGTGGTGTATTATACATTATATAATATATCCTTTCACCAAGTGTGTAGTCTCTCTCTCTCTCTCTCTCTCTCTCTCTCTCTCACACACACACACGCGTATGTACATGAGTGCACACACACATCATTTTGTTTTAATGTAAAATTTGCTAATCGGGTCGGCTCCAAGATTTAAAATTTTGAAAGACTCAATGTTTATCACATTTTTGTCCTCAAATGCTCACAGTACACCAGGGAACCTTTGTGGTACACTGATTGTAAAATCACACAGCTAAAGATGACATGAAAAAAAAAAAAGAATTGCTGAGAAGCTGGAGAAAACTGTGGGATGGAAGCAAAAGGTGACCTAATTACTAACTGTGACTGTCACTTATTGCCAATATAGTGCCTTGCAGTGTATGGCAGGGGGGGTCTTTGAGCCTGAGGAATTAAAGCCGCTTGGCTAGTGCAGTTGCCGCGAACTGTGCAGGTTAGGATTTTCTTTTTGCCCCCGACAGGAAGAAATCCCACACCTTACCAAATATTTGAACCTGGGTCTCCCGAAGGAGAATCCGGCACTCTAGCCACTCGGCCAGCAGCTCCTCTAATTTTACCAAATTACTAACTGTAAATTTAAAAAAATGAAAAGTAGATTCCAGCCTAATGTAAATGTATGTTCCATTTTCTTGCTGTGTATGTTCATTTTGTTTTCTGGAAAACAAAACAAAAAGCCTAGCTTAAAAATAATACTCTTACAAACACTGCTGAAAGAACATTAAAAATAAAATGATCGAAACATACCACAATTTTACCAATCAATACATTTATTTACGCTGTAATTTTGTCCTGACTAACTATATTTAAAGTAAAGGAAGTATACTAATACAGTTCTACCAAATCTGAGAATATTGTGTCCAAATACAGTGTGTAGCATGCTAACTTTACTGCACATATATCTGCAAGTTTGGCAACATTATGTTTGCAATATTTGTTCATAATGCAATAACTGAGTTCAGGCTTCCCAACTCAAATACTAACACTCGGCACAACAATGCAAACCAACAGGCAGAAAGTATATCAATCAATAGCACGGTGGTTATACTAGTTTGTGGTAATTTATGGCATTGTATCAACTTATTCATTTTTTAACTAAGTCTGTTTTATTTCAGGCATATATTGCAACATTAGCTGGCCAGTGGGTAATGAAGGGTACAGTTTTCTCTCATGTGACTATAATTATAATTAATATTATTATTAATAATACTGAAGCAATATTATATTAATATTTGATGAAGTATAAGATATACTTAACTAAACCAATCTGACTTCTGTAACGCATCAATAGACATGGGTGTAAGTGATGCATCTACTAAACTAGACTTTAATGCAAACAACGGTACCTTAGGTGATTCTCTTTTAGAGCCTTGGGGTTGAATAACAGAACTTAGTACTGACTTGTGTAAACAGTGCAATCAACTACTTACTACACTGACACTGTTTCATTGAACTGACTGCTAGTGTCAGTGTGTGATTTATGGCAGCCTTCAACTTTAAAAACCTTACATGTTCCTTGTATTTCAATAAAATAGTTTAATTTCCATAATTTAAAGACTTATTGCGTGTACCAGTGGTCTGCAAATATACCAACTTAAACCAGATATCGAGTACCGACTGCCGACCTACCACTACCACTTCGTTGAGTTGACACCATTTATTTATTACTCGAACTTTCATAAATACAGTTCTTCAACATGTAAATGTAATAATATAAATATCGCCAATCTTTCTAAAAGGTTTTTTTTTTTAGAATACTACATCTAAAAAAAGCAATTTGATCAATTCAGCAAACAACTTGCAACGACAAGAAGAAGTGACAGAAGCAGATCAGACAGTCGCGGTCTGCTCTCTACGATCAGCTGAAACAGTTAGTATCACTGTTTGCGTTAGTGGTTAGTCCTGGTTGTTCAATTCGTGACCTCGTGGCACTCCATTCCATAAAAACGCTGCACATTTCCTCAAGAACACATCATGATATCATTTATAAACATATTTAAGAAGCTATCTTTACCGTTAAACAACGAAAATATTCCTGCTATCGCCGAGAAAAGGATGGAGAAGGAGTTGAGGTTTATTTACTACGCTGTTTGTTGCGCATCCTCACCAGTACATAGTGGAATCATATACGGGGCTCGTCGTGTAATGTCGTGACCCCAGCTGGGGTCATGGTCACACTTGCAAACGATCTGGAGCTGCGCAAACACATCGCAATCTTAAGTAACTTTCTCGCCATGTGTTCGTTCTAACGACTCTAAATGTTGTTATTACACTGGCAAGATTAAATATGAGAGAGAGATATCTATATATTCATTATGTCTGTCTATTGTTAAATTGAGTAACGCGCATGTAACGGTGCGCGCGGTTTTTTCCTAGTTTTCCCCCCAGCAGAATACATAAGGACCCGTTTCGGTGTCTTGAGGCGTATTGGTTATATGGTACTAGCGCCATATTTTTATACACCAATCAGGACTCGCTGTGTGATGTGGTAAATTCAAACCAGTAGCCTTTACTTCCCAGATCATTTGGCTGTACCCATTTTAGGTTGGTTAGACCTAGAAGTGTAGGTCACTTTTTAAAAAAAATCCCCGTTTCAAGAGGGAAATTGAACACATGACAGATGGACCGGCAGTCAAGCGTACTTGCCACAGCGCTACGGCTCTCGTGCAGTACAATCTATATGTTATATCTATGCTATGTACACAATATATATTTGGATTTACTCTACATATCCCATGTATCTTCTTCTTCTTCTTCTTCGTTCATCCGGAGTTTTTTTTCGGATGTGATTGCGTTGTGCCTGTTTACAGCAGAGCTGCGTTCTTGCGCCGTTAGGCCGACACATCCGACTTCTGCGGGCATTTGTTGACCGGGTTAACCTTCCCGGGGGTTTCTTAGGACGTTTGACTCTCACTGTTGTGGTGTTATCTCCCATCCTAGCTGGCCCATATAGAACAGCCTAAGAGATCCTGGTCAGCCCTCAAGGGAAGGCAGGGGCAGACCATGGGCATTCCCCGCCATCCAAGGAGGCTTCCATACTTGCAGAGCCAACACACAGCGCTCTGGTACTGGGCTCACCCAAGGAATCGTCACGTCCTGCACATGGCTGCTTAGCCTCACTTCCGTATATTGGGCCTTTCGTTCACCATAGGCTGTTCTACCGGAAACCAGAAGAATGCAGTGTGCAGATGACATCCACACAGTGAGCTTTCGATTCGGACTTTCCGCACAATGGATTTGCTATCCGAGCAATATTCCATTTCATGCCACTAGGACACTTTTCCACCTTTTTTGAAAGCCCACACAGTGAGCTTTTGATTCGGACTTTCCACGTAATGGATCTCCTATCCAGCAATATTCCATTTCATGCCTCTGGGAGGCTTTTGTAACCGACATACCTGTGGTATGAAGTGTGGCAGTCTGAATACTTCTTCATACACCTTTAAATGTCAACCTGTTTGTAGTTAAAGTAAGCTACGGTCAACTTGAGCTTGTTGATATCTCCATAGAGCTTGTCCTCAAATGAAGCAGGTGTGGGCCAAAATATCTTTCTCTGTTCTGCATATATTGGGCAATCCTGAAGCAAATGTTTTGCTGTCATTTTTCCAGTTCGACAATTACATTCATCGGTATCTCCTATCTTTAGTTTATTGAACAAGTGGTATTTCAGCCTGTTATGTCCTGTGCGGAGTCTGAAGATTGCTACTTGTTCTCTTCTGTCGAGTTTGTAATATGCATCATCCTTCTGGTGGCCTGGATGCTCTGATTCCCATTTGGTTCTATAGGTGCTTTTTATCAACCTCTTTGCCTCGTTATAGGTTATGTCTATGTCAGGCTGTGGTAGTCGTCCGCCCTCTTTTGCCAGTCTGTCAGCCTCTTCATTTCCAGGTATACTGCAATGTGATGGGATCCACTGTATTACAACTTTTTTGGATTTCTGGCATAGACCATGGAGTGCTGCTCTTAGGTCAGCTATTTCTGTGCTGTTATTGCTCTTCAGTATTGAGACAGCTGACTTTGCATCTGTGAAGATAGCTATTTGCTTCTCTTTATTTTCCTCCATCAAGAGCATTTCTGCTGCAGTTTTCAGAGCCTCTACCTCCGCTTTGAAGTTACTTGAAAACTTTCCAGTTGCCACTGAATGTGTTTTTTTCACTCCATTTTTTAAATTTAGGAGAATTCCTCCTCCTCCATTCTCTATTGAATTTTTGGCTGATCCATCTGTATATGCATGGGTCCAATTGCTGCTTGGGTAATGTTCTTTTATGTAGTTTAGGGTTATTTCTCTTCTTTCGGTTTCATGCTGGGTGTTCTTTTTCTCAATACCAGGAATGTTTTCTATCATCTCAGGCAGTTGCTGCTGTCTCCAAGCTGGGAACTTGTCTGCATTGTAAATAGGTTTGACTGTTGATATGTTAAGTATGGGATCTGCCCTAATTTTTCGTTTTGCAGTTTCTACAAAGTTGCTACGCTTCAGTCGTCCCTTTCCAAAACCACTAAACCTTTTATACATAGGGTGGTCTGTCAATCTTCTAAATTTTTCTGCTTGTTGCTGGGCTCTGCTATCTCTTCTATCCTGCATTGGTTGTAAACAAGTGATCTTTTCAAGTTCATTAATAGGCGTTGTCTTCAGGCTTCCAGTTATGATTCGCATTCCTTGATTTTGGACTCTACTTATTTTGTTAAAGTTTGACTTAGCTGCTGTTGCCCAAGCTGCAATGCCATATTCCAGTACTGGCCTCACCCGTCCAGTATATAACTTCTTGAGAACTTTCTCATCTGCTCCCCACGTTGTACCAGCAAGCTTTTTCATGATTGCCATTCTTTGCCTTGCTCTTGTTCGATTTTTCTCAACCTGTGTTTTCCATGTCAGGCGACGATCAAAGGTGACTCCGAGATAGTTTGGATTTTCTTCATGGCGCAATATTTTTCCATTCAATGCCAGCTTAGGTTATTGAGTTTTATTTGAGAGGGAGAACACTGTGCATGTTGTTTTCTCCTCACTTATCTTCACTAGCCATGATTTTGACCAGTCCTCTAGTGCTAATAAGGCTTGCTGTATTCTGCTGTTAGCTGTACTAATATATTCTTCAGATGTCCATATGGCTAGGTCATCTGCAAAGGATGATGTGTGTACTCTGGCTGGAAAATTTTCTGTGATGTCGTTTATATATGCTAGGAATAATGTTGGTGAAAGAACTCCTCCTTGGGGGACACCTTGCTCCAACAGCATCATTTTGCTGGTTTGTCCTTGTACTTTTGTCCTGGCAGTTCTGTTCTCAAGGTAGTGGCTGATCCATTTATACATTTTTCCACAAACATGCATGTTTTGCAGTTTTACTTTCAGTCCTTCCTTCCATACTTTATCAAATGCTTTTTCTAAATCTATCCAGACTGCTAGTGTGTGCTTTTTCTCTTGGAAGGCATCCTCTATTTCCTGAGCTATATAGGTTATTTGATCTTCAGTGGATCTGTACTTTCTGAATCCTGCTTGGTGTGGTGTTAAGAGTTTGTTTTCTTCCAGATGCCATGTTAGCCTGCCATTGATAATGCGTTCCATTAATTTTCCTACACAGCTAAGTAGACTGATAGGTCGATAGCCATTTGGTTCTTCCAGGTCTTTTCCTTTCTTTGGGATTGGTATTAGTATAGCTTCTTTCCATGCCTGTGGGACTATTCCCCTCTTCCAGCTGTAATTTAGGACTGCTAGTAGTTTCTTTTTTGCCTTAGTGCCTAGTCCTATTAGCATTTCATTTGTGATTCCATCCTTTCCTGGTGATTTCTTCTTTTTTAGGGTATTCATTGCCTGTTCCATTTCTTCCATTGTTAGATTTGCCATCATATATTCTGCTGCTGTCTCTGTATTTGTATGATGTATCTGTTTATCTTTGATTGCTTTCTTCTGTTCGGTTGTAATATCAATGTGGTTTGCATTTGCATAGTGTTCCATTAGTGCATTTGCAGCCTTTTTTCCTGTAAGCAAGGCATTTCCTTGTTTAATTGTTATTTGTTTGTTGCTAGGTCCTTCATTGTTCATGGCTTTCACTAGTTTCCATAGTTTGTTTCCATCCCTGTCAAAATTCAGGTTTTCTGTTTTTTCCCTCCAACAATCTCTTATTGTTTGATTTACTGTTCTTTTATATTTTGCTGAGATGGCTTTGAGAGAGATGTTCGCTTCAATTGTTTGTTCTCTCTCTGCTGTCTTCCTGGCATCTTCAACTTTGTCCTCCAAACTTTGTAGTTCTTCAGTCCAGTATGGTTTGTAATTTTTCCTCGCTCCTCTTGGAATGGACTCCGTGGCTGCCTGTATTATCGCTCTGTTTAGACTTTCCACCATTTGCTTTATGTTGCCATATCGTGTATTTATGTTTTCACAATATTTGTCTGTTAGTATGGCAAATCTGTCCCAATCTGCTCGTTTGTAATTCCAGCGGGGCAAGGGCTTTTGCTCCTGTGGAACATACTCCATATTCATTACAAGTTTGATTGGTCTGTGGTCACTACCTGCTAATTGGTCCAGCACATGGCGATCGATTTTGTGGAGGATGTCTCCTGTGCAGAAAGCTAAGTCTGGAGTAGAAGTGGTAAGCCATCTTCTGGAGTAGAAGCTCGGTGTGTCATCCGCTTTGTTGAGTAGATGGAGATTTGAGTCTATTTCCCAGTCCTCCAATTCTTCTCCTCTTTTGTCAGTATCTGGGTATCCCCATCTTTCTGAACGGCTATTAAAGTCTCCGACAATAATGCAGTTTGTGTCAGTTATTTTCATGTTTGAGAGTGTAAGGTCCTTATCTGCTGGGCTATACAGATTGTAGATTCTTATTTTCACGTCCTTTATCATTATATCAACACCTATAATTTCCGTTTGGTTGTCAGAGATCACAGATACTTCGCTGCAAGGTATTGTATTTCGTGTAAGTATTAGAACTCCTCCTTTGTGTCCTTCGCGGTCGAAACGTGTGGCCTGATATCCTCTGACTGAGAATTTGTGATTGGCGTTGAGGTGTGTCTCTTGAATGCATGCCACATCTATTCTATCTTTATGAAGACGCTGTGTTAGGGAGTCTTTCTTCTTGTAAACTCCTTCGGCATTCCACTGTAGTATGTTGAGTGTCCGGGGTATTTGGTCAATAGCTCTTAACCTACTCCTCTGTGCCTTGACTCCACAGCACAGGGGAAGGTGACCACCAGTAGTCATGGGTGGACCCCCTCGAGGCAGGGGGCCCGGCACTATCGCCGCCTGATGGGACTTCACGGGATTAGCACCATAACGATTAATTTTGATTTGTGACATCATGAATTAAGTTACGTTGCACTGCTTTGTCAAGCCTGTGGCTTAGTACATCCGATTTCGACAAGCATTTATTCGGGATGCTTTCCCTAGCCTTTGACTGTCCCCAGTCTACCTACAAGGCAGCAGGTTTGTGTGTCTCTTCGTCTGGTCCCTCTCCCTTGACCTGTCCGACATGGGTGGCCCTACCAGTAGCTGTGCTACTGTCGGCATAGCTCTTGGGGTCATTGGGACGCACAAGCCCCTCTACCTCGTCACGGTGGACACACAGCAGAGGGGTATCCCATGTATAATCCAGAAGAGTTGGACATCATTTTAGTGGTCAGATCCATCCATCCATCATGTGCCATGCCGGTAAGCGTGGGCGGTCATGTTCTGCCATCTCACTCGATCACCAGAGTCGTGGATCAGCCCCGTGTTTCTGTCTCGACCATGCCACAAGGCCAAGCCATCCAGGTACTTGCTTCTAGGGCTTCCCCTGGGTTTGTTCCCCTCGATCTTACCAGTTGTCTTACCAGTGGTCAGAAGCAAAACATTATACGGTACTTTTGCTTTTATTCACCCCAAACAAAAGGGAATCCCAGGGTATGACGTCACATCCAGGGCTTCCCTGTGTTGCACCGAACATCCAGGGGGTTTCCGTGTGTTGCGCCGTAGCTCGGTGCGCAATTCTATGCGGCCGTGTGCGCTATTCTTTCACTTTCCGGTTAGGGTTAGGGGTAGGGTTAGGGTACACACAACCCTAACCCTAACCCTAACCGGAAAGTGATTTGCAGGACCGATGCAAATGAGGATCGAAGGGAGACAGACACTCACACAGAAACGGGTTGCCACAGCCCCAAAGAAATAACACTGTGGTGTGGGGCAATTGAAACGCACTCCAGCCGAACACAGGGAGATCACCGTCGGCGCTAAATATAGCTCGTGACGCTAAATATAACTCACGAAGTTTGTTTGGGGTGAATTAAAGCAAAAGTACCCATTATACTACTAACATTCGTGTAAAAGCCATATCGGGGGGAACATTCGAAAGTGTGACAACAGAAAGTAGGTTTGAAAGCAACGTCAAGAGATGACTAGTCTGGCAGAATACTACCAGAGCCAGAGGCAGGAACTGTTGTAGACACTTCTTCAAGTTTCTAGTCTGAAGCAGGCATTGGCGATCATGATGGCTCGATCTTCTGTGCCATTTGATATTTTTATGAAGATGGTGTTGCTTTATAGTATTATGTTGTCCAGCTGTCCATGTACATCTTTCTCTGTCTGTCTTTGTCTCTCTTGTCTGGTACTTTCCCATATAAGGCTAATTTTTTTTTTATTTCACTTCTGTTCATATGCTCCATAAATTTGTTTGACTTTTCCTTACAGTTTTAATGAGTGGTCTGGTAATACCTGCAGCACTCAATATCTCAGCGTTTGCTTTCTTCTCAGCCCACGATATTCTCAACATTTGTCTTAAACAATCACATTTTCACTGTCAACAATTGCTTCAACATTCTATTGTCAGCTTTTGTGTTTACACTGGGGAATTCGCCCCCCCCCCCTACAAACACACACAAAGAGAAGGGGAAAAAAGGGGGAGGGGAAGAGTTTCGATGGCGAACGGATTATAGTGTCTTATCCCACTCTATGAAGATCGGGTTTCATTTTCGGATTCCCTCCTTCGTTTCATGAGTGCATTTTTTTAAATTTACGCGGAGATCCCTTGGAGTTACCGCTGGAGTTCGTGCTCCGTTCAACGCGTTCGGCGGGCCGCCGTGCGGTAAGAAGACAGAACCATATGGGATAGAATGAGGTGCAATGAAGTCGACACTCTTGTCTTTAACCCCTCTTTTCTGTTTACATTATCAAATAAACATGTGAATGCTGACAATAAATATCGCAGTTCGTCACATATCCTCTAGGCCAGTGGTTCTCAACCGGTGGGGAATTCCCCCCAGGGGGGAATTTTAGGGTTTCCGGGGGGGGGGGGATTAAGATTATTTCTAGATTGCGTTAATACAAGAACCGATTACTTGATATTGTTTTTCCCTTCTTACATTACGTTTCTGTACGTATCACCCTTCTGAAATTCATTTTATAACGTAAGTAGTTCCGCAAATCACGTGTTATGTAGATGTCTAGACTTATTTTAGTATTTGCTTTTAAATTTAGCTTCAATTATTACATATACTGTGTAGGCGCAGGGGGGAATTTTTAGGGAGGAAATACGAAAGGGGGGGAATGACGTTCTAAAAATATGGTGGGGGGGGGGAATGACGTCCTAAATATATGGTGAAGGGGGGAATGGGCCAAAAAAGGTTGAGAACCACTGCTCTAGGCTGTTGTACATACATGACTGAAACATCCTTCAAAGAGTTTTGTCGCAAGTCATCCAGGCTGTTGTAGATCCATTATATGCCCTTCCATGTATATATTGAAAGTTAGTTGCATATCCTTTACAGGACGTCTGCAGTCAACACCAGCATTTTTTGCGGTTGTCTTGGCAAATGTTACGTTCAGTAGTTTGCCATTGCTTTCTAAACAACCGGCACCCATACCATTTCGTAAAAACCAGCGCAACGCGGTCTGCTGCCAAATCGCGTGCAGCTCTGTTTCGAACACGGATACGAGATCACGAACCGCATCCGTAATACCTTCGCCACGGAGACCTGCCCTTGTACATATAGCAATCGATTAATTGATTGCTCATGAAATGTTTCTTGTATTGGGTATATGGTTATCTCCTACATTTTAATAGACCAATTGGCACTCGCAGGTCTGCATGGCCGAATGGATAAGAACGCGTGTTCTTAAACATCTGGTGTGCTGATCCAAGATAAGCGGTTCAACCCCTACACCGGACAGCTGGACTAAAATGTTGACCTGTCGTCTTTGACTTGGGGATGTTAATTACAAGTATTTCTGAAGTCGGAGTGGGTTCGCCTGATGGCGAAGGACACTGTTAATAGGGAAAGATAACCCACACTCAAAATTCAGTCCATCACTACTATAAATAGTGTGAATGAACTACGTTTGAGTTTAAAGTGAGCGAGCACCAAAAAAAAAAAAAAAAATGGCACTCGAAGGGCTATGTTGTCAACATCACAGATCACTGATGTTTGCTCCTATAATATTTTCTGGTGCCCATTTTAGTTTGGGTCATCCGGGGACCCCCGGATCAAGTTTCTAAAATCTTCGCCCCAATGGAATTCGAACACACATCCACGTCATCTTAACACAAGTGTTCTACTCACTGCGCTACGCAATTGCCCAAATAGACCTGTTAATTATTTAATAGTTTTATATTAGCATACACGAAAATAAAAACCTTAATTAAATACACTTTCTGAAATAAACAACGGTAATTATGGTAACTGCTGAGCCGACGAAGCAAGTCCAATGTCAGGTCGCAATCGAAATTGTTAGCTCACTGCTAGGTAACAAGCCACGGCCGTTCAGGTCAACAGTCAGCTCCTAGTCGTCCACGCAATCAAAGTTGGACAGAAAGTTTGCAGCAGCCTTCCTTGTCTCCGCGGTTGTGCCCAGCTCTAAAGAAGTAAATTGTCATCGGCACGATGTGGTGTTAATTTGGAGACCAATTTGCCCTGAAACATTTTGGAGATGGTTTATTTTCTCTTGGACATCTGGGTATGTTGAACTCAAAAGCACTATGTCGTCGGCAAAGTCCAGGTCTTCTAGAATTTTGTCAACCCAATGGATTCCCCTATTTGTGTTGTTTGTGCATTTGCGCATGACCCAATCGATAGCTATTCCAAAGACAATCGGTGACAAGACACAACCTTGTTTCACTCCCGTTTCCACTGGGAACCAGTCTGAGTTGCCTGATTCTGTTCTCACGCAGCAACGTGTCTCCTTATAGAAAGATTTTATGATGTTGGTATATTTGGTAGGAAAACCATAGATGTTAAAGAAGAAACATAGCAGACCAGAAATAGCATAGGAGAGCTTCTTAACTACTGCATATCTAAATCCCAGAGGATGTTCAATGCTGATTGTGTGGATATCGGCCGATGTAGGAATTGATAGTAATGAAATGGCGGGCAAAGAAAGGCAGAGCATATAATAACAATGTATACAGCTCCGATTAAATATGACATTAAAAAAAACAACAACAACAGAAGATTGGACACAGAAAGGGAATCAAAGCTTGAAAGGAAGACAAGTATACAAATTGTTAAATTACAGTTAAATGCTCCACTAAGAACATGCCAGCTAGCAAATGAGCTGAACATTTATTGTAATTAAAAACAATTACAGGGGACACAACTGGGAACATCTTAGTTTAAAAGAAAACAACCGTGCCGAACACCAGAACAGTTCATAAATAAACACACATTGTATTGTTTGGCGCTCATAGAAGGAGAAGAAGGAAGTAGAGATTAGAGAACGCACTCTTAGTGGCCTTAAAGGGTTCCCCAACTGATTTCCTGAACACTAGAAGCAACCTATATACAACATATTGGAGTGCAAGAAATATGAACTATATATATATATATATATATATATATATATATATATATATATATATATATATATATATATATATATATATATATATATCTTCTTCTTCAGCTTTCCGAGCCATTGAGGTTCTTTGCTGCAAATACAATCCGTCTCCATTCGTCTCTATATAAGAATACAATAAACTACTGACTAATTAACAGGGTTATATGAAATGTGAAGTCGCAGTGGCTAGAAGTTGCTAGAGCACTTGAGTGCCGTCCAGGTGTTATATTCTCCTTGAGGCTATATTTAGGAAAATTGACCTGGATTCCCAGGTCAATCCAACGTAAAATGGGCACCAGGAAATATATAACTTTATTTACTGGTGCAAGAAATGTGCACTCTAAAAATATAAATGCATTGAATTCCCCGTTATGACAACTATTATCTAGATTGTAGCCATGCGTATGCAGAACATGTCGCGCTGGGTTTTAGCGTCATGGTATGATGAGAGCCGGTCGTTCAGAATGCAATGGTAAACATCTCAACAACAGCAGTGCTGGTGTTGACAGGGATGTCCCGTTAATAGGATATGAAAAAAAAAAAAAAATCATGCGTATAAGGGAATATCTTGAGTGCAGGGATGCCGATTTATTGTATATAATATTCAGGGCCGGATTTAGACTTGATAAGGCCCTAAGCTATTTGAAATATGGGGCCCTTATAAGTCCAGATATTCTATGTCAGTGACAAATTGCGCACTCGGACAATATTTTTTGGGGCCCCCCACTTTCTCTATGCAGCATAGAGGCCTTCTTTTCAAGCAAAATAACGTAAGCAATTACAAGATGAAGGCTCGGAATTTTTCCATTTTAAGTTCATCTTTTTACCTGACATTCATTTAGTTTTAGAAACATTTTAATTTGTTGGTGATTCGGGTCAGAATTATGCAGTTTTGAGAGAAATAGATGCAATCTAAGTAACGATAAATAAATCATTTTTTATACAATTATTTTTCCTAACAAAACGTGGACAAAGCAGAGACCCAGAACACACAAGATAAGAAGGAGAAAGACAACTTAAACACATGGTCCAATAACGACCTTGACATAGATTGACGTCATATGTTTTTGTCACGTGATAAATGTCGTCCACAATGGCTTCCGTTAATGTTGATCAACAATTTGACGACCATGCAAACTTCGACAATAAAACGGATTTAATGAACAATGTGGATAAAATGAATGAAGCTGTAGCTAGAGAATCTAAGAACGTACCATTGGAACCACTGAATACACCATGGACATTTTGGATTGATAGGTACACAACTAATTTTTCAGTCACTCCTCTCATCGATTCTGTTGTGTGGGCCGTGGCGTCGTACTTCAGACTTTGGTTGTGAGCAAGTTTCGTAGGATAATACTACTTTAAGTAGCATAGCATTTTTTTTTTTTTTACAAGAAACAGTAGTATTGGACTGTTTTCCATGCCTGAAGGCATACTGGGTGCTAAATCCATATTGATTTGTATTTGTAAACTCGATGGGTGATCATAAGGTGATGTCAACAAAACATCATACTCCAGTTTTTACTCATCATTCCTGCCGGCCGCCGCTCTTAACCTTACCTCACTTCTAGGTACTTTGATAATGTTTTTCAAATTGTGTATTTGCTAATGAGACCACCACAGATAGATAGTCCTTGAAAAACCACATCAAACCTCAATGATGTCTGTATGTTAATTAATTTTTTTTTGGGCACTCCCTCGCTTTGAACTCAAGCGTAGGCCGCCATACACACTATTTATAGTAGTGATGGACTGAATTTTGCGTGTGGATTAGCTTTCCTTATTATTAACAGTGTCCCTCGCCATCAGCCGAACCCACTCCGACTTCAGAGGTACTTGCAATTTACATCCCTAAATCAATGGATGACAGGTTAACATTTTAGTCCAGCTGTCCGATGTAGGTGTTGAACCACTTACCTCGGCATCAGCACACCGGATGTTTAAGAACACGCATCTTTACCCTTTCGGCCATGTGGACCTGTGTATGTGAATTCTCCTTCTTCTTCTGCGTTCATCCGGAGTTTTTTTTTTTTTGGACGTGATTGTGTTGTGCCTGTTTACAGCAGAGCTGCGTTCTTGCACCATTAGGCCGACACATTCGACTTCTGTGGGCATTTTTGACCGGATTAACCTTCCCGGGGGTTTCTTAGGACGTTAGACTCTCACTGTTGTGGTGTTATCTCCCATCCCAGCTGGACCATATAGAACAGCCAAAAGCATCCTGGTTAGCCCTCAAGGGAAGGCAGGGGCAGACCATGGGCATTCCCCGCCATCCAAGGAGGCTTCCATAATTGCAGAGCCGCTAATTTTTAAAATCGTTAATCCACAATGTGTTATAAATACTAAATAAATGAGCAAACCATGGAACCATATATTTGTTTTGAGTGATGGATAAAACGAACTGGTTTGGTCCAAATAACAGTGGATGGCGGAAAATGGGAAGTATGGGTGTGTCGGTTATGACTTTAAAAGTTGTAAATATGGTAGCAAATTAAGGTGGTTGTTGCATAAAGAAAACTACTGTATTGATATTTTAACTAAAATCTTTCAATGTTAAATTATCTAACACATATTGAAAAAAAGAAGGAACAAATTATTCAAAATGTTGGCCTAGGATCACCTGGCCAGCAGGCAAGTACAAATGCCACTTTGCTCCTACCTGACATTTGCATGTGATTAATAATCATATTTGATCACTACATATTGCTAATGTATGGTCGCATTGTTGTTTCTGTTAATGTAGATCTGTCCGTGGTACCACAGCCAAAGAGTATGAGTCTTCTCTGATGAAAATCTACACTGTTGACACAGTTCAGGTGACTGTTGTATTTGTGAATGCATGTATTTAGCATCATGTAAAGTCATGATGTGTACTATTTGTAGATACGTTGGTTCATTATTCTAATCCCAGCCATACTTCGTAATATCAAGAGATGATCAAGTTAGGGTAATTTTCAGCCTCAGAACTGACCAGTACAGACTAAAATGCACCTTTAAATGTCAACCTGAATGTAGTTAAAGTAAGCTGCAGTCAACTTGAGCTTGTTGATATAATGATAAAGGACATGAAAATAAGAATTTACAATTTGTATAGCCCAGCAGATAAGGACCTTCATTCATTCAGTAGCATGTCCTTTACAGAACCTCGCTCCCATAACAACCCTCCGGAAAACTTCTCGATCACAAGCAAGATGTCCCGCGTCTGATACACCCATCTGGAGATCATCCGCCACATCCTGCACCCATCTTCTCTTTGGCCTTCCTCTTCCTCTCTTCCCAGGCATATACCCTTCCATTATTGTTCTCTCCAAACTGTCGTGACGTTTCAAGTGACCAAAATACTTCAATTTTCTTTGTTTTATCGTCTTCAATAGCCATCCCTCCTCAATATTCAACTCTTGAAGTATGGATGCATTTGTTCTTTTCTTTACCCAAGATATTCTTAGAACTCGTCTATAACATTTATATTCAAAGGCATGTATGCGCTGTTCAGCTTGTTTAGTAAGTGTCCATGTCTCACAGGCGTATGTTGCAATGGGAAAGATGCATGCTCTTAAAAATCTAATTTTTGTAGTTCTGTCTGTCCCACACCATAATTTATTCATCTGTTTTAGTCTTTGAAGAGCAATGGATAGTCGCCGTTTTATTTCTTTCATTGTGTCACCATTATTCGTAATCAATGACCCAAGATATTCAAAATTTTCCACCACCTCCAATTTTCCCCCATTAATGTATATTTCTTTCTCCATAGTAGTTTTATCTGTATGCATTATCTTAGTTTTTGCTATGTTAAGATATAAGTTGTGATTTTCACTATTCAATTGTGTTGAGGCTATAAGGTTTTCTATGCCATTCTGTGTTGTGGATAGTAATACTGTATCATCAGCATATCGAATCTCTGGTATGTCATGACCGCCGATATTTAGGGCATCATATGGCTCCCTGTTTATATCATCTCTTACATTTCTCATTATATTTTCGGCATACAGGTTAAACAAATAGGGTGACAGCACGCAGCCCTGACGGACTCCTTGCTTGATGTCAAACCAATCTGATGTCTCGCCATCTATTCTAACTGCTGCTTGTTGGTCCAGATATAGCATTTTTATGAGATGTACTACACGTGAAGGAAAGCCCATATTCCTCATGATTTCCCAAAGTTTCTGATGCTGTACACAGTCAAATGCCTTTGAATAATCCACAAAACATGAGAATAGGTTTACATTAAATTCTCTGCACTTCTCTATTATTAAACGCATGTTGAATATGTGATCTCTTGTTCCTCTTCCTTGTCTAAATCCAGCTTGAACTACGTTAATCTCTTCTTCCATTTTCTTACTAAGTCGTCGCATTATGACTTTTAGTAGAATTTTACTTGCATGACTTATCAGGGCAACAGTTCTATAGTTGGTGCATAATTTCAGGTTGCCCTTTTTTGGTATTGGAATGAAGATAGTTCTCTTCCAATCTTTTGGCCATATACCATATTTCCAAATCTTTGTACATAATGCATGATATATGTGTATGCTTTCTTCTCCTCCTGCTTTAATTAGTTCAGCTGGTATCTCATCACATCCAGGTGCTTTACCATTCTTCAGGTTCTTTATAGCCCAAGCAATTTCATCTAATGAGGGTTCAGGTTCTGTCTCTGCTGTCATTGGCTCATGTATCTCATTCATATCCTCACTGTCACTCATATCATACATTCCACTGCAGTACTCCTGCCATCTTTCTAGAATTTGTCTAGATTCTGTTAAGGTATTTCCCATCTTGTCACAGATAACATTCAATTGAGGTTGAACATTTCTTGTCAATAACTTCATTTCCTTGAACATTTCATAATCTCTTCCAGCCTTATGATATTGCTCTATTCTGGTACAGCTATCTTGTATATATTGATTTTTGTCCTTTCTTGTGTTCTTTCTTATTTCTCGAGTTAAAGATTTATACTTCATCCTGCTATCGGATTCATCTCCTTTCTGTTTCAGCTCCCTTCGTTGTTTTATTAATTCTAACGTGTCTGATGTAATCCATGGCTTACGTTGCGTTTTCTTGGTCGGAATGAAATCTTTGGCTGCAGTTATCAAGATATCTCTAGCTTGTACTGCCAGTTCATCAGGTGTCATTTCTTCTTGTACAGACATCAAGACCCCAAAGCGATTCCTAACTTCTATGTTGTATGCGTCCGGTATTTGTGTGAGATCAAAACGAAGTGGCCTTGGTCCTCGGGTAAGCTTTTTGAGTTTTAATTTCAGATCTGCTTCTAATAACTGATGATCTGTATCACAGTCTGCACTTCGTAGGGTTTTTGCAGATGTTATGCTTGATCTCCATCTTCTTTGTATTAAAATATAATCTATCTGATTTTTGGTAAAACTGTCTGGAGACTTCCATGTGAAGAGTCTTCTTGGATGTTGTTTAAAAAGTGTGTTGGCTATCGTTAACTCATTTTCTGTGCAAAATTCAATTAATTTGTCACCTGCATCATTTCTATTTCCTAATCCAAATTTTCCTAAAATGTGTCTCTCATTTTCAGCTCTTCCTGCACCCACTTTAGCATTAAAATCTCCCATTATTATTGCTATATCATTATGACCAATCTTATTTAATGTGTCTTGTAGTGTGTTGTAAAAATCTTCAATTTCGTCCTCCTCTGCTGTTGAAGTAGGTGCATATATCTGTATGAGAGTTGTGTTTTTTGGACGGCCTTTAAGTCTAATAGTGAGGATTCTATCACTAACTGGATTATATCCCATTAAAGCTTTTGCAGTTGTCTTATCTAAACAAAATGCCACTCCACTCTGGCCTCCGACATCTCTACCAGAATAAATGAAAATACTTCCATTTTCAGTTGTGAAATGTCCCTTGCCGCTCCAGCGATGTTCACTAATTCCTAAAATGTGAATGTTTAACCTCTCAATCTCATCACACACTACTTTAAGCTTTCCCTCATACAAACTTCTCACATTCCACGTTGCCATTCTCACTCTGTTTCTTAGTCTGACACAGGGAATTTCCTTGGTAACACAGTCAGGATTAACTCCGTCATCACGATTACTAGTACTGGTCCCTGCGTCACACTCTTCCCCAGTGTTATCTGATCTGCCTGGCCTGGGGGTCTCGCCACCAGATCTCTTTCTTATTATGTTTTCTTTCATGGTTGTTATGGTTTCTTGGCAAGTTTTGCAGAAGGTAGTTTGCCGTTGCTTTCCTTCTGGGCAGTGACTGTACTAGTCGGTGGCCATAGCCATTGTCTCTACTGATGAGATCATCTGCCTATCGCCGCAGAGTGCAAGACCATAACCAACAACAATCTGTCGGCTGCTCTCACACTCCATCCACCACCTGCTTCCATGGCTTCACGTAACCCTGATCGGGGGGCTAAACGGGTACTCCACCTTGCCCAAGGGTGTCCCGTAGACTAACGGAGGAAAGGAGGCGTCTTACATCTCCTTTGATAGGGGATACCCCTACCCCGCTAACCGGATAAGGACCTTACACTTTCAAAATAGAAAATAACTGACACAAACTGCATTATTGTCGGAGACTTTAATAACCGTTCAGAAAGATGGGGATACCCAGATACTGACAACAGAGGAGATGAAGTGGAGGATTGGGAAATAGACTAAAATCTCCATCTACTGAACAAAGCGGGCGACACACCGAGCTTCTACTTTAGAAGATGGTTTATCACTTCTGCTCCAAACTTAGTTTTCTGCACAGGAGATATCCTCCATAAAATCGATTGCCATGTGCTTGACCAATTAACAGGTAGTGACCACAGGCCAATCAAGCTTGTAATAAATATGGAGTATGTTCCACAGGAGCCTTTACCTCACTGGAATTACAAATGAGCTGATTGGGACAGATTTGCCATACTTCCTCTTCTTCAGCATTCCGAGCCATTGAGGTTTTTTGCTGCAGATACAATCCATCTCCATTCATCTCTCTGGTTGACCCTCTCTTGCCAGTCGTTGATTCCAAGTGCTTGTAGGTCTGTATATATATTATCTCTCCACTGTCTTCTTGGTCTACCTCGGGGTCTACGGTCATTTATTTCCTGAGTGTAAGCGAGTTTTGTTTCCCTATTATCTTCCATTCTTTCTATATGCCCCAGCCATTGTAGTCTATTAGCCTTCACGATACCAGTGATTAGCGGGGACTTAAACAGATCATAAATGTCTTTGTTACTTCTTCTTTTCCACTCTCCACTTTGTGTATTCCTATTGGGTCCAAAGATGCGTCTTAAAACTTTATTCTCAAAGGTTTGTAGCAAGGCTTCATCTCCTTTCGTTGTACTCCAGGTTTCAGAGCCATACAGCACTTACCATTCTAACAGACAAATATTGTGAAAACAAATACACGACATGGCAACATGAAATAAATGGTGGAAAGTCTAAACAAAGTAATAATACAGGCAGCCACTGAGTCTATTCCAAGAGGAGCGAGGAAAAATTACAAACCATACTGGTCTGAATTACAAGTTTTGGAGGACAATGTTGAAGATGCCAGGAAGACAGCAGAGAGAGAACAAACAACTGAAGCGAACATCTCTTTCAAAGCCATCTCAGCAAAATATAAAAGAACAGTAAATCAAACAACGAGAGCCGGGAAGGTTAACCCGGTCAACAAATGCCCGCAGAAGTCGGATGTGTCGGCCTAACAGCGCAAGAACGCAGCTCTGCTGTAAACAGGCACAACGCAATCACATCCGGAAAAAAAACTCCGGATGAACGAAGAAGAAGAAGAAGAAGAAACAACAAGAGATTGTTGGAGGGAAAAAACAGACAACCTGAACTTTGACAGGGATGGAAACAAACTATGGAAACTAGTAACAGCTATGAACAATGAAGGACCCAGAAACAAACAGATAACAATCAAACAAGGAAATACCTTGCTTACAGGAAAAAAGGCTGCAAATGCACTAATGGAACACTCATCTCATCATGTTCCTCTTGTACCTTGCGGTGTCGAGGTGAAGTATAAACATTGTGAGAGTGCCCGATTATGGGCTTCATATATCAATATTCCCATGGATTCTGCTATTCCCTCCATCCAACGTTTACGTGGTCGGCCTCTTCCTCTGTTTCCATCTGGTCTGTACATCATTGCTTGCTGTGGTATGCTGTTGACTGGTAACCTACTTCCATGGCCAAACCATTTGACTTGCTGCTTTCTAATAAAATCTAGTGCTGCTTTAACCCCCACTTTAGTCCTGATTTCTTCATTTCTGATCTTATGTCTTCTTGATACGTTGAGTATTCTTCTCAGGAACCTCATTTCTGTTGTGAGTTTTCTTTTCTCTTTTTCTGTCATTGTCCAGGTTTGGCATTGGTAGCATAGAGTTGGAACACTATGCTAATGCAAACCACATTGATTTTACAACCGAATAGAAGAAAGCAATCAAAGATAAACAGACACAATATAGTAATACAGAGACAGCAGCAGAATATATGATAGATGAGTTCTTTCACCAACATTATTCCAAGCATATATAAATGACATCACAGAAAACTTTCCAGCCAGAGTACACACATCGTCCTTTTCAGATGACCCTAGCCATATGGACATCTGAAGAATATATTAGTACAGCTAACAGCAGAATACAGCAAGCCTTATTAGCGCTAGAGGACTGGTCAAAATCATGGCTAGTGAAGATAAGTGAGGAGAAAACAACATGCACAGTGTTCTCCCTCTCAAATAAAATTCAGCACCCTAAGCTGGTATTGAATGGAAAAATATTGCGCTGTGAAGAAAATCCAAACTATCTAGGAGTTACCTTTGATAGTCGCCTGATATCGAAGACACAGGTTGAGAAAAATTGAACAAGAGCAAGGCAAAGAATGGCAATCATGAAAAAGCTTGCTGGTACAACGTGGGAAGCAGATGATAAAGTTCTCAAGAAGTTATACACTGGACGGGTGAGGCCAGTACTGGAATATGGCATCACAGCTTGGGCAACAACAGCTAAGTCAAACTTTAACAAAATAAGTCCAAAATCAAGGAATGCAGATCATAACTGGAAGCCTGAAGACAACACCTATTAATGAACCAGAAAAGATCACTTGTTTACAACCAGTGCAGGATAGAAGAGATAGCAGAGCCCAGCAACAAGCAGAAGAATTTAGATGATTGACAGACCACCCCATGTATAAAAGGTTTTGGAAAGGGAAGACTGAAGCGGAGCAGCTTTGTAGAAACCACAAAACGAAAGATTATAGCAGATCCTATACTTAACATATCAACAGTCAAACCCATTTACAATGCACACCCGTTCCCAGCTTGGAGACAGCAGCAACTGTCTGAGATGATAGAAAACATTCCTGGTATTGAGAAAAAGAACACTCAGAATGAAACCGAAAGAAGAAAAATAGCCCTAAACTACATAAAACAACATTATCCAAGTAGCAATTGGACCCATGCATATACGGATGGATCAGCCAAAAATTTAATAGAAAATGGAGGAGGAGGAATTTTCCTAAATTTAAAAAATGGAGTGAAAAAAAAACAAACACTGTCAGTGACAACTGGACAATTTTCAAGTAACTTCAAAGCAGAGGTAGAGGCTTTGAAAATTGCAACAGAAATGCTCTTTATGGAGGAAAATAAAGAGAAACAAATAGCTATCTTCACAGATGCAAAGTCAGCTGTCTCAATACTGAAGAGCAAAACACAGCACAGAACTATCAGACTTAAGAACAGCACTCCATGGACTATGTCAGAAATCCAAAACAGTTGTGATACAGTGGATCTCATCACATTGCAGTATACCTGGAAATGAAGAGGCTTACAGACTCGCAAAAGAGGGCGGATGACTACCACAGCCTGACATAGACATACCCTATAATGAGGCAAAGAGGTTTATAAAAAGCACTTATAGAACCAAATGGGAATCTGACCATCTAGGCCACCAGAAAGATGATGCATATTACAAACTCGACCGAAGTGAACAAGTGGCAATCTTCAGACTCCGCACAGGACATAACAGGCTGAAATACGACTTGTTCAATAAACTAAAGATAGGAGATACCGATCAATGTAATTGTGGAACTGGTAAAATGACAGCTAAACATTTGCAGGAGTGCCCAATATATGCAGAACAGAGAAAGATATTTTGGCCTACGCCTGCTTCATTTGAGGACAAGCTCTATGGAGATATCAACAAGCCCAAGTTGACTGCAGCTTACTTTAACTACATTCAGGTTGACATCTAAAGGTGCATGAAGAAGTACTTAGACTGCCACACTTCATACCACAGGTATGTCGGTAGCAAAAGCGTCCCAGAGGTATGAAATGGAATATTGCTTGGCTAGCAAATCCATTACGTGGAAAGTCTGAATCAAAAGCTAATTGTGCGGGCTACATCAAAGGTGGAAAAAGTGTCCCAGTGGCACGAAATGGAATATTGCTTGGATAGAAAATCCATTAAGTGGGAAGTCAGAATCGAAAGCTCACTGTGTGGGCGTCATCAAAGTTTGAAAAAGTGTCCTAGTGGCACAAAATGGAATATTGCTTGGATAGCAAATCCATTACATGGAAAGTCCCATCTGCAGACTGCATTCTTCTGGTTTCCAGAGGAACAGCCTGTGGTGACTGGAAAGCCCAATATACGGAAGTGAGGCTAAGCAGCCATGTGCAGGACATGATGATTCCTTGGGTGAGCCCAGTACCAGAGCGCTATGTGTCAGCTCTGCAATTATGGAAGCCTCCTTGGATGGCGGGGAATGCCCATGGTCTGCGCCTGCCTTCCTTTGAGGACTGACCAGGACGTCTTCGGTTGTTCTAAATGGGCCAGCTGGGATGGTGGATAAAACCATAACAGTGAGAGTCAAACGTCCCAAGAAACCCCCGGGAAGGTTAACCCGGTCAACAAATGCCCACAGAAGTCGGATGTGTCGGACTAAATGTGCAAGAATGCAGCTCTGCTGTAAACAGGCACAACGCAATCACGTCCGAAAAAATGCTTCGGATGAACGCAGAAGAAGAAGAAGAAGCTTCACGAGTCGTGCAGGATGACATCATGAAACCCCTATGATAAAGAAACTGGTTGGTGCCGAGGGGGAAGTCTATGATTTGCTACCAGTATTATGAGATAGACAGCTCTCTCTGGGTGTTGAGTTGGAGTCTGTGACAATAAAATGTCTAAAACCTGTGGAGGAAATATAACTAACTTAGGTCTGGCCTCAGCCAGTCCTTATGTGCTGTGCTGAATCATTGTTACGTTTCAGTATGTCTGTCCTCAGATGTGAAGTTCCAGTACTTGTCTTGCACACAATGCTGGTTTTTGGGCTTGGAGAGGTTGAGGACGCCGCTGCATAATAGTCCCAGTGGAGATGGTATTTTGGTGCAGAGTTGGGAGACAAGTCTCTGCACCAACCTCCCTTTGGTAGATGCAGGCCCTTTGTAGGAAGTATTATCACTCTTGAAGTCACTGCAGCAAGAGTGTGGTTACTCCCAGTTGGCATTGAGGTGGGTACTATTAACACTCACATTTAGAGACTACAGTGAGAGAGTAACTCTCAGATGGACACCAATGGGAGGAGCAATATCACTCTCATGTTGCTGTTGGAGTAATGTCCCTCAAATGGTTTTTTGGTAGAGGAGGACAAGTCATGTGTAAATAACTCCTATCAAAGGTTTGCTGTACTAATTTGACATGAAAGTTTGAACCCAATAAAGAATGCCAACTCAAATCAGTCGTGAAAATAAATTGTGCTAGAGCTTTGACCCACTTCAGACTATCTTAGCAGTCAGTCATTTCTAAGGTGAGGCGGAGGGCTGTTTGGGTGAGCCTTCCTGGTTTCAGATCTTGGTGGTAGTCACAAATATTCAAATGAGAACTTTGAAGACTGAAGTAGAGAAGGGTTTCATGTGAATAGAAGTTGAACACGGGTTAGTTCATCCTAAGAGATATAAAAACTCCACACTGCCTGCTGCCTATCGAAAGAAATCAAGTTAACGCTGTGATGTCTATGAAGAGATATTTGCTGGTGTTGCAGAACCCTATTCTTCTGCTTTCTACCTTACATCCTCAATGTACATCTTGGATACATGGCCATCATAGGCCACAGCTGAACTGGCCGGGGTGTCTTGGAGTTGGTGGTACATAGAGATTTGGTGACTAATACCATTCTTGCACTCATCAGCCCACCCCTAGTCATGAGTAAATAACTCCTATCAAAGATTCCATATACTAATTTCACACTTTTGTCTAATGTCCAGCAACACTAACTGGCAGGTTTAAACATCCATTGAATTAATGCTACTGAATAACTTGGTTTAAAGTCCCCCATGTGTTTATGACTAGACAAAACAAAAGGTTTTGTGAGAGGACACCTTGCTTTATATGCAGTTTTCTTACAATCAAAGGAGAGATCCTGGCTGTCCTTGGTCTTCTACATTAAATACCTTTAAGGCAATTAGGTGACAACAGCTTTAAGTTACCACCAAATGGAACATTGCTGGGCTTTCAAATTCATTACGTGGAAAGTCTGACCTGACCACTCATTGTGTGGGAGTAATTTAAGTTCTACTTTTATGGACTACTATCTTCTGGTATCCAAGTTACAGCTATTGGTGAACTGGTATAAGGAGCATAATGGGGTGACCCATTGTCATGAAGTTGGAACCGCAACTAACTGACTAACTAACTGGAGTCTTAATATATGGAAATGAGAATGAACAGCCATATGCAGGAAATGGTGACTCCTTGGATGAACCCACTGTCAGATGTTGTGTTAGCTCTACATTTATGGCAGCCTCCTTGGATAGTGGGGAATGCGTATGGTCAGATTCTACCTTTCCTTGAGGGCCGAATGGCATGCATATGGCTGTTCTAGACTGGCCTGTTGAAGACATCACAACTCTGAGACTGGAATATCCTATAATCTACCCAGAAAGACTAACCTGGTCAACAATTGTAGGGAAGAAGCCAAATGTGTCAATTGAAAGGTGCAAATATCACAGCTCTGCATAAACAGACACAACACAGTTATGTCCCAGTTGTTGCTGAACCTAAGTCAGGTTGGTTTGTTTTGATAAATTGTTACTGAACCTGAGTTAAGTTAAATAATAGGTAATGAACAAATCACCAAAAAATTAGAAGTAGATTGTGAGCTTTACGAGAACACGATTACAAGAAACATTGGATGTTGCGGATAAAGCCTTTGTCAGCACCGAACGAACAAACACAAACCAACATGTAAGTACATGAAAAACACTACATGAAAATATTAAGGTTACTTATCTGTATGAGGAGCGGCTGGCCTCCTGGCTAGAATGTCGGATTATTCTTCTGGAGACCTGGGTTCGAATCCTCTGTAAGGTGTGGGATTTTTTTCTGTCGGGGGCAAAAAGACAATCCTAACTTGCACAGTTCGCGGCGACTTCACTAGCCAGGTGGCCTTAATTCATCAGGCTCAAAGACTCGCCTGCCAAACACTGCAAGGTACTATATTGGCAGTAAATGACAGTTTTTGACTTATCTGTATCCTTGTTTGGCTTAATACGTATTGAGCGACTATCTATGGATGGAATTAACGGATGTTTTGTTCAGGCGGTCAATAGACTAAAGGTCAATAATGCCAGAAGCTCAGGGATTGGCTTAGCCACCCGGTGGGAGAACAAACACTGTGGGGGGGGGGGGGGGGGTAAGCGCTAATGTGAGTGAAAGGTTAAATAGGGATTAGTAGAGCACATTCGTTGTGCTGACGCCGAGGTAAGTGGTTCAACCCCTTCACCGGACAGCTGGACTAAAATGTTGACCTGTCATCCTTGGGGACGTAAATTACAAGTACCCCTGAAAACGGAGTGGGTTTGCCTGATGGCGAGGGACACTGTTAATAGGGAAAGCTAATCCACACGGAAAATTCAGTCCATCACTACTATAAATATGCGTGTATGAACTACGCTTGAGTTCAATTCAGTCCATCACTACTATAAATATGTGTGTTTGAACTACGCTTGAGTTCAAAGCAAGCAAGCGGCAAAAAAAAAAAAGTTAAATAATGGTTTGTTTTGATGAATTGCTGCGGGCCACATGATGTTTTAGACATGGCTGATTCAAGCATGTCTACATATATGACAGAAGCCACAGTGGCATGGTCAGTGTACTTGTCTGCTAAGACAGTTGAAATCCCTGCCATTGCCAGATTACTGGGTTCGCATATACGAACACAGTGCTGACTGGGAAGCATAATAGGATATACACAATAATGAAAATAAATGACACAAATGTTTGCATTTTATTGTAGTTTTTTTTTCTATTCTCATGAAGGGATTTTGGAGTGTATACAATAACATTCCTCAGCCATCGAAACTAAATATTAGGTACAGTTATCATCTTATGAGGGAACAGCGTAGGCCTGTTTGGTAAGTGTCAGCGTCTCACGTTGTGCGTTTGTCATGTGTCGTGACAAGTAGTGAACATGTGCAATAAAGTCAAATGACTCTAAGTAACGTGTCGATGCTTTTAATAAGTATGTTACAGATTTATCACAGTATGATTACATAATCTGTATACAAATCATCAATGCGCTAGTTCACTCACAACATAGCACCTCAGCTCACACAAACTAGCACACACTCAGTATCGCACAATAACGCTCTCAGTGCTATCAAACAATTGTAGCGCTTATACAGTTCGCTTGCTCTGGCAATCGTAGCACTTATACAGTTCACTCGCTCTAGCCAACACTCAGACACTTCCTGTCTGTTTCACAGTCCAGTCCTGTCTCCCCAGATTTCGTCCTAGATCTAGCGTCACGTGGTCTCTGACCGTGTGCTGTCTCAAGGTCCCCGTGTCTTTAGGGCTAGTCGTGGTCTCTAGTGCATCTTAGGAAAGGGGTCTCGATCTCTCCTTCACCTCAGGTCAGTCCGTCCGTTACTAACTGTTGCCTCACTTACTACAGTCTAAGGGTGACCTATTTTGCCTATTATTCCCACGTCCTGTCTACTATGTCCTGTCTCTGGGCTCTGTCCTCTCTATCATGTTCCCAGGATGTTGACAGTAAGTGAAAGAGGTCAAGCAGAATGGCTCTTTACATTCAGGCATATTGGGTATTTGGTTTGTCTGTCTGTCTGCTCGTCTATCTGTCTGTTCCCATGTAGACAATGGCTTCTGGATCACATTTACCAACTAGGCGTTGTGTGGAGGTTGGTAGTTCTCAACATTGAGCAATTTGGGGTAATCTGATTAGTATTGCACCAGCTGCCTTGATTTTCCCAAATAATTTTGATGCTGCCCATATTATCAGGTTTGGTTGACTCTAGGGATTGTCAACAAATTCCGTCACCACTGGGGATTGAGTCATGATCCGCTGTGTTAAGAAAACCATGTTTATTGAGTTTTCAAGGATAGTCACCCTTTAACATGGTCATTAGCAGAAGTTACAAATGACATCTACCTGAAGGCCTATGCTTCACTTGGAGATAAAAGGCCAAAGAAAATGAAGAAGATATTCATTTTAGTAATATTCAGGACTCATTCTCACAATATTCATTTTCAGGACTCGTCTCTCTTAAAAGCTATACTGAGCCAATCCTAATATACAGGAGCCAATCCTAATATACAGAAGTGAATCATGGAGACTTAGCTGACAAGTGAGAAATTATTTGTAAGTGCCAGATATGTGGTTTTACAGAAGAATGATGAGAACACTGTGGTTGGATCGACAGAGTAATGAAGATATCCTGAAAGAAGTTAATCCACAAAGAGAAATGGTTACTTGCACCAGAAGAAGACAGTCCATATTCTTTGATATTCACACTGTTGGACATGGAGGTCTGCCCTTACCTTGTTAGAAGGGTTGCAGCGGTCCTTTAGGAGTGTAAGGTTGCACTGCGTATGGGTTCCTGGACTTCTGACCCTTGTACTGTTACACCTGGGTTGCCACAGGGATCTGCCATGTCCCCAGTGCTTTTTAATGTCTACACCAACAAAATCGCAGCTATTGAGACACCAGGTGTGGGTAGAATCTTGACATTTGCAGATGATGTGCTGGTGTACAGACAGGGCAGAGGCAGGGCCATTTGGTGGAAGACTTACAGGTGGCAGAAAACATGGTGGCAGAGTGGTGCAGGAACACAGGGGCTGTTATAAACCCAGACAAGGCATCAGTTGTGTGGTACTCCCTAGATAACCAGATCATCAAGGCAGATGTCCCAGGTATTATGTTGAATGGATGTCCTCTTAGTACAGAGAGTAAATTGAAGTACTTGGGTATCACCGTTGACAGGTGTTTGTCTTTTAAGGATCATGTGGAGGCTTTGGTGGTGAAGGCTGGTAGAGGATTTAATGCATTGATGGCGATGGCAGCAACCGGGGTAAATCAGAGGATACTTTACAGGCTCTTTCAGCAGTTAATAATTTCTTTTATTGATTATGGTTTGGATCTGCTGACAGTATAAAAGAGCCAGCTTGAAAGGTTGGAGCGCATACAGAATGCTGCCATGCGGGTAATCCTGGGATGCACAAAGGACACACCAATTATATGTATAAGGTATATCCTGTCGTTACCAATAATGAGCCTTCAAGCCAAATGGTACCTGAGAGTTGCTGCAGATAGGGATCACCCTCTGCATAAATCCATGGATATAGTGAAGGGTCATAGACTAAGACGAGGCAGGTTCTGGATGGCACAGGCAGAAATATCTATAAGTAAGGTGTGTGATCTAGAGACCATCAATCGTGAAAAAGAGTGCGTTGAAGTTCCGGAAGACATCACGGACTGGCACAATGTAATAGTAACACTGAGTCGTGAGTGCAGAGAATGGATAGCAGGCCGCGCTGAGTTTGAAGTGCAACAACTGATCCAGAGTAACACACATCAAGGTGACATAGTCGTCTACACCGATGGGTCACTGGTGAGAAACAGACGTAGTGGTTGGGGTTTTATTGCAAAGACTAATGGGCGAGTCTTGAAAAAGGAGCATCTGGCATATGAGACTACGACCTCCAGCATGAGAATGGAGGTGGAAGCAGTCACAGCGGCATTCGGTTGGTTAGAGGAGACTACTGCAATACACATTGTATTCATTACGGATTCAAAGAGTATGCTTAATAAGGTGGAGAAAGGAATGTTTCACGTGGAATGGCTATCGTAGCTTCAGAGGTCACAGATTATGAGAATTGTATGAATAATTTACCCTGGCCATGTAGAGGTGTGGGGAAATGAACAGGCTGGTAGGCTAGCAGGGAATGCACCTTTTAGTGGCAGACTGCCTATGGACAAGGGGGAGGTGGTTGTGCGCTTGTGGGTGGGACCAGGTGGAGAAGATGGGGGAACCGATTGAGAAGCCGTATGTGGGAAGAATGAGATTGCAGGGGATTGGCAGGGGTTCTGGAAGAATCTCAAAATTGAGAGGGAAGACCAGGAGAACTTTAAATCAGATAGTGGTGGGAACGATTAGTAGTATGACTCTTCGCTGGCTGTTGAACGAGGGGACGGAGCACGTATGGGGATGTCCTGAGTACACTGATGTTGGTTCTTAACTCAACTGAGCATGTCATGAGGAAGGAAAGCTGGAGTATGTCACCAAGACAGGGAAGTTGGAGTTGAGGAGAAGCAGGGGGAGACCAAGAGAGACAATGATGGACAGTCTGACACCGCATAAAGGAACGTCAGTAACAGAAGTGATTGGCAGCGCACAAGACAGAAGAATGCACAGATATGACCGTCATCACCACATGGCATGGACAATAAGAAGAAGAAGGAATATAGAAACACAGCTTCAACATGTATAAGTACTTTTGTGATTCAGACTTTAAAAGTACTTTTGTGATGAAAACTTGATATTTTATAAACATGAGGTTGAATTCAATAATAGAATGAGAAATGCTAGCTCCTAATACAGAGAAGTTACGAATGCAATAATCATTCATCTTATCTGAAGGTAACTGCAAGATTACCAAGATTTTCTGACCATGAACTCTTGACGCTTCAGACCAGGTGTATTTTTGGTTTCTTGCAACGTTTCAACGTTTTACAGGCTTAGCTGTCTAAATCAAAGTTGTTTTGTGAACTCTGTATGAGCTGTTATATACCTTTCTCCTTTTTGTTCATCGTTATATTTTACTCCACTACATATTGTTTTGGTGTCCCATAGAATATGTTACCTGTTGGCATATAGTCTTTTAGCTCCACTTCAACTGCCAAGCATTCAACTTTTCACCTGGATCATTTTCCAATAGGCCATATGTTTTTCAGAACGTCACCTTTTTTTCGTTACATGATTGTACAATAACATGCTGACCGAATTCTTCACCTGCTGGTGGTTAATCAGTGTCAACAATCCCGCCATATTATTTACAGGTGACAGGTTACTGGAATCAATTCGACTATTGTTCTCTGCCTTCTGTCTTATCTAAACATACCCACTGTATGCAGAATATTGATGAGAACATTAAGTGCTGTCTGGGCTGATGTGCCTTTATTTGAAACTTGTCAATATGTGTTTGTGTGTGCATTTATTTGAAATTTGTCAGTGGCTTTGGCTTGTTTGTATGTTGAGGTTTGTTTCATTACATTATGTAGCAAACTGTTTTAAAGATTACATTTATAAGAAGCCTAATAAAAGGAATATATTACTTGGATTATGAAATAGATGCTGACAGAATCAGTATTTCATAAGTAGCAAACGATTAATTGTGTTTGAAAAATTACATTTGTAAATGGCTGAATGTTCATGATTATGAAATATGTGGTTTGTGATAGCTTTATTTGATATTTGCTGAAATGATGAAGTATGTAAAGAAACTACTGTGGTAGTGTAAACATTTACTGAAGTGTGCTCACAGTTGGTCACATGACCTTAAGTGGAATGTTATCATGGGCACATGGTTCTGGAGTCAACTTAGTCTCATAAAATTTAAACCAGAAAATTTTCTGGGAGGTAAGGCAGCCGGTGTGATACTATCTATATCACAAATCAATTGCAGTTGGATAAACAATGGACCTATCACCATATCCCCAATATGCTGTGATGGCAAAGAAATGGGATTGTTGACCTCATATTTCATCCCAAGAACTAAACCAAAACTGTTACTAAAATAGAGTTTTGATATTTTGCAAACAATTGATTTACTTTAGTTGTTCATAGGGAAGATGAAGAAAACAGTGAAGGAGGAAGCTGGACTCTCAAGTGCAAGAAACAAGATACGGTATGTGTGAAAATTATTTAATTTGTATCTATAGCTACTGTTTGTATTCATTTACACTTAGTGTTGAGTATTCCATTGTGATGGATTTTCTTTTTTTTGTAAAACATTCTAAACAGCTCTGTCTTCTTTGTGCTGTATTTTAAATTATATTAACCATATCAGATATGACTATACTGTTTAGCAAAGAATACCATGGACATATAGAAAAACAAACGAGACAGTCATTCCAGAAACAAATGAAAACTGTAAACTGATTAGAGAAATTAGACACAGACAGTCACAATGTTTTAGGCACGCAGGAGAAATAAACTTGACAACTTGGTGACAATTGGCAAACTTAAGGGAAAAGAACAAGGGGAAGGCAGAGAGATATATACCTGGATGGCCTGGCCACATGACATAATCAGAACAAGAACACTGACCTGATCCAGGACATTGATCACTGCATCAGATGGGGAACCATGATTGTGCACAAGTATACTGACCTGACCCAGGACCTTGATCACCGTATCAGATGGGCAATCATGATTGTGCACAAGAACACTGACCTGACCCAGGACCTTGATGACCGTATCAGATGGGGAACCATGATTGTACCCAAGAACACTGATCTGACCCAGGACCTTGATCACCGCATCAGATGGGCAATCATGATTGTGCACAAGAACACTGACCTGACCCAGGACCTTGATGACCGTATCAGATGGGGAACCATGATTGTACCCAAGAACACTGATCTGACCCAGGACCTTGATGACCGTATCAGATGGGGAACCATGATTGTGCACAAGAACACTGCCCTGACCCAGGACCTTGATCACTGCATCAGATGGGGAACCATGATTGTGCATGATTATCAGCATGGCACATGATGATACTATTTAGAGTTTATTATAGTCAAAGAGTAGTCTGTTGACATGCCGTTCAGACACAGTAGGCATGTGTTTATCCACATTTGTCAGAATTGAACAGTGAAGTGGAATCCTATTTTCTGAGGCTGTGTTGATCCCAGGTTTGCAAATAATACTTTCCCTAAAGGTGACCTGAGCCTGAGGAATTAAGGCCACCCGACTAGTGCAGTCACTGTGAACTGTGCAGGTTAGGGTTTTCTTTTTACCCCTGACAGAAAAAACTCCACACCTAACCGAGGATTTGAACCCAGGTCTCCTAGAGGACATTCTAGCCACTCAGAGAGAACAGTAATGGAAGAAGAGGAAGGCCAACACAATGGTAGACATGGGACATTAAAGACACCCTGGACATGAAAATGCATGGGGCAGCATGGCGAAGGATCAGGAATCCTTTCTTCAGTGTTGTAATGAGAGAAATGTTCTGCAAAGGACTCACTAAATGATGATGATGAGGTTGAAATGTGGGTTCGAATGAAACTATTTTGAGCTCAGAAATGTCTGTTACAATGAGGGTGGAAGCATGTTGATTGTTGAACAGATAGGGGAAAACTCAACTTTGATTTTTGTTCGGCGTTTCGTCCGTGCAGTTGATTCGATTATAAACTGTTCCAAAATTTCTGTGCCAACAGGATTTCACTATGCCAAGCAATGCTGTCTCAGTTTTTCATGGTCAGTGCTGCAGTACTTATTGAGACTTTCAAGAACGCTTGTAAAAATTGTTCTGCCCACCCCAAGCTCATTTAATTGAGTCAGTGGAGGATGACCATACAGTCTGAGCCACCTATGTGCTGGTTCACAGTTATGGCTGCCAGTGATTCCACATCTACTACTTTGCCATTGGCCTACCACCACAGGAATTTAATAAACTGGTAAATGAGATATGATATGACAATATGAATTGCATATCATCTACAAACCACGAGAGAGAGTTACACAGCATCAGCCTTATTTTCTCATCCCAATTCCATTTGATCCAGTGCCAAGATGGGTTGACTTAAGTTATGCAAACATCACTTTTACAAAGACATCTCAGGCAGCCATTTTATTAGGCTGGGTTGACCTTAGGTATGCACTGGTTGAAAAAATCAAAGCTTGCTGCTAATGGGTGTCAATAAGCTCTTGCTCTAGCTAGCAAAATCATGCAGCCTACCATACCTTTGATGTCATCAGACAAGGCATTGGTTGTGTGGTATTCCCTGGATAACCGAATCTTGAAAGCAGATGTCCCATGCATTACATTGAATGGACGTCCTCTCAGTATAGAGAGTAAATTGAAGAACTTGGGAATCACCTTCGACAGATGTATGTATGTCTTTAGGTCATGTGGAGGCTTTGGTAGTGAAGGCTGGACAGGGTGATGGCATTGAAGGCAAAGGCAGTAAACGGGGTAGAGCAGAGGATGATCTTTCAGCAGTTAATAATGCCAGTGATTGAGTATGGTTTGGGGCTGCTGACAGTATCAAAGAGCCAGCTTACTAGGATGGATCGACTACAACCTCCAGCATGAGAACAGAGTTGGAAGCAGTAACAGCAGCCTTCCGATGGTTGGAGGAGATAGTTGCAGCACACATTGTATGCAGTAGGTGGAAAACAGGAATGTTTTGTGTAGAATGGCTTGCCGCGCTTTAGAGATCACAAATTGTGAGAATTGTATGGATTTTCTGCCCTGGTCATGAGGGAGTGCGGGGGGATTGAACAGGCTGATAGTCTGGCAGGGAATGCGCTTCCCTCGGTGGTAGATTACCTATGGACAAGGGAGAGGTGGTTGGGCGCCTGTGGGACCAGGTGGAGAAAGCGGGGGAACAGACTGAGAACCTGTTTGTGGAGAGAATAATATGGTGGAGAATTGGCAGGGGTTCTGGATGAATCTAAAAACTGAGAGGGAAGACAAGGAGAACTTTCAATCTAATGGCGGTTGGAATGATTAGCAGAATGACTCTTTGCTGACGGTTGAATGTGGGGACGGTGTGCATGGGGGGATGTCCTGAGTGCAGTCATGTTGGTTCTTAGTTCAACTCAACTGAACTGATGCAAATCTACAATACCAGATAAGCGTCCCAGGTTGGATGACAACGATAGAGATGGAACAGATTACTGAGCTAAATAATAAATAGAACAAATTAGTGAGCTGAAAATGAAACATACATTTTAAAAATTACATAGAAATAACCTCTTCATGGGTTTTAAAGGCTCTGGAAATTTATATTAGCCTATATACAAGGTAAGTAGTCAGAAAGAAAAAAACACTAAGACAACTGGAAAACTTGATAGGAAAAGAGCAAGAGCATGCCAGAGATAAATGCCTAATTGGCTTAGCCAAATGGCATAATAGTGTCAACAACACAGACCTGATCCACAACAGTGGTGATTGTATAAGATGGTGAACTATGATTGCCCACACGTATTGGCATGGCACATGATGGTGATGATGATGAATCAGTCAAAACAAAGAGCTAACATCTCAAGGTGGAACAAATAACCCAGGAGCACAGAGGCAACATAAATATGACGTGGCCACAGATGAGAAAAGACATGTAGATATGGGAATGGTCATACTGTGTTTATAAACTCTCAGTTCTTATTGAAAGGTTGTCCCATAGTGGACACTGCCTTGGGGCATGAAGTGTTAGGCCTTTACATTTACTAAGTCATGGCACTTAGATGGCATGGTAGATTTTCGATGCTGAGAATTGTCTGGTACTGACGTTTATGAGGCTACCAGAGCCACATTGAAAACAAAATCTGCTGCTGCTGGGAATTGTCTGGTACTGACGTTTATGAGGCTACCAGAGCCACATTGAAAACAAAATCTGCTGCTGCTGGGAATTGAACTGGGACCACAGTTTTGGCAGGCAAACACACTAACCACTATGTCACCACAGCTGCCATTTGTTATTAGGATCATGTTTGTTTCTTCTGGTTAGAAGACAGCAAACAACCATATTGTTTCATTCAAGATGCCAGACAGGTGAACTTAATTTCAGCCAATATGAAGTGACAGGAAGTAGTAGAAAATGACAGACACTTAGCATTTATGATCAGAATGTGACAATTGGTGTTGATATTTTCCAGAACTGTTTACTGTGACAAAGCACTTAATATTGTTAAGATCATCATTATTATTATTATTATTGTGAATATTGCTGCTGTTGTTGTAAATATTTCATTCTATGAAAGCAGCTAGCTCCTATGACCAGAAGGTGGCATGGTGTAGGGAGAGACATTGATTAATTCCTTAGAATGGACATTTTCCAGAACTGTTCCTGGCAACTTGGTCTAGATTGTTATTATTTCACCAGGGGCTCTCTGTGGCCAGGTGGTTAAACCTCCTGCCTCACGTGCTGAAGGTTGTGGGTTCAGTTTCAGACTCCATCATTGGATTCACAAATGCAATTATCTCAGATACTCTTGGGGGTTATCACTAGAGCTATCGAGTTCATGCTTTTGGCAGGCCACCCTGTGGAAAGAGGCGGATCCATATGGGATAAAACTCGGTGCAATGAAGTCAATCCTCTTGCCTCTGCACCTTTATTTCACCTTAGGTTGCTTCAGGAGCATTGGATTCTTTCAGGAAACTTGTGCTAAAGCATAAGTACCTAACTATAGGTGGTTTCTGTAGTGTAATAGATTGTACAATAGGATAATGAAGACTAACTTCTGCAATTAAATCTCTGTTTATACAGATTCAGAATCTGTGGCTTGGGGTTAGTGAACACAGTTTCACAATTTGCTGACATACTAGGTTGAGGTTTCAAAATTAGCTATGGGCGATTTGGGAGCACGTTGCTTTGCGTTGATTTAAATGGTATAAGCATCGGCTATTCAGACAACAATGGCAAACTACTGAATGTAAAATGGCCTAGTGAATCACAAAGAGCTAATAAATGCTGGTGTTAATAGCAGTGTCCTGTTAAAGGACATTTAACAAATTGTTCTTAATGTATGGAAAGCATAGTTCATGCTGGTGACTATGACAAAGAAGGGAAGCAATGATAAAAGGAAATTAGTATCACCCAAGATGGTAAACAGCAGTAGGTTTCCAGGCAAACAACAAACAATTAACAGCACTCAACAAACAGTAGCACAAACAATACCCACCAGTAGCACATAACATGAGGATATAATGCAACAGTGTGGCTATAGCAGTGTTAGCTACAAGTAGTTCTGTTACTGATTATTCTTACCCGGGAAGGTTAACCCGGTCAACAAATGCCCGCAGAAGTCGGATGTGTCGGCCTAACGGCGTAAGAACGCAGCTCTGCTGTAAACAGGCACAACGCAATCACATCCGAAAAAAAAACTCCGGATGAACGAAGAAGAAGAAGAAGATTATTCTTACAGAAGGTTATGTTGAACGACCTCACTGCACATCAGGCATTCCCAGGCATGCTCAGTTCTCAAATGCACCATCAAACAATGTTTTGTTCACTGTTCACAAGAAGAGTTGGTTATGATATCTCCTCTCTTAAGCTCAAAGATGGCGTTGATGTGCTTGACCAGGCATTTTGAATAGTCAGGGTCTTGTCAGTATCCGCCAACAGTCTGTATTGCTTTGATTATATCAGCCCTGTCCGTACTTCTTCCCAGTTGTGTTGGAGCATTAATGACCAGCTGGTGTGCAGGTATATTAGTGTGTGATATTTACTTGATTGCCTTGTGAGAATATCTCTATGACAGGGCATGATTTCATCCATTTGCAGGAAGATGTGTGGAGGCAACTGCTGTTGGCTGCTATTGGCGAGCAGTTTACAGATTGTATGGCAGAAGGTATGTCATTTGAGATATTGACTGATTCATAAAACCTTCCACTTGCAATCAACAGTTGATAATGCTAGGTTTGGTTGAAAATAAGGAGGCATGCTTTGAGAGGTTACCATGTCCACTGTAGGCTCAGAAGTTGCCCGGTTTGAATCCCAGCACAGGGTTTGATAGTTTAGGTTTGATTTATACAAGAACTGGTTGGTTCCTAATAGTATCACACACCCACTGATTTCTTTGCTTGTGAGATCGAATACTTTGCCTTCTTGCAATAGGAATAAAACAATAACAGAAGTTCTTATGCATAAGTTGTATACATTAAAAATCCATGGAAGTTGGAAATCGCAAAGATTACGTAGCAAGGCAACTGCCTTGGAAAAATTTGTTAGGAAAGAAAGCATACCCATGGGTAGGTAGAGATGTTTCTAGGATGCATTGTCTAGAGGAAGTGAACGTTACACAAATGCACACTGAATTTGGACATTTTAACAGCTGAAGTGCACAACTAAATGGGGCACACTTCCCTCAAAAGAAGAAGAAGAAAGTTGACATAATCTTTTTCTTTTTTTGGGGGAAATTATTCCTATTTTGTAGTAGCTTTCTATGTTGACCATTTTGATGTGCTTGCCCAAGCTGTACATTTTGCAGTAATTTCCAATTTTGTCCATGTTGCATTAACGTTCACACTTGTTATTATCTATGATTCCATTCTCATCTCGCTTGTTCTCATTTTCATAGATGTTTTGCAATTAGTTGTCATTATCCTGCTTTACGTTTTGTTTGCATGATTGTTGATTTTGATTTTTAGAACGAGGTAAAGAGTCAATAATAAAAAAGATGGAATGCAAGCCAGTACTATGAAATCAAAACTTCTACCAATGGTCACCTGCGTGACCTCAAAGCCACATGCAACACATGAAAATTCCCGCCCTGCAAGTTGAGAGTTAAACATTGCTGTTATAGGTTGTCTGTATTATCTGAGTGATTAATGAAAAGTCTTCAGAAAAGAACTACGAGAGATAGAAACAGATCGAAGGGTTGGGCATGAAATAGCTGAGAGCCTATACTCCATTGGGAGATAAAAGGCAAAAGAAAAATGAAGATATTCTCTTGTAACAATGTTTTAACAATGGTTGTTTCAACATGCAAAGGATGTAATGTCTTGATTATATCTAACCATTATCCACTACCATTGACCCTAGTGTTGAGGAGGCCGTGGCTGTGGGATTAGAATACAAGACTGACATCAGAGGACACAGGTTCTGATCTCTGGTTCTTGTCTTTTGGGGATAAAATAAAGAACATAGCCTGTATACAGTGTAGTGACCTTAACATCTCCGTCATTTACACAACCCTTCAAATATCACAATGATAGTGATGTTTTCATAGATGGTGTTCCCAATCTGTTGGCTTTCCAAGCTGACAAATGTCTTGGTTTAACCCTTTACAGGGCAGACGCTTGTCCGTTTTTTAGCCCTGAACGGGCTAGATTTTTTCAGGTTCAGTAAAATTTCGGGTTGCGTTAGTAAAAACATCCCAAATAAGGTGTTAGTCAACCGATTTTAGTTAAATAAACACCACAATGAAGGGAAAAGCATGCAGAATATGTTACTCATGTGATTGTTGCCGGTTATCCATATATGAACAGAAATATTTACGAAATACAGTTATTGTTTGTGATTTTCAGTCATGGCAATTTACAAACACATTTGCAGAATCATAATCACTTTCTTTTAAAGTCCAACTCACGACTGCTAATGCAAAGTAACGCTTTTCACGATATCTAGCTCCAATTAGTAGTCAATTTTGTGCCCTTTAATGTCACTTAAATTGAACCTAGCGAAATCTCGGCTATCACTTGAAGAATCGCCAAAATCCATTTTGAAAAACTAAGCGTAAACACCCCAAAAACTATAAAAAAATGTCTGTTCAAATTCATAGTAGGCGCTTGCAAATGGCGGCCACGTTGTCAAGCTATCAGCGAAAGTGAAAGTAGCCGTCGGAAGTATCGGAAAGCCAAGAGATCGCGTTTTTACAATGCATAATAGTATCGGACGGTTTCAGACGATCTGTCCGTTTAAGGTATTGGATGGAAATGGACGTTCCACCCTGTAAAGGGGTGTAAAAGCATAAGACTCATCATTATGCTCTTGCATAATCAGGTTATTAGAAGGTTAGCTCATGAAGACGTGCAGATCTGATATACTTCATGCACATGTCCCTGAGACATCTGTGTCAACCATCTGGAGATGTGCAGATCTGATATACTTCATGACATATATGTCCCTGAGACATCTGTGTCAACCATCTGAAAATGTGCAGATCTGATATACTTCATGCACATGTCCCTGAGACATCTGTGTCAACCATCTGAAGATGTGCAGATCTGATATACTTCATGCACATGTCCCTGAGACATCTGTGTCAACCGTCTGGAGCACAGACTCAGAATGAGCCTATCAGTTGTATCCAATCATAATGCATCATTATATTGTAATAAAAAGGAGACACAGATAATTGTAGTATTGCCAGCATAAGATTGCATAGAGACTTCGGTATAAGAATTGTATTCAGAATTTGATGAATGTGCATAATTATTAAAATGTCATCATCTTTTACTTCATTCACTTTCAGATATCCCCTTGGCCACCTGTCTTGGGTTTCTCCTATCACTATACAGCCATTCCCTTACCACTATTGGGCAAGGTTGGCCATATTGTCACTCTGTACTCCTCATAAACCTAAAAGTCTTGGATGACATATTGCACAGTTTGTCTGCTCTCTGCACATAAACACAGTGATGATTTTGTTGAATAGTATTTGAGTCTGTGGTCTTCATAGCGAAGTGGTCCAGCCGCCTGCCTTACACTCTGAATGTCATGGGTTCTTTTCCGGATTCTGTCATTTGGTTTGCAAATGCAAGTGTCTCTGAGACTCCTGAGGGTTTGTTGCTGGAGCTATGCAGTGTGTGTTCTGCAATGTTTTTAGCAGGCTGCACTGCAGAAAAAGACTTAGCCATATGGGATAAAAACTTGGTGTAATGAAGTTGGTCTTCTTGCCTTCAAACCCTTTAGTTTTTGAGATTGCTGTGATCAGCTTTCTGTCAGGAGCTATTTTTCTGTTGTTATTTGTTATTTGTGATTTTATTTCTGTATCTCTTCATGAGAAGCTTTGTTTTCAGTTTGAATTTTGCATTCTTCCTCCTTGGCAAGTCCGTCTGTCTCCTCAGTAACAAATATAATCAGATGTTAAAATGTATACATAATTGACCAGCTTCATGTGTCATGATGTGTGTTTTCTTACAAATTTTTTCAAAATGTGTGTTTTCTTACAAATTTACAGATGATGAAATTATTGGGGTTAGTGTCAGTATTCGGGACAGGGATGATCTTATTTTAGTCTGGAATCGCTCTGCACGCCTGAAAGATTTATCAAACGTCTCATCAAAAATACAGGAGTTGCTACCTAATGTTGCCTTTAGCACCATGTTTTATAAAGGTAAATTTATAATGTGAACACTTTTATAGTTAAGTAATGTTTGAGTTTATAGTCTGGTTAGTTTATATTGTAAACACTTTTATAGCTAAGTAATGTTTGAGTTTATAGTCTGGTCAGTTTATAATGTGAAAAATTGTATAGCTAAGTTATGTCGCTTAAAAGTCAACAGGGTCAACTTCATTGCACCGGGTTTTATCCCATATGGCTCGGTCTCTTTCCGCAGCACAGAAAGCGTCGCACAAAGCACAAACTCCATAGCTTTTAGCGACGACCCACAGGAGTCTCCGAAACATTTAACTCGTAAACCGAAGGATGCGGCCCTGAATCGAACCCACAACCTTTGGAGCACGAGTCAAATGGCTTGACCACTTCGCCACAGAGACTCCCAAAGTTATGTTTGAGCTTATGGTCCAATTAGTTTCTCTAGTCTCTTTTACTATTGTATTGGAAGTTTAGTTTAGTTTAGTTTAGTCGTTGGATCAACATCATGGCACACGGTTTAACCCATAAGTGCTCCGTTTTCCTCCTAACTCAAACCTGAGTCTGGAGAAACTTAGCTCAATGCACGAACTCCGTTGCATTGGCGAGGATCCTGAAATACTTGGGTAGATTTTTAACTCGAAATTTTGCCCGGGCAGCGCCGTTAGCCTACTCTTTTTCAATTTCCAACTGCCAAGGGATATTTTACGTGCGCAACAATACACACGGACGTCCGATCTCACTACCCAGATACCAGGGGAAATTTTATTACTGGAAGTCCAGGTGGATGTTTTAAATAAATCCCGGTCCTCACCGGGGCCTGAACCCGGGACCTCCAGCACTCGAGGCGGACACCATACCTCGAGACCACTCATTGGAAATGAAGTCAAAATGCGAGTCAGGAGGCTGTGAACAAACCTAACTACCAATGTCATACAGTTTGGACTGTAAGAAGAAGATGATGAAGATGAACTATATGTTTGTGATTATGAAGATGAGCTATATGTTTGCAGTGATGAAGATGAACTATATATTTGCAGACTGCATTCTTCTTATGATTATGATTCGCCTAATTACCGACCATCACAAGACAAGGTCAGGTACATTAAAATTAGCAACATGGAATGTTGGGACGTTAATCGACGACAAAAAATTAGATAACAAGAAATGAAAAGAGAGAAAATTAATATATTAGGGATGTGCAAAATGAGATGGACAGGAGCAGGGATTAAGATAAACAAATATTTTAAGATTATTTATTCTGGAGGAGAAGATCGACAAAGGGAGGTAGCAATTATCTTGGATCGGCACACATCAAAATCTGTTCAAGGATATTGGGCTGTGTCGGACAGAGTTCTACTAGTTAAATTAAGAGGCAGACCTTTTAGCATAAACATTATTCAAATATATGCCCCAACAGGAGAATTCAGTGAAGATAGTGTTGAAGAATGTTATTATGACATAGAGTCTGCTTTAAAGAAATGTAAAAATTCAGAAATAAACATCATAATAGGTGACTTCAATGCAAAAGTAGGAAATCAAGGTGATGGATACACAGTAGGAAACTGTGGTTTGGGAGAGAGAAACAAAAGAGGATACAGACTTGTAGAATGGGCAAAAGAGGAAATGATTGTAGGAAACACACCCTAGAAGATTATGGACATGGAGGAGTCCTGACAGCAGGATTAGAAACCAGATTGATTATATTCTGATTTGCAGGTTTCGAAATGCGTTAACAAATTTTGGCCAAATTCCAACTCACATACTTTGGTCTGTCAAAACTGTAAGGTGCCACTCACATCTTTGCTTTATTGACTACACAAAGGCTTTCGATAGAGTAAGACATGTCAACATGGTAGATATGCTTGCAGATCCACAAATTGATGGGAAAGACATTAGACTTATAAAAAACATATATTGGAAACAACAAGCTGCCATAAGGATTGATAATGAAGTGGGACAATATCAGCCTATTAAGAGAGGTGTGAGACAGGGATGTGTAATGTCTCCAGATCTTTTCTTCCTATACAGTGAAAATATTTTCAGAAATGTAGAAGATATAAATGGAATAATTAGATACAGTATTGATTGCAGACAATGAGCAGGATCTGCAACACTTAATAGATGCGGTTGTTGCACACAGTGAACTGGGGTTAGAATTAAATTGTAAAAAGACACAGATTATGGTCGTCACTAGGAAGAACGAAATATCACAATGTAATATACAAGCCAAGTATATAACAGGAAACACTAAATATGATTTGTGTACATTGAGTAATGACATGGAAATACAAAACAAATTCAGCATAGAAGTACAGAACAGATTTGATATATTGTCTGATCTAGAGATCCTATTCCAGGATGTGGATGATCAATTCTAAATGTTGAAGAATTCAGTCAGTTTGGCTGCAGAAACAACTATTCCAAAATTAAAGAAGGTGGGTCGTAAGAAATGGATGACTGAAGAAATTTTACACCTAATGGAAACAAGAAGACTCAACACAAATAATCCTGCCAAATATGAAGAAATTCACTGACAAGTCAGAATATTATGTAAGGAGGCAAAAGAAGCATGGCTTGAGGAAAAGTGCTTAGAAATTGAAAAACAACACAACAGTCAAAGTACCAAATTAGTGCACAAAAGAATTCAGGAACTTACTAATAAAAGAACAAGTACATCAACAGGCTGTCTAAAAACTAAAGATGGTAAAATCATAATAGAAAAATATAAGATTATACATGTATGGACAGATTATGTGAAAAACCTTTATGATGATAACAGAGAGGAACAGTATGATATTAGATTTAATGATGAAGGACCGCCAATTTTGAAGATGGAGGTTCAAAATTTTCTTAAGCATATGAAAGCTGGCAAGTCCCTAAGTGCAGATAACATCACAACAGAAATGATTAAAGCTTTAGAAGAATATGGATTAGATCAAGTCACCAGACTGCTGAACACATTATATGATACTGGAGATATACCTTCTGAATTATGTAACTCTGTACTTATTGCAATCCCAAAGAAATCAGGAGCCTTGGAATGTGATCAACGTAGAACAATTAGTATAATGAGTCACATCACAAAGATTTTGCTATGAATTATCATGCAAAGAGTGAGGAAGAAATTACAACCTGAAATAGGGGAAGAGCAATGTGGGTTTGTAGAAGGAAAGGGTACAGTAAATGCTGTGTAGATGCTGCGAACAGTTATTGAACGTGCTATAGAAGTAAACAAGGATATACATCTTTGCTTTATTGACTACACAAAGGCTTTTGATAGAGTTAGACATGTCTACATGGTGGATATGCTTGCAGATCTACAAATTGATGGGAAAGACATTAGACTTATAAAAACGTATATTGGCTGTAGAGATGTGGTTTCTGAGGAAAATGCAAAGAATACCATGGACAGCCAGAAAGACCAATGAACAAGTCCTTCAAGAAACAAATGAAGATCGTAAATTGATTAGAGAAATTAGACGTAGACAGTCAAATTTTTTTGGGCATGTTATGAGAAGAAATGGATTGGAGAATTTGGTGACAACTGGTAAGATCGAGGGGAACAGACCAAGGGGAAGACCTAGAAGCAAGTACCTGGATGGCTTGGCCTTGTGGCATGGTCGAGACAGAAACACGGAGCTGATCCACGACTCTGGTGATCGAGTGAGATGGCAGAACATGACCGCCCACGCTTACCGGCATGGCACATGATGGATGGATATTGGAAACAACAAGCTGCCATAAGGATTGATAATGAAGTAGAACAATATCAGCCTATTAAGAGAGGTGTTAGGCAGAGATGTGTAATGTCTCCAGATCTTTTTTCCCTGTACAGTGAAAATATTTTCAGAAATGTAGAAGATATAAATGAAATCAGCATTGGAGGACGCAACATCAATAACATTAGATATGCAGATGATACAGTATTGATTGCAGACAATGTGCAGGATCTGCAACAATTAGTAGATGTGGTTGTTGTACACAATGAGCAATTGGGGTTAGAATTAAATTGTAAAAAGACACAGGTTATGGTCGTTACTAGGAAGAACGAAGTACCACAGTGTAATATACAAGTAAATAGGAATATTCTTCAACAAGTGAATCGGTACAATTATCTCGGAACATTCATAACATCTGATGGGAGATGCCTTGAAGAGATTAGAAAAAGAATTGCCATGGCGAAAGTAGTCTTTAGCAAGATGAAAAACATTCTGACCATTAAAAAGATGTCAATTGAAACAAGAAAAAGAGTGTTGAGGGGATTGACTGGAGAGCCTGTTCTTTTGTATGGATGTGAAACTTGGACAATGTGCAGTCAAGCTGAAAAACATCTGATGGCTGCAGAAATGTGGTTTCTGAGGAAAATGCAAAGAATACCATGGACAGATAGAAAAACCAATGACCAAGTACTACAGGAGACAAATGAAAATCGTAAATTGATTAGAGAAATTAGATGTAGACAGTCAAAATCTTTTGGACATGTTATGAGAAGAAATGGATTGGAGAACTTGGTGACAACTGGAAAGATAGAAGGAAACAGACCAAGAGGAAGACCGAGAAGTAAATACCTGGATGGGTTGGCCACATGGCATGGACGGGACAGGAACACTGAGCTAATCCACGACTCTGGTGATCGAGTGAAATGGGGAGTCATTACCGCCCACGCTTTTCAGCATAGCACGTGATTGATTGAATATACAAGTAAATGGGAATATTCTTCAACAAGTGAATCAGTACAATTATCTCGGAACAGTCATAACATCTGATGGGAGATGCCTTGAAGAGATTAGAACAAGAATCGCCATGGCGAAAGTAGCCTTTAGCACGATGAAAAACATACTGACCAATAAAAAGATGTCAATTGAAACGAGAAAAAGAGTGTTGAGGTGCTACATAGAGCCTGTACTTTTGTATGGATGTGAAACTTGGACAATGAGCAGTCAAGCTGAAAAACATTTGATGGCTGTGGAAATATGATTTCTGAGGAGAATGCAAAGAATACCATGGACAGACAGAAATACCAATGACCAAGTACTACAAGAAACAAATGAAAATCGTAATTTGATTAGAAAAATTAGACGTAGAGAGTAAAAAATTTTTGGGCATGTTATGAGAAAAAATGAATTGGAGAACTTGGTGACAACTGGCAAGATCGAAGGGAATAGACTGAGGGGAAGACTGAGAAGTAAATACCTGGATGGCTTGGCCACATGGCATAGTTGAGACAGGAACACTGAGCTGATCCACAACTCTGATGATCGAGTGAAATGGCGAGTCATGACCGCCCACACTTTCCGGCATGGCACATGATGGATGGATGGATGAAAATGAACTATATGTTTGCAGTGCAATGCTAGCAAATGAGGCTGGAATTAGATTTCATTTGGTTAATGAACTGCACAGAAAACACATTTCTTTGGAAATTATCAGGATATCCCAAACCACTTTGGGCTTATTCATTGTTGGGCTTGAGCTATGTGGATCTGTACACATGTATTAATACAGCTGGGACAGGGTGTATTGATAAAACAACTTGCTTTGACAAAGGAAAGCTAACAGGTGATGAATCTCTCAGTACTGACATAGTACAGTAGTATGGCAGAACTACATGTGCAAGGGCAAGTAGGGGGTCAAGTTTACCTGAGGAATAACATCAGGTGAACCCAGCTGACCTTAGGTTCCAGCCATGAACAAAGAATGCAAACAAGAAGCTGCGAAGAACTAGGTGCTGGGAGGACATGGCTGGCAGCTACCTATAGTGTCACAAGTTGTGTGGCCTGTTACAAATACCTGCCTAATGAGTGGCACCTTGCCGCCTTGACAGACGAAAGTATGTGCATTGGGATTTGGCCAAAATCCCATCGCACAATGACTGAGCATGGATTCAGAGATCATGTGTTGCCCATGCAGCATGTTCCCTCTCTCGGCCTTGCCTTGTTTACTCGAGGGGAAAGGATAACTAGTCTGTCTGGAACAAGGTAGGCTGCAGACGCTGGCGGCTCATCGTCAAACCTCCAATAATACCATGAATACCATGGACAGACAGAAAAACCAATGACCAAGTACTACAGGAGACAAATGAAAATCGTAAATTGATTAAAGAAATTAGACGTAGACAGTCAACATTTTTTGGACATGTTATGAGAAGAAATGGATGAGAGAACTTAGTGACAACTGGCAAGATTGAAGGGAACAGACCAAGAGGAAGACCGAGAGGAAAATACCTGGATGGCTTGGCCACATGGCATGGACGAGACAGGAACACTGAGCTGATCCACGACTCTGGTGATCGAGTGAAATGGCGAGTCATGACTGCCCACGCTTTCCGGCATGGCACATGATTGATTGATTATTACAATATTTTGCAAATTAAATCCTATATAACTGTAAATTTATTTTCAGCTTTCAGTATGCATGAGGCATTTGAGGGCAAGAAAGCACAGAAGATGCAGTCCTGATGATGCTGATTATTTTAGCCTTTTGTATAAGAGAAAAGGAATCATGCCATATGCACAGTAATATTAGTGATTTTTGTTAGCAACTTCAATTAACTAATTAACTGCCAGTAGCTGCTGACAGTTCTAGACTTCATGCAGTTGGACAAGCCATTACGTATCAGCTGTAACTCATTAATAATTTTAAATATAACAAGAAACAAGTTTTGATAATTTGGCAAACTACTGCATAATATACTTCTGGTGAAACATGAAGTAAATGTAATCTGCCATAACATATTTGAAGTCTGATAGTTAATGAGTTAAGATGGTTTGCATGATGAACAGGGATTATGTATGTGTTTGTATCTGAACAAAAATGTTAGAACTATGTATGTCATTAACATATATTCACAACATTTGGTGGTATTGACATCATAGTTTATTGCACATTAACAATACTGTATTCAAAGCTATGGCAAATGATCAACTCTCTTTGAATTTACAAGTTGACAAATAGATTGATGTGTTAGCATGAAACATATTTGCTTGCAGGAAGATATATAACATGTAACCAATTGTAAGGCAGCCAGCACTTGTTGGCCATTTCAGTCATCTCAGTTCTTCAAGTCAGTTTGTCATTAAATTCTGGTTCCAACCCTTTGAATCCTCTTTCCATTGACCACCAGAAATCCTGCACAGAGCTCCTCAAGGGGAGAAGTTTAAATTTAGTGTCATCTTACCACCTCTGTAATCATCATCATAATCAACAGTGGCCTCATCTTATGATTTACCATGATAAAAAGACATCATCATCATTATTTGTCCACATCTGCAACACTTCTCATGGAATAAGCAGATTAGATCTAGCACATTATCCATGGCCTTGCTGGGAGTTGTTTTCTTTCTCTCAGTCATTGTGAAACTCACTGAAAATTCACCTCAAAGTTCATTTATTTTTTGCTGCTGTTTGCAGACATATTTGTTGACTGCTTGTCCATTACCCCATTGTTAATGGATGCAATATCCTTGTCTTATCTGACCAGGTTGTCAATTGTTGTGTATAGTGTTAATGGAAACAATATCCTGTTTTCTCTCACTGTATTGTCAAATAGTCTGTATATTGTTAATGGAAACAATATCCTGTTTTCTCTCACTGTTTTGTCAAATAGTCTGTATATTGTTAATGGAAACATATCTTGTTTTCTCTCACTGTTTTGTCAAATAGTCTGTATATTGTTTATGGAAGCCAGTTTCCATTAGTTTTGCATATGGCCTCATTATAATAATTGATTATGTTTATGCATTTATTTGGATTCCCATATCTCATTATATTGAAAGAATAGTAGTGCATAATATGGCTGATTAACAGTGGTCTGGGTTTAATTCTCCATAATAGAGTCATTAATTTGGTTTAGTTCTGTTAATCGACCATGGAGTCAATCCAGCCTCAACAAATAGGTACCAAATATTAATGTTGGAAAGTGAACTTAGTTGACATAATATTGACCCAATGACCCCTGTGGAAGCTGTGGTAGCAGTGGCAAGCCTGCTGACCTGGTGGTTATATGTTCAAATCTCCATTGAGGTGGAATTTTAAACATTGGCCTGGGCTGCCAGGTGGACCCGGCCTAAACTGGGTACCAGAGAATATCTTGGGAAGTAAAGGTGACAGGTATGGTACTGACCCTGTCACCAGTCAAGTGTTGAATGGTGAATACAAATATGGGGCCAGGCCTCATGGCCTGAGAAAGGGTGCTTGACTTGACTTTGCCTACAAGCTTTATAACAGATGAAGATTCATTATAATTTCTTGTGATCTCATCTCATCTCATCATGTTCCTCTTGTACCTTGCGGTGTCGAGGTGAAGTATAAACTTCGTGAGAGTGCCCGAGTATGGGCTTCATATATCGATATTCTCATGGACTCTGCTATTTCCTCCGTCCAACGTTTACGTGGTCGGCCTCTTCCTCTGTTTCCATCTGGTCTGTACATCATTGCTTGTTGTGGTATGCTGTTGACTGGTAACCTACTTGCATGGCCAAACCATTTGACTTGCTGCTTTCTAATAAAATCTAGTGCAGCTATAACCCCCACTTTAGTCCTGATTTCTTCATTTCTGATCTTATCTCTTCTTGATATGTTGAGTATTCTTCTCAGGATGTCTTGTGATACTACAGAGTAAAAAAAAAACTGTCATTTACTGCCAATATAGTACCTTGCGGTGTATGGCAGAGGGGTCTTTGGGCCTGAGGAATAAAGGCCGCCTGGCTAGTGCAGTCGCCGCGAACTGTGCAGGTTAGGATTTTATTTTTGCCCCCGACAGAAAAAAATCCGACACCTTACCGAGGGATCGAACCCGGGCCTCCCGAATGAGAGTCCGGCATTCTAGCCTCTCGGCCAGCCGCTCCTCTACTACAGAGTATTGGGTAGAAAACTTTAATTTTTGCATTCATGTATTTTGTAAAGTTTTCATATATTCAACCACAGTGTAAATATCAGAATATAACGCATACCCTTCGCAAGGCCATGCTATCTCATGACATCTAGATTGATCATGTTGTGATGGAGGATATAATACATGTCTGAGATGTACAACATTTGTTACATATTTGTTCAATTCTCCTATTTTTGTAGCACGATCAGCTTTCATTTTTTACCATGCTCTTTTTTATATTCTCTGGCAGCTTTTCAGCATTTTGTTTGATTGAAGCAGCTAAGCTTGTCCTGTCCTGCACTGTTCATTATGTAATGAATTATGATCAAACAACCTGCCAGTGGCAAAGAATGAACAATGATGACATACGTCATGGCCGGCCGGGGCATTAGGAAACCAGAGGGCTTCAGTAAACAATTATTTTATGTATGCTGAGGAGGTAAAATACTGGTCCAGCTGAGGAGGTAAAATACTGGTCCAGCTGAGGAGGGAAAATACTGGTCCAGCTGAGGAGGGAAAATACTGGTCCAGCTGAGGAGGGAAAATACTGGTCCAGCTGAGGAGGGAAAATACTGGTCCAACACTGTCGGATACCCTAGTTCTAGTCCCTGTAAAGGCAATGGATTTCAGTCTATCAGACATAAACATTAAAATTCCCAAGCCTAAACATTGCATGGTGACTGCTTTGGCAAGTGGCCTTTATTTTGGCCTGTAACAATAGTACTAAAGCTGTAAAGATAATAGTTTAAAAGAATTATTTCTCAAATATGAGCACTAAAAAGTAAAACTACCCTGTACCTCATCCTTGAAATATGATTTGATTGTTGTGACAAAGTAGTGAAGCCATCTGCATCGTGCTCAGAAGGTTGGGGGTCCATGTTTGGTTTCCATCATTCGGTTTGCGAAAGAAATTTTGTACGAAATGCCCAAGGGGGTCATGTACGGAGCTCGTGCTCTTTGTGATACTTTTGGGATGTGTTTAGCTGCTCTGTAGAGAGAGAGGAGAGACTGAGGTAGATGGGAAAAACTTGGTGCAATCAGGGTGGTACACTAGAAGAATTTTACCTAAGCCCTAAAAAAATTTGATTTAAGCACTAGAAGTCACAGAGATTAATTTTTTAATGCATGAAGGATGCCACAACTATTTTTGTTTTATGAAGCTGCTGCTCAAAATGACCTGGATACATGATGTTAAATGAATTGGTAATATAATAGTGTGCAGTCAAAAACTGTCATTTACTGCCAATATAGTACCTTGATGTGTATGGCAGGGAGGTCTAGAACCTGAGGTACCTTGATGTGTATGGCAGGGAGGTCTAGAACCTGAGGTACCTTGATGTGTATGGCAGGGAGGTCTAGAACCTGAGGTACCTTGATGTGTATGGCAGGGAGGTCTAGATCCTGAGGTACCTTGATGTGTATGGCAGGGAGGTCTAGAACCTGAGGTACCTTGATGTGTATGGCAGGAAGGTCTAGAGCCTGAGGTACCTTGATGTGTATGGCAGGGAGGTCTAGATCCTGAGGTACCTTGATGTGTATGGCAGGGAGGTCTAGATCCTGAGGTACCTTGATGTGTATGGCAGGGAGGTCTAGATCCTGAGGTACCTTGATGTGTATGGCAGGGAGGTCTAGATCCTGAGGTACCTTGATGTGTATGGCAGGGAGGTCTAGATCCTGAGGTACCTTGATGTGTATGGCAGGGAGGTCTAGATCCTGAGGTACCTTGATGTGTATGGCAGGGAGGTCTAGAACCTGAGGTACCTTGATGTGTATGGCAGGGAGGTCTAGATCCTGAGGTACCTTGATGTGTATGGCAGGGAGGTCTAGATCCTGAGAAATTAAGGCTGCCTGGCTAGTGCTGTCACCGCAACCCCCCCATCCACCTTACCGAGGATTCGAACCCGGGTCTCCCAGTAATAACATAAGCAAATAGGATCTTTCACGAGAGATGAGCATATTTAAAAAAAAATCTTCCATTAAGAATTATTTGCTGGAGCAGACATCCTTACGTTATTTTTTTGGGGTTTTTTTTTCCCCGCGTTTCCATCCTTTTTCAGGATATTGCGGTCAACATCAGCATTTTTCAGCTGTATGTTGATTCGTAGGCTAGATTATGCTCATCAGCACGCCACGACTTTCTGAGCAACTGGCTCCATACTCTCATAAGTCACTGGTGCGACTCGAACCGCTTCCAATTCTCATGCGCTCACATCAACCACGAGGTATACGAGGTTACAGAGAAAGCTGCTAACCCCTCGGCCAGAGAGACTGGCCATTACTTGATGGAGGAAAGAAATATTGAGTAATTTCTCTTAAGAGTTTACTTCTACAGATAGGGAGAAGAAATATTAGATGCAACATTTCTTATAAATGGAACTAATACATGGGAAGGTCACATTGGCAGAATCATCAGGAGATTGTGCTGATAATCCCCTGAGTGTGGTCAGATGAGGGTCCCATGCCTACACTTGTCATTCGCTAAGAGAGGACAAGACTCCGCCTGTTCCTGCCTGCATTCAGGCCCACAAAATGTGATGGTCTTCACAGGCCCATAACAGGTTCTTGCTTGGGGAACTTTTAAAACATTACATGATAGGGGTCAAGCAATGTTGGATACAACTTTTCTCTTAGCTTCCATACAAGGCTGGGGTCAGCAGAATTTTATTTCAGTGAGCAAAATGAGAAGTGGGTGACCGAGGGGAAGAATGTCCACCAGAGACACGGTGAGACATCTGTTTGTTCATTGGGAGGGCTCATGGGTTTGAAAAAAAATCCCTGCCTTACACTATTTATGTTACACATAGAACATATGATTACTGCTGGGCAAGCAACCTTTATTCCTCAGCCTGGGAGGGAAAAAACAAACTTCTCAGCACACACTACCAGAGGCATGGGTGTCATACAGGAAAAATAATAATCTTTTTGAAATATTATTTCTATTATATCAGTGAATTATCACCTGAGCTGCTATATCAGTGAAATATCACCTGAGCTGCTGCTATTTCATTGAATTATCACTTCAGTGGCCATTATGAGTTTATCAGTGAAATATCACCTGAGCTGCTATTAAATCAACCAAGGAGGAAACAATCTAGAGCTAGGTCTTTGTTTATCGCTTCTTGTGCCAAAAATATTTGCTAGCGATGTCTTGTCATGGATACACAGGACTTTTTAGTATTGGAATCAACAGTCTAATGTATGGAGCTGTGCCTACAGAATCAGAATAAACCAACATGGAAACTGTGCAACTTGTTTGTTTCCTTATTTCTTGTGCATCTGTTATTGTTTTTAATTTTGTGCAGTCTTTCTTTGTAAAGCCTTCTACAGGTAACTTAAGTCACCTGTTATTTTTCCATTGGGTCACATTTTATTTGCTCATGAACATATTTTTAATTCATATGAAGTATCTTTTAAAAAGGGGGCTGAGTCGTCTTGAGGTATGGTGTCCGCCTCAAGTGCTGGAGGTCCTGGGTTCAAGCCCAGGGAGGGCTGGGATTTTTTCACGTGGACATCTAGTCACAAAATTTTCCCTGGTCTCTGGGTAGTGAGATTGGATGCCCATGTGTATAGTTGCGCATGTAAAAACTCCCTTGGCAGTTGGATGGGAAAAATTTTGAGTTAAAAATCTACCCAAAGTATTTCAGGATCCTCATCGGTGCTACGGATTTTGTGCACTGAGCTGAGATTCTCCAGACTCAGGCTTGCGTTAGGAGTAGAATGGAGCGCTTATGGGTTACACCCATGTACCGTGATGTTGATCCGTCGACTAAACTAAAACATCTTTTAAAAATAGCTTCAAGCAGAGCATTATTTGTAACGTAGAGTGCAACAAATTCATTGATTGGATCCATCTCTGTCACACTGTGAAACCAGCAGCGTATGAGCCCTCCATTGGTACTATAATCTCATCCCTATGATCAAACTGCCGGCTCTGTAGCGAAGGGGTTACGGACGCAGTTCGTAATCCCATTTACCGCGTTCGAAATACAGCTGCGGGCGATTTGGCAGCAGACCGCCTTGCATTGGTTTTTTATGAAATGGTATGGATGCCGGCTGTTCAGAAAGCAATGGCAAACTACTGAACGTAAACTTGTTAAGAGATCACAAATGGCAAGAAATTTCTGGGGCTGACTGTGACGTCCTGTAAAGGATATGCAACTAATTTTAACTTTCTTATCAAACTAGGAAATTAACAGCTCAGTTCACAAACTCTGTATCACCACTCAGGATTCCAGACTGTGTATACTAGAATACACACATGCTATATATATATTGTTATGGGTAGAATGTCTAATTCTGAATTTTTGTGGCAGTGGCCATTTTGGCCTAGTTGTTACAGTTCCCATCTGCTGAGGAATTGTTAATATGCTCAATGTGCACACATGACCTCCTAGCTTTTGGGTGTCCTTATCTGAAGAGAGTAGGCATCCCTCTAACTATCCAAGAACCAGGTGGGAGTATGACAGAATTAGCTTCCTCTGAAAACAGCATATCTGAATCTTTCAGTAACTTCTTGTGGTGGATTCCACCATTTGAGAATCACAGGGCATCTAGTGTGTGGTTTTAGCATGTGCTATCTTTATTTGACAATCACAGGGCCTGTCTAATGTGTGGTTTTAGCATGTGCTATCTTTATTTGACAATCACAGGGCCTGTCTAATGTGTGGTTTTAGCATGTGCTATCTTTATTTGACAATCACAGGGCCTGTCTAATGTGTGGTTTTAACATGTGCTATCTTTATTTGACAATCACAGGGCCAGTTTAATGTGTGGTTTTAGCATGTGCTATCTTTATTTGACAATCACAGGGCCAGTCTAATGTGTGGTTTTAGCATGTGCTATCTTTATTTGACAATCACGGCCAGTTTAATGTGTGGTTTTAGCATGTGCTATCTTTATTTGACAATCACGGCCAGTTTAATGTGTGGTTTTAGCATGTGCTATCTTTATTTGACAATCACAGGGCCAGTATAATGTGTGGTTTTAGCATGTGCTATCTTTATTTGACAATCACAGGGTCTGTCTAATGTGTGGTTTTAGCATGTGCTATATTTGACAATCGCAGGGCCGGTCTAATGTGTGGTTTTAGCATGTGCTATCTTTATTTGACAATCACAGGGCCAGTATAATGTGTGGTTTTAGCATGTGCTATCTTTATTTGACAATCACAGGGTCTGTCTAATGTGTGGTTTTAGCATGTGCTATATTTGACAATGGCAGGGCCGGTCTAATGTGTGGCTTTAGCATGTGCTATCTTTATTTGACAATCACAGGGCCTGTCTAATGTGTGGTTTTAGCATGTGCTATCTTTATTTGACAATCACAGGGTCTGTCTAATGTGTGGCTTTAGCATGTGCTATCTTTATTTGACAATCACAGGGCCTGTCTAATGTGTGGTTTTAGCATGTTAGAAGCCATCGAGGCATAGTGGTTAGTGTATCTGTTTGCCTCGACAGTGGTCTTGGTTCAATCACAAGCAGAGGCAGGATGATTGTTTCTGACCAGTGGTCTTGGTTCAATCACAAGCAGAGGCAGGATGATTGTTTCTGACCAGTGGTCTTGGTTCAATCACAAGCAGAGGCAGGACGATTGTTTCCACCAATGCGGCTCTAGGGGCGAGCCAGCCTCATACACACAATGTTCAGAATCTTCTCGAAAGTGTTTGGGGAGGAATGGTTGTGAGGAAGGGAACTGACAATCTCACCCTATATATATTGGCCTAGAATATGTGCTGCTATGAAACTACTTTTACATTTTATTTCTTTAACATTTTCATTAGAATGACTCTTTTTTAGAGCAGCACATGGAAGAAATTATCTGAAGTAGTTTTTATTTATCAGAAAAACAAAATTACTTGAGACATGCTGTGATTTGTTATGCACAGAATGTTCATTGTTCTTTAAGTAGTGGCATTTCTGCATCAAATGTTGACTGCCATGGATCTTCAGTCGGTCTCATGCTATATTGCACACTATTTGAAGTGACATCTCTGTCAATGCGACCATACCCATCTAAATTTAATTTATATATATTGCTGCTTTCAAGAAACAAACATGTCACTCACAACAATTTAATTCTGGCAAACTATTTGGTTTTCAGAAAGTAAATGCCTGTTGATTATTTTAAACAATCTATACACATTTTACAAACACGTTTATGTCAGATCATGCATGCCATGAAATACTGTTTCAACATAGTTGCTGTCAGTACTCATGCACTGTTATTGCATTGGGGTGAAGGGTTTTGTATATAAAATCATCATATGGTTTCTGAGGAAAATGCAAAAAATACCATGAATGGACAGAAAAATGAACAAGACAGTCCTTCAAGAAACAAATGAAAACTGTACATTGATTAGAGAAATCAAATGAAGATAGTCAAGAATGTTTGGACATGTTGAGAAGAAATAAACTTGTAAACAGTAACAACTGGCAAACTTGATGTGAAAAGAGCAAGGGGAAGACAAGGTATAAATACCTGCATGGTTTGGTCACATGGCATAACAAGAATGCAGACCTGATGCATGACTGGTGACTGTGAGATGGAAAAACTCAGCAGCCAACATCTATCAGCATGGCACATGAATAATAAAATGGATAGACTGGTTGCAATGCAGATGATGGATTCCATATTCAGCATATAACAGAGACAATCATCAACATCAACATTCCCCATCGAATTCTGCTGGCAGAGACAAATGGGCTTGCCTTGAGCATGTTGCTGTTGATTCTTCACAATAATCATCTTCATCCACTATTCTAAATAAAATAGTTAGTTGCGAATGCTTTACAGGATGGAGCAGTCAACCACAGCATATTTTGGCAGTTCATGATTCCTGGGAAAGTTTACGTTCAGTAGTTTGCCATTGCTTCTGAACAACTGGTACCCATACCATTTCATTTTAAAATAAAACCAACGCAAGGCTGCCTTCTATTCTATATATCCAAACCATAAAGACACATTACACCTCACACATTACCTATCTGTTCATTTCGCACAATTAGACACCAACACCCACAATCTAGTTCCCATGTTTATTGTGTTTTAAAATGTGCATTGAAAAACAGCATTTATTGGAGGTATTTTACATGAGAACACGCTGATGTGTTATCTAAAACACTGAAACCTCCCAGCGAACACATGGACTGAGTTTACACCGACACACTGTTGACTCCATAGCAAGGGATGTTTTCTTCAGTAAACTGTGGTCACCATTCAGCACATGGTTATTATCTTGGCATCGAATGAATCAAGATATAGGATGTATTTTTAATGACTGTGGCATTTTGAAAATATTGCCGTTCCAAGTTTTGTATTCCCCCTCTGTGGAGTTCATGCAACATAAAAGGTGTATGAAACTTGGAACGGGAATATTTTCCACAACCCCAGAGTCATTAAAAATACCATGTACAATTTTTGTTGTCTAGCCATTGCCTCAAATATAGCTTGTGTATATTACAGAATGAGTAAATACAGCAATTTCCAACTATTTTATACATTACAAGCTTGCTTCCTTTTCTTGTGCTGAATGGATGCTCCTGTTTTTGAGATATGCACAAGCCCTACTCGTCCTCATTCTATGGAAATCAATTCTTCCTTCTAGTCAAAAAGTGTACAAGATAACAACAAGAGTAAACAACATTTTCTTCTAAAACAATGGTTATTTGACTAAACTAAACGATGAACATGCAGTTTACAGTGCTAAATGACGCTAGCATCAGGTGCAACTTCTCTACATCAGACTGCAAGGATAATATCAGCAATACATTCTTACATAAGTAAATATCTGATGCCAGCAAAAACTACAGTCATATTGTCTCAAACTTAAACAGTATTTGTCTCCAACTATCCAGCCGTTGGAAGTATGTCTTGTATGTGAGGATGCCATCCTTGTTTACAGTAGCACCTTACATTTCTAAAACTCTTAGAGATCTAAAACTGCTTTCACAAAATTCAACCCCAAAGTCCATAAGAACGATCGTGAATGCACAAAATATACAAGTACAAAATTGAGATAAAACAAGTAGGTTAAGATTTTGCTCTGCTTGTGTTTGTTGTGTCTGCACAGGATCTTAACATACATTATTTGTTTCCATTCTGTGCTTCTTGTTTCTCTGTAGGAATCTTAACATACCTTTTTGTCTCCATTCTATGCTTCTTGTTTCTCAGTAGGATCCTAATCTACCTTTTCAGTCTCAATTTTGTACTATATGCCCAAGTTGTGACAAAGTAACAATAAAAATATATAAAGGAATTTATTATAAAAGCAAGCATTTTCTGCTGGAACAAAATGATCTGTTGCCATTTTGTAAAAGGTAACTGTCTGGAAGGTAGACGCATTGCAGACAACCTCACATTTAAAACCAATTGCTCAGGACACAATATTATGTTCTGGCATGACTTCCCTGTTGTAAGGGAGCTGAAATCTTGGTCTCATGCTTGGTAAACACAAATAAAAATGACAAAACAACCAACAAAAATATTAGTAGTTACTAAAATTTCATGGAATACAGTTGGCATAGTTTGGTCACATCCATAAAAATAAACATCTTCACAGAATCCAACAAAAACTTTTAGTAACCATCAATGGAGGTTGCATAGTTGCTACTTGTAAAACAAAACCCTGCAAACATGTCTTTTGTCTATACACTGACAACCTGAAACAATTTAATATGGATTATGTTTTTTCAATAACACTGATAGCCAAAAGAAATAATCAATCAATCATGTGCCATGCCGGAAAGCGTGGGCGGTCATGATTCGCCATTTCACTTGATCACCAGAGTCGTGGATCAGCTCAGTGTTCCTGTCTCGTCCATGCCATGTGGCCAAGCCATCCAGGTATTTTCCTCTCGGTCTTCCTCGGATCCTTTTTTTCAATAACATAGTTAACCCCAAACAATAATTTAATAATGGGATCTTTTTTTTTCCCAATAACATGGAGCCTTTAAATAAATAAAATGACAATCCAAAACAATAACTTGGAGTCTTTTTTTTTCAGTAACAATCCAAGGTCATGATTCGCCATTTCACTCGATCACCAGAGTCGTGGATCAGCTCAGTGTTCCTGTCTCGTCCATGCCATGTGGCCAAGCCATCCAGGTATTTTCCTCTCGGTCTTCCTCGGATCCTTTTTTTCAATAACATAGTTAACCCCAAACAATAATTTAATAATGGGATCTTTTTTTTTCCCAATAACATGGAGCCTTTAAATAAATAAAATGACAATCCAAAACAATAACTTGGAGTCTTTTTTTTTTTTCAGTAACAATCCAAAATGATAATTTAATACAGAGCCTTTTCCCAACACAATCCAGAAAATAAAAGTTTACATGGAAGACACCAAGATTTTATTACATGTACAACAAGCACGAGGGACCTGCAGTGGTCTGTGACAACATAGCATAGACCACATCATGTACTGAGTGCCAAGTGGTCTGTAACAACATCAGGCTAGCATGGCACTGACCTCATCATGCACTGAGTGCCAAGTGGTCTGTAACATCAGGCTAGCATGGCACTGACCTCATCATGCACTGAGTGCCAAGTGGTCTGTAACAACATCAGGCTAGCATGGCACTGACCTCATCATGCACTGAGTGCCAAGTGGTCTGTAACATCAGGCTAGCATGGCACTGACCACATCATGCACTGAGTGCCAAGTGGTCTGTAACATCAGGCTAGCATGGCATAGACCACATCATGCCCTGAGTGCCAAGTGGTCTGTAACATCAGGCTAGCATGGCACTGACCACATCATGCACTGTGTGCCAAGTGGTCTGTAACATCAGGCAAGCATGGCATAGACCACATCATGCCCTGAGTGCCAAGTGGTCTGTAACATCAGGCTAGCATGGCACTGATCACATCATGCACTGAGTGCCAAGTGGTCTGTAACATCAGGCTAGCATGGCACTGACCACATCATGCACTGAGTGCCAAGTGGTCTGTAACATCAGGCTAGCATGGCATAGACCACATCATGCACTGAGTGCCAAGTGGTCTGTAACATCAGGCTAGCATGGCACTGACCACATCATGCACTGAGTGCCAAGTGGTCTGTAACATCAGGCTAGCATGGCACTGACCACATCATGCACTGAGTGCCAAGTGGTCTGTAACATCAGGCTAGCATGGCATAGACCACATCATGCCCTGAGTGCCAAGTGGTCTGTAACATCAGGCTAGCATGGCACTGACCACATCATGCACTGTGTGCCAAGTGGTCTGTAACATCAGGCAAGCATGGTATAGACCACATCATGCCCTGAGTACCAAGTGGTCTGTAACATCAGGCTAGCAAGGCACTGATCACATCATGCACTGAGTGCCAAGTGGTCTGTAACATCAGGCTAGCATGGCACTGACCACATCATGCACTGAGTGCCAAGTGGTCTGTAACATCAGGCTAGCATGGCACTGACCACATCATGCCCTGAGTGCCAAGTGGTCTGTAACATCAGGCTAGCAAGGCACTGATCACATCATGCACTGAGTGCCAAGTGGTCTGTAACAACATCAGGCTAGCATGGCATAGACCACATCATGCACTGAGTGCCAAGTGGTCTGTAACAAAATCAGGCTAGCACCTAGGCAATGGAGAAGGGTTCTTTACTTAGTTACTGTTCCTGACAACAAGCACAAGATACTGGTGGCTTTGACATCATTTCCGGCATCCAATCAGCTCAAAGCAAACTGCGTCAACTCAACAACAACAATGCAAATGTTTCCTTATCCAAGATATTCTATTTGATTCCACACAAGAATAATACATGCAAGCAAGCCAGCTTTTAAATGCAGCGAAATATAAACAATAAGTATGAAAGACTATGTGTGCTTGATTCAGATATAATGTGTAAAATAAATCAATTTCATCAACTAGTGACATAATAAAATATAAACAAAGATGCGAGCTGGTGACAAGTCTGGTAACATGGTGTCAGAGTTTCAAGAAGGTAAGAAGGACAGAATACAATTGAGAAGCAAGCAATGCAGAAAATATAGTTTAAAAATACATGATGAAACTGTTCTTTGACAACGCTTCCCACCATGTCTATAAAAGTCAAGTCAGAAGTGAAGCCTTTCTTTCCCACAGCATTCTTGAAACTTGTGACAGCTGTCTGGCAGCCATATTGTGAGGCTGGATCAAGTCCAGAGCATTCTTGAAAATTGTGACAACTGTCTGGCAGCCATATTGTAAGGCTGGGTTAACTCCAGAGCCACAATGGTTGCATAAAAAAGCCTATCATTTTCTGGGGATGGAACCTGGACGACTGTCTCAGTGAGCAAGTGCACTGACCACTACAGCTTATCCAGAACAGTAAACTCAATTTTCTTCTCTTCAATGAGAGAACTGAACATAACTGCTGTGTTGGCAGGCCGACACACTATCCATTACAGTATTTTAATCTATTTCAGTCTGGGATTACACTTCATCATCATCATGCCTGTAAGCAGGGGTTTCACCAATGGTTTAGATCATACCAATGTTCTTTTCCTTATATGCATTTGAAATGTCATTCAGATATTTATCTCTTTACCTTCCTCATATTTTACCATATACCCAGTTAAGGTATTAGAAAGGCAGACAACAGTAACTTATGAAGAAATTACTTCTCTGGATACAACATTTAATTTTCAAGCTCTGCCACTTTCAACCCCTGCTAAACATCTGCTTCTTCTCTACTATCCCTGTTATGCCTTTCTGTGGCAGATTACGATGAACTTTCTAGACAAAACCATTGTGTGGGCCGTGAATAAGGTGACATTTGTTAGCCCTGCTTTCCACTAAACCTTCCTTTGTGAGGCTTTGTTAATGACACTCAAACATCTGCAAATATTCTAAAAATTTGTCAACGTTTTCGTCTTCTTCAGCATTCATTGATTTCTAGCTTCAGATTTCACATATATTTTTTGGAAAAAATCTGTTGTTTTTTGCAGATCCTGCTTTGTGTCCCAGAGTTTAGATTCCAGTATGGCTCTTTGCAGCCAGAACAGGTTCTGAGCCTCTTAGTAAAGGCTTGGAGGGATGTGCTCAGGGGTTGGGCAGCCTGTTTCATTTGTGCAATTAGGGGTATGTGGCAGGTTTTGATGATATGGGCGTGCTTGCAGTTGGCAGTGTCATGTGTGTAGTTTAAAGATGGTGGTTTTTGTGTGTGTCCGTGAAGCAGGTAGTGTGGCATCTGGTCATTTAGTGGTGGACTATGTTGGCTGAGCTACTGCTATCTACTGTCTGATTACTCTTCTGGCTTTACTGTATGAGATGGCATGTTGTTGTTGACGTTGTCTGCTGCCAATTTGGCAACCCTATCAGTTTTGTGTTCCTTTATGTCACAGTGTGATTGAATCCACAGGACCATCACTGTCATTTTTCAGAGAATGGACAGCACATGTAGTGTCTCTCTTTCAAGGCGTTTACAGGAGACCATAATCTCATAGTAAAATTTTTAAACTGAGGAATGAGTGTATATATTGCAGGTGTGAAACAAAGTTAGCTATATTGCAGGTTTGTAACAAAGCTAGTCATAAACATTTTCTGTCAACTCAAGTCGTCAGTGTTTCATAAATCAATTTGTTTCTCTCACATGAAACATGAAAATCATACACACATCAACGGAAAGTGAAAACAACCATTGATGGTCAATCATTGCTGATTTGGTATTAGATCACATTAAAAAATTCAACTGCATAGGTCAAAGTCAATTAACGGAAACACTTCTGGCTGCATGAAAATAACAATGTAACTATTAACTTTTACAGTGACTTAAAATAGACATGTGAACTTTAAACTTCTAAACTTGGCCTATAATCTGAAGAAAATATTGCAATCTGGTTTAGTGACGGCTACAGTGTTCAGGTCTGTATGTTTTCAAACTCATTTGTTTCTCATCTGCACTGAAACCACAGAAGTTTGAAACACTACTAGAAAATAACACAATCAGTGTGGCATACGATACACTGCTGTCTACAACTGGTGTCTGTGACTTAGGGAATAGTGAAATGTGCAATTTAATGATTTCTCAACAGTTACCAAAATCAGCCACAGGCAATTTGGAAGCAAACTGTTTTGCTTTGGCTGTTCAGAAAGCAATTGCAAACTAGTGAACTAAACTTGTCTAGTAAATCAAAAACAGCCAATAAATGCTGGGGTTGACTGCTGCTAAGTTTAATCACTGTTGGTGTCTGGCAGGAGGAATGTTCCAGGCTCAAAAATAAAGACAGCTTGCCAAAGCAGTCACCATGCCATGCATAGCTTGGGATTTGTATTTCACCTCTAACAGATTCAAATTACTTATTTTATGAGGGACTTGAACCCAGGTCCCACAATGCATGAGTCTGGTATCTAAGCTCTTGGCCAAGTGCTCCCCTTAAAAGCATTCATTAACTGTGATTTGTTTCTATTCATATGACACTGTTTTGTGGAGCAGCTAATTAAGGTTTACTGGTTTGATAAAATCATTTGTAAAGAGATTCATTCCTTTCTCCTAACCAATTTGAAACTAATCAACAATATTTGCATAATATGGTCAACTGTGGTTTAATTATAACATACAAGTATAAGGTGAGTCAGATGACTACCCCAAAACAGCACACCACAAACATCACTGACATACAGATACCATGGAAATAGAGTTCAAAGCAAATCTGACAAATGATGGATTAGCAGAATAGCAGAGGAAATGAATCACCTAGCATGCAGCCCAAAATCTGGTTCCTAAAGCTTTCTTATCCTGATGCTGAAAGGCATGACAGGGACATAAGAAAGAAGTAGAGGAAGATGAAAGAGGAGGAACAGGGTGGGTTGAGATCCTGCAGAGAAACAACAAATGCTTGCTCTACATACTAAAACTTACAAAGATGACTGTGGTATATCCATAAATGCAGATGCATCAATTGTATATAATGGGAAATAAAAAAGAGAGTCATTAGATCTCTTCCCAGCTTTTCATGAAACATAACAACAGACCTGGAGTCTCAAATGTATCAAATGAAAGTGGCTTTCAAATAAGGACATCACTGGATAAATGTTTAGTGAAAGCAAAATTATTGGCACACAAATGTGCAGCGACTAGTGTGAATGGTATAGAATGCAAATATGACAGCCTGATACAATTATCTGGTTAATAAAAACACCTCCGTTTAATAGTCATTTGTCAGTCAATTTCTCACATAAAAACACCAAAATAAACAAACACCCAAATAGCCAACATTGACCATGGAAAAATAACTTTTCTGGTTAAAAAAATATTCCAGGTACTCATTTTACATATACTGTTATTTTCAAATATCTTCAGAGATCATTGTATTCTGACTGATTACTTGATTTAAGAATTGACGTGACAGCACATTAGGCAAACCCATACATTTCCTGCAGGACATTTTGTAAGGTGTATTTTGATTATAATTGTCAACAACTCAACTGACAGGCATCATCGGGTACTTCTGGCACACCATACAAGACAACTTGCAAGTCGTGTGCGAGGAAAATAAATGGTACATTTTATTGTCGTTGGCTCGCTACAATCAGTGAACAGTCGCTATTGAAACACACAACATAAAGCCACAGTATTATCTATCACGAGCTGCTAACCCCTATGCTAACTTTCTACACAAATAAACACAAGAAACCCCATCGCTACTCTAACGAAGTGCACACTACAAGTCCTGTCCTCCCGTCTGACAATCTTTCATCCCCTCGTCACACACCACGCGGATCGACCTTGACCTTGGTGCGTGTTGCCTCACATGGCATGCTGATCGCAGACGTGGTATGTTGAGTGGATACTCAACTTCTCCGTGGCTACCACAAGGCATGATGCTATCGTGATTAGAGTGCTAACTCTCTGAACAACGCCTGCGTGTCTCATGAGGGAATTGATAACCATCTCCCATTACCTCATCTCCCCTGCCCTTACCTCGGGCACCGTATCACCTCCTGGCCTCTTCAAGATTGACTGCTCTTCCTGGCGGAGGGGATGCGGTCGAGTCTTTGACACACACCCACCCCTCCTGTGTTGCGTCATCAACTTTCACTCATTGGTTGTGACGCAAGAGGTTCCTAAAAAATTAGTATCTCTAATTTTTGTCAAAGACTCTAGATAACCTGGCTTTGGGCATCCTAATAGACTTCTACTGACTATTGTCACAATGTAGTAAAACTTTACTCGGTTACTGGCAATCGCCACAAACTTGACTGGTTGGCGTGAGCCCTCTTCTCACATGCTATATTATATTTATTAGAGGTATGTCTGAACCGGACCGTTGTCTTATAAGACCTGCCCTCACATAGTAAATTAACTTACTACCCATACAAAGTTGACTTTCTTAGGGTCAACACATGAATTGCTTCATGTCCCCCATATAATATTTAACAACCATTATACAAGAGTGTGTGCGACAGGCTTTACCTACATCGCTTCCGCGTGTAAAGTATTATTTCACTGTTAGGTTAGTTTTTCGTTGTCTATTATGTCCCCTGACTCGAAGTGATCTCCCTTTGATCTAGAAAAAGTATGTAATTTATCTGTTTGTTTTTCTGGTTGTTTGCGTGTTTGGATGTAATCAATCTACTAATCTACCTTCTAATCTATGTTTCTAATTCCTATGTGTATGTATGTTAGTTTTTTAAGTGTCATAATTTGGTTAAATGCGGCCACAAACAGGTGTATAACACTAATTCGTGACTACATTCCCTTGTTATGAAACCCAAAATACTGTAATCTACGTTCTAAACTATATTACAGACAACACATTCACACTAGCATATTTTTACTAACGAAAACCAACATTAACACAGAGAAATATTAAAAGTCGAGCCAGACAGCAGAAGAATTCGCTGACTGATGTCACTCTCTCCCGTCTATTTTCCCTTCGCTCTCGCTTTCACACTTCTGTCACACTCCTTTCGCCCTTAATTCTGTCACACATCTTTTATCCTTCCACACTAATTCTTCCGATTAATTAAAACCCTTGGAGTGACACTGTACAGGTTTGGCTCAGTTTGAGATAGTTGATCCCAATGACTGTGCGAAAATCGCTGCACGAGTCATGTATTTACAATATATTTACATGGACGAGAAAGGGTTGGTGGTGTATCCCCTTGGTCTCATCATCCATTATATTATACTATACTAACTACAACTCTAAATCCTAACATAATAATATTAATTGTATAAATATGTATTTAATGTGTTAACTAAATTTTGTCATGTTAATTATATGATATGTTTATATTATTCGTTATGTTTGTCTAATCTAAGGGATGTAATCTAACTATTTAAATGTGATTGTTGTGATGTGAGTTATGTACCTTAATTAAATGGGTGATGTGAACACAATTTATGTATTTTTCTAAATACTATGCTAAATAATGTTTTTAAATGCACAAAGGAATTATATGAGTGATATTCTTAATCTAAATGGTGTAAATGATGTATGTTACCTTATCTACTCTTTTTAATCTATTATGATGTCAAATGATGATACTAATAAATGGTAATATCTTAAATATGGTATGGTTTTATTAAGATGGAATAAACTGAACTAAAATGAAGCTAAGTGAAATATAACAATCTAAATGGTACTAATGCTATCAATACTTTAATTTAGCTTATAATTAACTATTTTTACGTCTAACTTAATATTCTAATTTAATTCTAATGGGTTAATTACTGTACTAACTACACTTAAAATAAATGAGAACTATTATATTTCCTAACTTACATCTAATTTATCACTTCTTCTTCTTCTTCAGCGTTCCGAGCCATTGAGGTTCTTTGCTGCAAATACAATCCGTCTCCATTCGTCTCTCTGGTGGACCTTCTCTTGCCAGTCGTTGATTCCAAGTGCTTGCAGGTCTGTACATGTATTATCTCTCCACCGCCTTCTTGGTCTACCTCGGGGTCTACGGTCATTTATTTCCTGAGTGTAAGCGAGTTTTGTTTCCCTATTATCTTCCATTCTTTCTATATGCCCCAACCATTGTAGTCTATTAGCCTTCATCGTATTTATCACTATCTTAAAATATTATATTACATATCACAATAAGTTTATATACATGGTATTCAGTTTCCACAGGTTAGTAGTTGCCTTCATGTATGTATAATGGTTGTATAGGCATAATCTATCTACACACTTTGCCTGGGTATCTGAAATACCTTGCACAGTCATCATAGTGTTCTATTGGTAGTGCACATGTAGAGATCGCTGGTGTCGTAGCTCAGTCTTTTCGTGTCTGTAATTAAGCACTGTTCTGACACTGTTTTTTGCGCTTCACACAAATGATACACCGGAATGGAGCTTAGTTGGTAATGAGCTGTCCTATTTCACACGGTGATATCTACGTTTTGCAGCACAGTTCTTCACTTGATGTCTACGGACACATGATAGTTCATTGTTCTTGGTACATGATTAAGCACATCATGTCTATGTATATGTAACCTATTTTACATAGAATAATATAATATATTCATGTACTACCTATCACTCTACGTTTATATGTGGGATTTCAGGTATTTCTACCCCAGATGGTAAAATTAGTGACCACCTGTATATCCGGTCATTTCGATGCATACCACTCTGTATGACCGTGATCGGGGAGTTGTTGGTCTGGACAATGCAGTGAACATCCGTCAGAATTAGATGGAGCTTTCTCACCATATAGATGACGCTTAGGGTTGCAACTGTGATATGGAATCTCTGGACTCAGCAGGTGTGATCTTACGGCTCACGTAGCAAATCGGGTGGAAGATGCTCTCAAAAATTTGGCCTAGTACTGATGGCATCTGTCCTAGAATAATAAACGAGCCTAGGATTAGGCAAGCGGAGGATTGGAATATTACAAAAAAGGATTTTCATTTTTGACAGTGCAGAAATTAATAATGCATCTTTGACATTTCATTTTTACAGATGCTTTTAAAACATTGGAATATAGAATTATAATTTCTGAGTAATTTACTAATCCCAAAAGGCTTCTGACCTTCTTCTTTCTAGTAGACATGGTCAGATTCATAATTTTAGTACTAATTTTCTGGTCAGTCTTTAGTTGATCTTGAGAAATGACATGACCCAAAAATGAATTTCTTTTAGGCCTAATTCGGCTTTGCTCGGTTTGACAGTGAGACCGAAGAGTCGCAACCTATGAAAGACATGTCTCAGTTTCAGTAAGTGTGTTGTCCAGTCATCAGTTTTCTGATATATTTATGCATATTCTATAAGTTCACTAAATGTATGTACATTGTCGGATCTGCCAGTCTCGCTAACTAGTGTAGTTGCGTTGTGTATGTCTGTCGTCTGATTACTAGGTGTGGATGCACTATGTTCGTCTGTCTCTACTTATGTGTCTTGTTGTGAAAAGTAAAGTTTTAACATGTTGACATGGAATATCTTTAAGTGTCTGTTTATCGACATTCCATAGTCAACATTGGAAATGTCACGTAACACCTTGAATGGTCCTTGCCATTTTGTTTGTCTGGAAGTAACCGACGCATGTTTTGATCTGGTTTTCCATCGATTGTTCAAGCACCCTTGTTTGTGTATTGGTAAATTTGACCCTCCCTCTCACAGGTCTAGAAGCCAGAGTAGGAGGTAGTACTTCAACTGTAGGATGTCTACCCTTAAACTTATGTACTAATTGTTGACAGACATTACAAGAAAATACATTACGACAAAATAATTTTATATCATTCCAAAACTCTGGCCAATGAACATGAGCCTGGAATCTAGGCCTGGTTTTGTCTTTTGCCAGGTGCCCAGCAAGCGGTGATTCATGTGCAGGTTTTTGCACAGTTAAGCTGTGTTGTACAGGTTTCACCGTTTGCTGATTCTCATGGTTCTCAGATGTAAAATATCTCGTAAGAAAGCCATTATTAGGTTTAAGGAACCATGAGGCATTTTTGGTCACTTTGGCCCTTTCTTTCAATAATTTTAAATATGGAGACACACTAGAATCAGCTTTTTGCTGTTCTATAGATTTCTGTCTGTTGGTTTCATCTGTGCTAGTTGGAGAAAGCAACAGTAGTCTCTCATCTTGTAGTGTGTCTTGATGTTTCACACTGTCTGCTCTTGTTGTTGCATTAGCTGCATTCAATTTCTCCCATGCAACTATTTCCTCACTAGTACATTGTTTCAATTGAGGTAAGCACCCCAAAATTAAATCAGTACAAGGGTTGTTAAGTATTGCACAAGTAAAGGTACCGGAAAGAAAAGGAGAATCAATACGGGCTTTTGCCAAAGGGTAAATTTCAACGTTACCCGAAAAGGTTCGGCATTTCACAGTGTCACCTGTGTAATCACCCAGACTCACTAGTTCTTTTCGAAGACCAATAAGGGTGCTGCCGCTATCCAGCAAACATTGGCATGGTACATCATTGACCATTGCATTGTGGAACACCAAACTGCCTCTGGAGGCTAATGCTGCATTCCCGTTCTCGGAAGAGAATGGTACTGTATGTCCACATTCCAGTCTTCCGTCTGTATGAAATTGCTGACAATGTCCACAATTGTCAAAGCTTAACACATCGTTCACACAACACACATCTTCAGACTCCTTGAAAGGTAATACATTTTCAACTTCACACTCATTCTCACTACCACTATCTGACGAGGTGTCAATCAAAATAGCATTATTGGCTTTCAAACGTTGGCGGCCAAGGCACTTATTAGAATAATGGCCAAAGCTGGAACAAAAAAAACATTTGATTGCACGCCTGTATGCAGATCTTTTGCTTTGCTGCTTCTTGATAACATTTTCAAGATGCGCCGGATAATTCGGCGATTTGTCGCACATCGAATAAGTGTCGTGCATAAGTTGACAATACATGCATTTGGACACTTTCCTGTCTTTCTTGTCATACTTCTGAAAAGGTTTTCTGTTACTCTGATAGTTTTTTGGTTGGTCTTTCACAAAGGAAACTATCTCAGAGTCATTTGACGTTCTGAAAATATCTCTGTTGGAAGAAAAATATGCTGAGCCTTTTTTCTCAAATTGCTGGATGTTCTCAATGTCTGACTGTTGCAAAAATTTAGCACAAGGAGAAGGTATGGTGGATATTACCTTATCCATAGCTATTAAGTTTTTTAATCTATCAAAGTCTTTTCCTATGTTAGCTGCTTTAAGCCACCTGTTTAGTACACTCTGTACATTTGAAACATAATCAATGAAGGTTTCACTAGGTTTAGGTTTTAGATTTGAGAACTGAACTTGATAACCAGGGGCATCAAGTAAAACGTGCTGCATAATCCTATCATGGATGTATTGATAGTTAGATCTAAGGTCAATTGGTATAGATTCTATTAATTTAAGGGGCTCACCACTCAGATTCTTCATATAAATAGGAGCCCACATCTCTAAAGGAACTTGGTGATATTTAAATTGATACTCTACATTCTCTGTCCAGGCAGATATGGAGTCCTCTTTACAATATGGTTTGATAATATTTTTGTATTTGTTGAACTTATTTTCCTCTTGTTGAATTCTTAGTTTAGTGGCAGAGACCTCTGCGTGTGAGTCTACCTCCATGCCTTTCATCTTTAATTGTGTCTCTGATTCTATTTGAATTTGTTTTTCCTTAACGTCTATTTCTCTTTGCTTTAAATCTAATTCCTTTTGTTTCATTTCCTTATCATGTTGTAATTGCTGTTGTTTTGTTTCTATTTCTTTTTGTTTATTTATCTCAGCTAGTTGTATCTGATGTTCTCTTTCTCGTGCGCGTTCGTCTCTCTCCGCATCTTTTGCTTCTTTAAATTTCTTATCAGCATATTCTTCTAAGTCTTTTCCTGTATATTGTAACTCTTTACCTGCTTTTATAAAATCAGATAACGTAGCCATGCTGTTTAGTACTTTAGCTAGCGTTGATCTGGACTACTTTGTTTATTTAGCTATGTTTCTATGATGTTCTATATTTGTTCCTTGTTAAGGAATCTTAATTTTATTTCCAGTTTATATGCTGCACAAAATTTTAATGTTGGAAAATCAGAGCACAAAAATATGATAGTGTATCACAAGCTGAAAAAGAGATGCACTATTAATCACAATGCATGCCAAAAATATAGGTATACTCAACTTAATGTTCCCGAGAATCAGGGAACGGAACTCCGTTGACACAGGTCACCTTGTTTGGTACTTTGGGGTGGAGACACGTTTCGTACGTAGGACACTATATTTGGCGCATCGGCGTATGTACTCAGCTGTTGTTTGCTTCAAGATTGACTGCTCTTCCTGGCGGAGGGGATGCGGTCGAGTCTTTGACAATAATGCTATAAACCCATTTGACATTTCAGCTCATTTCTCACGTATTCATGCAGCATTCTTTGAAATAAAATAAAATTTGTTTCAATGTGTTGTCCCGTCACACACATTAAAACTGTATGTCATTGTATTATCACTGGCAACTCTTCCATTGAGTTCAGAATTTAAAATGGCCAGGGTATTTTTGAAGACACATCATCAAGGCTTAGAAAGTTGCAGAATAAAATAGCTGCATGCTGTTTGCTACTGAACGTAAACTTGCCATCAAATCACAAACAATTCTGGAGTTGACTGCAACGTCCAGTAAAGGATATGCAACTACAAAAAGAATGTTGCTAGCATTGACTATTAGAATGTTGACTGTATGCATGCTTCAACAGCACACACAGAGGTCCGAATTTAAATCTGTGTTTGTCGCTCTCATAACGTGTCCAAACAATTTTGACTGTCTCCATCTCATTTCTCTGATCAGTTTATGGTTTTCATCTGTTTCTTGTTGGACTTGGTCATTGGTTTTTCTGTATGTCCATGGTATTCTTTGCATTTTCCCCAGAAACCACATTTCCACAGCCATCAGATGATTTTCAGCTTGTTTGCTCATTGTCTATGCTTACATCCATACAACAGTACAGGTTCTATGTAGCACTTCAACACTCTTGTTCTTACTGCAAAATTACATCTTTTTATTGGTCAGTATATTTTCCATCTTGCAAAAAGGCTACATTTGCCACTGCGATTCTTGTTCTAATCTTTTCAAGGCATCTCCCATCAGATGTTATAACTGTTCCAAGATATCTCCCATCAGATGTTATAACAGTTCCAAGATAATTGTACCGATTCACTTGTTTAAAAGTTAGTTGCATATCCTTTACAGGACGTCACAGTCAACACCAGCATTTCTTGCTGTTGTGATCTCTTGGCAACTTTACATTCAGTAGTTTGCCATTGCTTTCTGAATGACCAGCACCCATACAATTTTGAAAAAAAACAAAAAAAACCAACGCAAGCTGTGTTTCTAATGTGGGTATGTGGGATCACAAACTGCGAATTTAACTCCTTCACCACGGAGCTGGCACCTGCATATTACATTGTGGTATTTCTTTCAATAATCTGTGTTTTCTTACAATTTAATTCTAACTCTAATTTGCAAAATATACCCGCATGTTAAACATAAAAATGTAATGTGGTTTTAATATAAAAGTATGAGACAAATTAAAAGAAATATTCTCAAAATAATATAAAAGAAATATCCTCAAAATAACATCCTTATCAATATCATCAATACAAGTAAAAGATGAGTATAAGGTTAAAAAGTGCAGTAAATCACATGGCAAGATGGCTCTGCTAGTTGAGTGTGAAATGATGAACCTACAAATATATTAGGTCATTTAACATGACACTGTGAAATTAGCTCCTTTCAAGGAAGCCTTCATTTCCCAGAGAAACCTATGGTAAACATTTGATGAGGCTGGGTCAGCTTCAGAACTACATATGGGCAGAGAAATAACTCCTCTCCTACTGGAGAACTCATCTGGGCCTCTAGTTAGCAAGCTAATGAATGAATCACCAAAAAAACACAAGAAGTAGATTATGAGCTTTACTAGAACACGAATACAAAAGACAAAATGTACGTTGTGGCCTAAGCCTTCATCAGCACAGAACAAAACAACACAAACAGACACAAAACTAATCGAGGAACACGACATGACAATACAGATGTTACTTATCTGAATTCTGTCTTGGTTGAATGCATCTTGAGCGCTAAATGTTTGATGAGGGTAGAAAGGACCGGATGTTTGGTTTGAAACGGTGGGTCGATGGGTAACAGGGATTGGCTAAGCCGCCTGGGGGTGGAGGTGGGGGTGAAAAGCGAATAAGCAGTGAACTATAGCCGGCTCTGTTTTAGTTCACAGTTCCGCATACACAGCTAGTGGGCGCTTGGAATGCAGTACGCTGTGTTGGTTAGCATAGGACTGCATGAGTGCAGGCCACTCAGAAGGCAATGACAAGTCACTGAACGCAAACTCGCCAAGAAATCACCAACGGCAAAAGTAATGCTGGGGTTGATTGCAATGCCCTGTAAAGGATACGCTAACCTGTTATTCTAGTGGGCTATATAACTGCAGGGATAGAAAAAGGGGGAGGGGAAAATGGAAGTTAAATGAAACTATGTTGGACATTGAGGCCGTGAGGGGAGAGTGAACCCAACTGGAAGATGAGGCGGTTTTCCAGTGTCTTAGCGCACGATTTGAGCGCCGTGACCTGTATGTCCGCCACGCCATAGTGGTCAGAACTGTTGAAGTGCATTGGTACCGGTTAGCAAGCTAGCACACTACCCACTATGTCATCACAACTAATTCTGACAAGAAGCACTATAACTGTCATTAAAAGAGTGTAGTGTTCCAGCTGTCCTTTACATAAATCAGACAGATTACCCTATAAAAGTTAGTGTTCCAACGGTCTTACACATAAACCAGACAGATTTCCCTATAAAAGTCAGTGTTCCAACTGTCTTACACATAAATCAAATAGATTTTTCTGTAAATGTCAGTGTTTCAACTGTTTTATACATAAAACAAACATATTTTCCTGTAAAAGTCAGTGTTCCAACTGTCTTACACATACATCAAACAGATTTTCCCGTAATAGGTAAGTTTTACAACTGACTTGTATATAAAGCAAACAGTTTTTCCTGTTAAAATATGCAACAGAACATATCAAAGCTTGTTCCTCTTTAAACTTTTTGAACAAACAAAACACAAGCAACAGACTGCACAATTGATTAAAATGAAATATGCCAGACAATTAACTGTGAATCTTTTGCTTGTCTCTTCTTTGTTTAACAACAAAATATGTGGTGAAATAGTTATACTCCATATAAAGAAAAATATTCAAAGCATTGCTGCACAGATAGGCATATAATATAAGCAAAACAATTTTTGCTTGTAAAAAAACCAAAACACAAAAAATGTGTAGGAAACATATATATTTTGTATTAAAAAAACTATTACAAAGTACTAATATAATTATAAATAATAAATGACACTTATCCCCTATTTTAACATCAATTATGGTCATATGGTTGACTCTATGTGTAAACATAAACCACAACATCAAAGTGAGATAGAAAAGGAACCTGTTATAGGAGAAGTTATCACATGTAACAGCAACTTATCACGGTGAGGCCTGCTCACTCTGTCGAACTATTGTCACCGGACAGTTGGCATGATGCACCGTATATTCACTGACACTGCCCAGTAAAGTGCGCCTGATCCTGCCCAGGCCACGAGTGCCCATAACAATTAAGCCTGCTTTCTCATCAGCTGCTGCTTTCACAATCTCTTCTCCAGGCTTGTCCCCGGACAGTATCACACTTTTAGCAGGTATCTAAAGCAACAGAGTTATAAACATTTACAGTTTATGCTTCTAGGCTAATATTAATAGATAGTTAAGATATTTTCTTTCTTTCGTATTTCCTTAGCAGGTACCTACTGTGTGTATGCGAGTGTTAGACCATCACATTTAGTAGACCATCACATTTAGTAGACCATCACATTTAGTAGACCATCACATTTAGTAGGCCATCACATTTAGTTGACCATCACATTTAGTAGACCATCACATTTAGTAGGCCATCACATTTAATAGACCATCACATTTAGTAGACCATCACATTTAGTAGACCATCACATTTAGCAGACCATCACATTTAGTAGGCCATCACATTTAGTAGACCATCACATTTAGTAGACCATCACATTTAGTAGGCTAGAGTCCAGGGAGGAAGAGGTGGTCTGTCTTTCCTTCCTGTATTGAATGGTAAGTGCAGGCATCAAACCCTCACCGGACTGCCCTCATGTAATTGTCAGTGTAACTTATGTAAATATTCTCTCTCTCTCTCTCTCACACACACACACACATATATATATATATAATTTGTCTCTTGAAGGACTATCTGTCTCCTAATGTTGACAAAAAGGTATTTATTCTAACGATCACATTGAGTACTGCTGCTTTGCTCCTGAGAAAAGCTTTATCACGAATACCATCCCCGAAACTCACAAGGAAAAGTAGCCATTGAAGAAATCTGGTAGCTACAGAATGTTTTAAAATCTGGTAGCTACAGAATGTTATAAAATCTGTTAGCTACAGAATGTTATAAAATCTGGTAGCTACAGAATGTTATAAAATCTGTTAGCTACAGAATGTTATAACCTGGTAGCTACAGAATGTTATAACCTAGTAGCTACAGAATGTTATAAAATCTGGTAGCTACAGAATGTTATAACCTGGTAGCTACAGAATGTTATAAAATCTGGTAGCTACAGAATGTTATAACCTGGTAGCTACAGAATGTTATAACCTGGTAGCTACAAAATGTTATAAAATCTGGTAGCTACAGAATGTTATAACCTGGTAGCTACAGAATGTTATAACCTGGTAGCTACAGAATGTTATAAAATCTGGTAGCTACAGAATGTTATAACCTGGTAGCTACAGAATGTTATAAAATCTGGTAGCTACTGAATATTATAACCTGGTAGCTACAGAATGTTATAAAATCTGGTAGCTACAGAATGTTATAAAATCTGGTAGCTACAGAATGTTATAAAATCTGGTAGCTACAGAATGTTATAAAATCTGGTAGCTACAGAATGTTATAAAATCTGGTAGCTACAGAATGTTATAAAATCTGGTAGCTACAGAATGTTATAAAATCTGGTAGCTACAGAATGTTATAAAATCTGGTAGCTACAGAATGTTATAAAATCTGGTAGCTACAGAATGTTATAAAATCTGGTAGCTACAGAATGTTATAAAATCTGGTAGCTACAGAATGTTATAAAATCTGGTAGCTACAGAATGTTATAAAATCTGGTAGCTACAGAATGTTATAAAATCTGGTAGCTACAGAATGTTATAAAATCTGGTAGCTACAGAATGTTATAACCTGGTAGCTACAGAATGTTATAAAATCTGGTAGCTACATAATGTTATAACCTGGTAGCTACAGAATGTTATAACCTGGTAGCTACAGAATGTTATAACCTGGTAGCTACAGAATGTTATAAAATCTGGTAGCTACAGAATGTTATAAAATCTGGTAGCTACAGAATGTTATAAAATCTGGTAGCTACAGATTGTTATAAAATCTGGTAGTTACAGAATGTTATAACCTGGTAGCTACAGAATGTTATAAAATCTGGTAGCTACAGAATGTTATAACCTGGTAGCTACAGAATGTTATAACCTGGTAGCTACAGAATGTTATAACCTGGTAGCTACAGAATGTTATAACCTGGTAGCTACAGAATGTTATAAAATCTGGTAGCTACAGAATGTTATAAAATCTGGTAGCTACAGAATGTTATAAAATCTGGTAGCTACAGATTGTTATAAAATCTGGTAGCTACAGAATGTTATAACCTGGTAGCTACAGAATGTTATAAAATCTGGTAGCTACAGAATGTTATAAAATCTGGTAGCTACAGAACGTTATAAAATCTGGTAGCTACAGAATGTTATAAAATCTGGTAGCTACAGAATGTTATAAAATCTAGTAGCTACAGAATGTTATAAAATCTGGTAGCTACAGAATGTTATAATCTGGTAGCTGCAGAATGTTATACAACTGTGAGCTGCATGTATTTTTTACAGGACATTGCAATCATTTACTGGCTGTTTGCCATTTACTAGGCAATTTTACATTCAGTAGTTTGCCATTGCTTTCTGAATGGCCCACACTCATAACATCAAACTTAATTCAAGGTGACTTGTTCTCAAATCGCCTGTGGCTGATTTCAAATCCAGGTCCTCAAACATCTCACGCCAAGTCCTGGCTGTTTATCTCATTTCTATTCTTTTATTTCATACCCTACGGCAGTCAAGATTTTTCTTGTAGCTTTTTATCTTGGGCCTTTTCTTGCAGATCCCTCCCTTTGTTTCCCATACTCTTCTTTGTTTCTAATTCTTTTCATTCATCAACATGACCAGATTTTATTACAAAATATCCAGAACTTCTCATTTATGACACTTGTAATTAATCAATTTTGAAAAGTCATTTAATGTCTTCTTAAAGTATTTGTAAAACCTCTGAAAAATGGGGATCAATATTACAATAAGGCACTCATTTCAGCCTCATGTTCATGGGGATCAATATTACAATGAGGCACTCATTTCAGCCTCATGTTCATGGGGATCAATATTACAATAAGGCACTCATTTCAGCCTCATGTTCATGTGGATTTCTATACAGTACATAAAGTAATTATACTTTCTTTTTAAAAACCCCTAAATAATTTGAAAATACAAGGAAACAATACTGAAGTATAGTGTTATTTAAAACTGTAAAGAGTAAAAAAAAAAAAAGTAAACGGAATGGAAATATATTTTAGTCTTATGCATTTATAAATGTCAGGATAATGCAAGAAGTCTAAAAGAGTAATAACGCAGAAAGCTGTGAAATGTGAGCACTTACTTTTCTTGCTCTGAGGGTACTCAAAAACTCATCAGTCATTGCTGATACTTCATCATTTCTTTTCTTCACAGATGCACAGATTGCCTCGATGTCTGCGGCAACACCAGCTGTCAAGGATCAATGTCTCAAATTAAACTTCACAATGTGTCTCAACATAAAATTATTCAGACTATTATTACACATGCCAATGGCAGTGACATGAATCAGTTATACTATTGAGACATCGTATGATGGATTTCTCACATTTGTAAAACATAATGAGTCATTTAAATCATTTTAGAGCATACTCATTTTTTTCTTCCTCCTCCTCCATATTTCCACCTCTCTTGCCTCTCTCTGGTTTGTTCTGCCCCTAACTGACTACTCCTCACCCCTCCCTGCTAAATTTTCCTAAGCTCTCACTGGGTTGTGTTCTCTTCTTTCTTGATGTAACAGAACCACCTACACAAATTGTGAATTCTGCTAGAATGAATCCTTTTCATATTTGGAGTCTCTAAGCTAAGTACCACATATTTCATTCTGTTCTGCTTACTCCTGTTTCATTTCACATGATTCCATATTATGATGACTTAATGTAATGGCTGGCTCCGCGGCGAAGGAGTTTCAGACTCAGCTAGTAACCTTGCATACCACGTTTCAAAACACAGCCTGGGTGATTTGGCAGCAGACCGCCTTGCGTTGGGTGAATGAATCCTTTTCATATTTGGAGTCTCTGAGCTAAGTACCACATATTTCATTCTGTTCTGCTTACTCCTGTTTCATTTCACTTGATTCCATATTATGATGACTTAATGTAATGGCTGGCTCCGCGGCAAAGGAGTTTCAGACTCAGCTAGTAACCTTGCATACCACGTTTCAAAACACAGCCTGGGGTGATTTGGCAGCAGACCGCCTTGCATTGGGTTTTTTAATGAAATAGTATGGGTCCTGGTCGTCCAGAAATTAATGGCAAGCTACTTAACATAAAATTGCCCAGGAATCACAAACAGACAAAAAATGCTGGGGTTGACTGCTATGTCTTCTAAATGGTATGTAACTAACTAATTTAATGTAGGTATTTTAGAGTCATTTTTTGTGTTGTGTTTTTTGTTATTGTTTGCTGATGAAGGTTTGTCACCAAAACATCTTATTTTTTTTTGTTTTTTGTAATTGTAATTTTGTATAGTCGCCCTGTTATCCAATTGTAGGGTATACTAAGGATGTCAACAATTTGGCAGCAATTGGACTGTTGTCCTTTGGCAAAATGCTAGGCAATGGCATCTGCAGTATTCATGATGTTAACATCTTAATGTAAAGTGGTAACTAGAACATAAAGAGTGGTAACCAAAATATGAAGGGTGGAACCTAGAACATGAAGGGTGGTAACCAGAACAAAAAAATTAGGTAACCAGAACAGGAAGTGAGGTAACCAGAACAAGTAAGGTAACCAGAACAAAAAAAATTAGATAACCAGAACAGGAAGTAAGGTAACCAAAACAAGAAGTGAGGCAACCAGAACAAGTAATTTAACCAGAACATGAAGGGTGGTAACCAGACCATGAAATTAGGTAACCAGAGCAAGAAGTGAGGTAACCAGAGCATGACATAGAAGAAATGCACTTAATAATAACTGAAGTCTAATAAAATAAGTTTCTACATTCTGGCCTAGAAAACGCATAAATAAACATTTATTTTATTCTGTAATCAATGTTCTATTATCCCCACAGTTTTTATTACAGCTTTATTTTGTGTTGTTTTTACCACAGAAAAGTACATTTATTTTATAAAGTTTCTCAGCAACACTTCTGTCTATCAACAGGAATAGCACTCATTTATTTTATAAAGTTTCTCAGCAACACTTCTGTCTATCAACAGGAATAGCACTCATTTATTTTATAAAGTTTCTCAACAACACTTCTGTCTATCAACAGGAATAGCACTCATTTATTTTATAAAGTTTCTCAACAACACTTCTGTCTATCAACAGGAATAGCACTCATTTATTTTATAAAGTTTCTCAACAACACTTTTGTCTATCAACAGGAATAGCACTCATTTATTTTATAAAGTTTCTCAACAACACTTCTGTCTATCAACAGGAATAGCACTCATTTATTTTATAAAGTTTCTCAACAACACTTCTGTCTATCAACAGGAATAGCACTCATTTATTTTATAAAGTTTCTCAACAACACTTTTGTCTATCAACAGGAATAGCACTCATTTATTTTATAAAGTTTCTCAGCAACACTTTTGTCTATCAACAGGAATAGTACTCATTTATTTTATAAAGTTTCTCAACAACACTTCTGTCTATCAACAGGAATAGCACTCATTTATTTTATAAAGTTTCTCAACAACACTTCTGTCTATCAACAGGAATAGCACTCATTTATTTTATAAAGTTTCTCAACAACACTTCTGTCTATCAACAGGAATAGCACTCATTTATTTTATAAAGTTTCTCAACAACACTTTTGTCTATCAACAGGAATAGCACTCATTTATTTTATAAAGTTTCTCAACAACACTTCTGTCTATCAACAGGAATAGCACTCATTTATTTTATAAAGTTTCTCAACAACACTTCTGTCTATCAACAGGAATAGCACTCATTTATTTTATAAAGTTTCTCAACAACACTTCTGTCTATCAACAGGAAGGAATAGCACTCATTTATTTTATCACATTTTGAATGGGGATGATGCAAGACATGCACTCTAATCTAACAGTGCTGCAGGATGATTGCATGCCTTCAGCTCTCATACCAACACATACAGCAACACATCCAGAAACAGCTGTGACACATCAAGTCAAAACAGCTGTTCTGCAGCTGTCACTCAGATGTCAAGGCTACAGATTATTGTAGCCTCCACTGTGTACAGCTGTGGCAGATGAGGGCAGCAGCATTCTTTACATACATAGCATCAGTTCATGCAAAGATTATTCATCCATCCACTCTGTTGGCTGCGAAAAAGCTGCTGGCTGTGATGTGTTTATGTATAGTTTCATGTATGTGTGCATGTATATGTACAAGTCCATGTATAGCTGTGACGTGTCCATGTATAGTGTCCATGTACAGTGTCCATGTATAGTGTCCATGTATAGTGTCTATGTATAGTGTCTATGTATAGTGTCCATGTATAGTGTCCATGTATAGTGTCTATGTATAGTGTCTATGTATAGTGTCCATGTATAGTGTCTATGTATAGTGTCCAATGTATAGTGTCCATGTATAGTGTCTATGTATAGTGTCTATGTATAGATTCAGTGACACAGGATGATTAATCAACTCACTGTATCTGCCATGGACTTATATAGTGCCAAAATGTTGTGACTGTGTTATAATACAACATGTCTGCTACCATATTAACAACTTTGAAGTCATAATTGTGTGACACACCCCAACTTCCCATTTTCCGCTATCCATTTTTGTTAAGTCCAAACCTACATTTTGTTTGCCACAGAATCTGTTAAGACACCTTTTACACATTTTGGCAAACACAATAATTTTTAACTGGCCAATGTGACTTTCCCGCTTCCACACTATAAATATTTTGTCGTGAGCAGGTTTCATAAAGTGGAAATGTTTCCAGGGTAGCAATCTGCATGACATACTATTTAAGATTTACAACTGTCAAGGGAACTTTAAAGTGTGCAAGGTAGAAACCAGACCTACTTTATGCCCTCTCTCTAGAAGACAAGGCATATGATCCACTATATAAACATTAGAGGGTTGAGGGAGAGGCATAATAAGATCTCTGTGGAAAACAATGTTACAAGAGTATTGCTGTCAAGTGGGATTGAGCCAAGCACGTTTACACACACACAAAATAAATAAATAAAGGTCAATAAAAAAAGGGTCAAATGCAAAGGAAGAACCAGCTTCCTAGTAGAATGCGGCGCCATGAACGTGGCACGAGGAAGGAACACGGCAACGGAGACAAATGGAGACAATAGAGACCGTGGTTGGGGAAGAAGCTGGCTCCCCATGACCACATGTGCTAAGGGGCAAGCACAGGCTGCATGGACTCTCCTCACCGAGGGAGGGAAGGCTTGAGAATGGACATGGTAACAGTGAAGGGACAAGCACAACAACAAGGACAACGAAATCGACCGAACGTATCGCATGGTAGGGTAAAGATGCCCGGAGTCATGACCCGGATAGACCTGCCCCTAGAGAGTGTTAAGGGTAGAATGGATCGAAACACTTGGGGAAGGGGGTATGGTTTTGACGATCAGAAGCCCCCTGCCATGTTTGCTCCGCGGTGGAGTTTTTTAAAATTACAACCCAGCTTAAAATGAGTACCAGGAAATGTCTTAGACATGAAGGCGTGACTCTGACCACATCAGCCACTGAGCGCCAGCTGCTCTATACAAACATAGGTCCAGCACCATTGCCCAGTGTGTCTTAAGGTGTTTAAGAAGTCCTTGACTGTTTTAGTTACTGAGTTCCTTGACTGTTTTAGTTACTGAGGTCCTTTACTGTTTTAGTTACTGAGGGCCTTTACTGGTTTAGTTACTGAGGTCCTTAACTTACTTACCGTTAAAAGTCAGTGGCAGATGCCCAACCTCTGTGCCATTGCTAGCCATTATCCAGACAGGAATGGAAAGTATGAAATGTTACCTATCCACTTAGGTAGACAGCAAATGAGCATTATAATGGTAAATTTAAAATACAGTAGAAAAAAAATTATAATTTTACCAACAGATTGCAAAAAAATGAATAATACTATAATATTTTTTCTCTTTCTGAGATACATATAAAAACATATGTGAACAAGAAAGATGGTTGCAGTAAAATGTTGCAACATAAGGTGTAACAAACATACAGATCAAACAATTCTTGTGTGAATAAGATAAAGGAAACTAGAAGACTACTCACGCAAACCAATGTTAATGCTATACTCCATCACATGAACTAACACCACAGTGTTTCCCTCTCTGTACAAGTTGTCCAGGTACCCTGCAGGAAATAACAATATTAGTTACATAATACATATTACAAAAATGTTTCACCATCCACATCTCTGAATATTCTGTGTCATTTCTTTTTCTCTCCTTTTTTAATTTTTATCCCCCATTGGGGCATAGGTCATCAACCAACTCAGACCAAGCCATCTTATCTTTTATTATCTCATGCAGCTCCATTCATGTCTTCCCATATTATTAACTTCTGTCTCTAATTCTCTTCTCCATCTGTTTGTAGGTATTCACTGCCATGGAAATTTCAAAGAACTGTCTACTCAAACAATTCACATTTTTTCCCAAAGTGAGTCATACCCAGCACCGAGTCTTTCCCTCACCTCTTCATTCACTGGAATTTGTTTAGTTCTCTCCATGGGCTCCACATTGGTGATTCTGTCATGCCATTTTAGTCCTTCCATTCTGCGCCGGCAGCAATTAATGAATGTTTGTAGTCTCTTTATAATCGTTGTGGTTGTTCTCCATGTTATTCTGTGCATTTGCACACTTATTACAGTCACAAGTATTTTAGGGTGTTCTCCGTGTTATTCTGTGCATGTGTACACCTATTACTGCCACAGTATTTTAGGGTGTTCTCTATACCAATTCACAAGGGTAAATTATTAGGACATCTAACAACTCTTTAATGGTTAGCATTAATTTTAACACGACTACTGTCAAATTCAATGTCAAAACTTTAAATATCTTGGCTCCTTAATTAACAACAATGGAAACTGCTCAAAGAAGTCAGAATTGGCCATTAAAATGACAGAATCCTCAGGCACGACACCAGCAAATAAATACCAGTAAAGATGTTGAGAAGATGCATCTTGCCCCTGGCAACATGTGGATGTTAATCAAGGACCATTGCATAACCACTAAAGATTAAAATCAAGGCTTCTGAAAATGTTACAGAACAATTCTTGGAATAGTGTAGATCAAGAAGAAGAAGAATACTGACATTCTACAAGACCTGTTGAGGTACACATTTTTAAACTGCATCAAAAACTAAAACATAAGTTGCTTAGTTACTCTGGGCATAACACATTGTGCAAAACACTGGGTATAACATACCACAATGTAGCTATCATCTGGACCGGAAATATCGTCCAAAGTTGGACCTCTGCTAATGAGCGATGGCAATGAACGCTTGTGGTAGAATAAGAAGAGGCATTGACTTCCACTGAGCGTGTGCAGGAGGGCAGATCCTTAAGCTGTGAATGGCGTATGAAGAAGGCAACATGGCTGCAACATCTATGGGTCATAGCTAACCACCGAGGTGGAGCTGAAGACAGAGCTGGAGAAAGAAGCTGGCTTTCTCGCAGTTAGTTAAGATGCAGTGATAATGGCAGATTCACCAGGTGCACAATGTTCACCTCCGAGAGGGTGGGATGGCTTCTAGGCAGACACACATAGCCATATCAATGTAGGATAAGTGCGATATACGAAATGTCTTGAAGCTGGATGTACGAACACACTACAGGAGAAAAACACCAAGGAGTCAAGACCCAGGCGGGCCCACTCCCTGAGAGTATATGGAAGGTGAAGGAGCCGAAACATTCGTTGAGGAGTGGGAGGGGGACGACTGCTGCTGATAACTGGAAGCCTCCTATTGTGCTTGCTCCATACTGAGTTTTTACCACATTATAACAATTGGCTGTCAACAAAAAGCCAGGTCGCTCTGATAAATAATGATAAGAAGAATGTGAGATGATGATAAACTGGTATATTTATGAATAAACTTACAGTCAAATGCATAACGGGACTGTGGGCTGCCGTCAACAGCAATGATATCAATTCTTCCCATTGCCAGTTAAGAATGATTACTTGATCGCTGTCACTGATGTACTGGAAGTGAAAAAAGGATAAAATAAAGTTAGTGGTGTCATTGATCTGACAGTCCTATTTATTACATCTATGACTGACTATCATAACTAATGATAACTAGTCAACAAAGATAACTAATGGCTCTAAACCTTTTATTTACTGACTAATGTACTAGATATTTCTTACTACATATAACAAATAATAAACTTGCTAGTGTTCTTGTTCTGTCTATTATCATCATCATCATGTGCTGCACCGAGTGGTGCAGTCAATCATGTTTCCCCACAAACATCTGATCTCTGTGAGCTTGATAAATGTGACCACTTATTGTCTTTCATGCCACTCTGTCAACAGTTTGGTGTAACCATTTATCATCTTCCATTCTTGTCTCTCAACAGTTAGGAACCAATTGAAGCTGATAATCCCTACTGGATATGGCTGTACTTTCCACACGTCCATTAATGTTACTGAGATAATTTTGGATCATGACTTTTTAAGGATAAATAATGTGGTAGTTTTGCCTTACTTTCCATATCCACTTGAATTGGACTATATTCTCAGTCTTCAGCAAGCCTTTTAAGAAGCAGGGGCAAGTAACTTACTCTGTGGTCATTATGTAGCAATCTATTTGCAGAACATTGCCCTCATCGCAACCCAGCAAAAAGATTCTTGATTATTCACCAAATCTCCTGCCTCAAACATTTTCGTGCTCAGGGTGTTTTTAATGTGCTGTATCCACCACTGTATTGGTAACACTTAACTCTTCTTTTAGGTGCCATGCCCTTCTAAGACAGTGTGACACTTAATCTGCTGTGTCCATCACAGATTGGCAATGCTTTCCTCTTATTTCAGGTGCCATGCCTTTCTAACATAGTGTGACACTTAATGTGCTGTGTCCATCACAGACTGGTAACACTTTCCTCTTATTTCAGGTGCTTTCTAACAGTGTGACACTTAATGTGCTGTGTCCACCACAGATTGGTAACACTTTCCTCTTATTTCAGGTGCTTTCTATCATAGTGTGACACTTAATGTGCTGTGTCCACCACAGATTGGCAACGCTTTCCTCTTATTTCAGGTGTTTTCTAACATAGTGTGACACTTAATGTGCTGTGTCCACCACAGATTGGTAACACTTTCCTCTTATTTCAGGAGCCATGCCTTTCTAAGACAGTGTGACACTTAATGTGCTGTGTCCACCACAGACTGGCAACACTTTCCTCTTATTTCAGGAGCCATGCCTTTCTAAGACAGTGTGACACTTAATGTAGCCAAAGTATTTCAGTTTCCAACACATGATGCTGCTGATGTGCCAGTTTTTTCTTGATGTTCAGATCTTATGAGCTGTCAGTATTTTTCTTCTTTTTTATCCATGGTATTGTAATAATTGTTTCCTTCTTCTTTTTTTTGTTCACTTGAAATTTATTGTCTACATCTGCAATGTTTCCTCTTGTATAAACTTCAGTCTTATTTAGTTAATTTAGTGGTCTATAAAATTTATCTCCCACTGTTGCTTCTCTGGACCAGAAGGTTTTCCACATTTGGTTCAGTTTTGGAGTATGATCTCTGCTGTCTGCGGCGCAAAACCCCATGTGCACATGGCTGATTAGCCCTTGAGTTTTCTATACAAGTGGTTGCATAATCCATTTGTCCTATTCTGAAGCACAGAATAATGATTTGTTCTGGTCTGTCCATAAGATGGTAATTATCTTGTGCTGGTGGCTTTCTGATTGATTTGATGATTTTTCTTTCTTTTGGTGGTATGTGACACCTGTGAAGCAACCAGGACTGCAAGAGCTGTGAAGAAAAGGTTGAACAGAAAAACCACTACAGGAGATCCTCCTCCTGGAACGTCAAGCATTCTTTGACCACATTGTCAAAGAATATTTCAAGCCAAAATAGGCCTTATCAGCCATCTTAGAACTCACAGCTCCATACTTTCAACCCCATTGGATGAAATGAATGGTCATCATCATTCGTGATGGACAAACAACAACAACAACAACATGTGACAGGTACATCAGGAAGCTCTTCTGTTTTCCTTTCCTTAGACGGTTGATAAGCTCTCTGGTTTCTGGGCACTCCACAGTGAGATGGCATCCACTGTATAGTGATCTTAATGCCTAATTCAGAAAGTAATGTCTGTTGTATTGGCAATTTCCCAGTCTGGAACACCGCAAATACTGATTTTTTATCTGTCAACAGCACCATGGGCTATGTGCTGAGATTTATATTCAGTAATTTCTCTATTGTTATCTTGATTGCTTGGATTTCTGCAACATAGTTATGGCAGTGTTCTGTAAGGTGTGGAATGCGCCTGGCCCTGCAGCCAGCAGGGTTAGGATCGGCTAGCCTCTCCCAGGAGGGGTGAAGAGCGAAAATTAGTAGCCTGCCGATGACCCGCAGACTACACAAGTCAACCCCCACCTCCACGTGGTGCAGACCGGGCAACCATGACCGCGAGGTCATGGGCTAACGGGGCTATGGCTCGCCATAGGGGATGGACTCCCTGTGGTCAGATTAGTGTCCTAAACCTGCGACTGGCCTAGCAAGCCGGCAGGGGATCTTCATACTGCTCGTAGAAAAACTAAGAAGTATAAACGGACTGACCCAAACGGCTATCGACCCGGCAATGTTAACGGACTACGAGATAGATCAGCGATTCAAAAAATAGGCACAATGAACGTCTGTGGTTTCAATAGTAAAGAAGAAGAGCTTATAGAAACAATGGGGAAGAGGAATATTGGTCTGATGGGAATAGCGGACACCAGAACAAAAGGGAAAGGATGCAAGGAGCTCCACCGCAGTTACACGTTTGTTTACTCTGGAGTAGAACAGCAAGAAAGGGCAAGACACGGTGTGGGAATAGTCATCGAACCACAGCTAGCAAGAGCAATACTAGAAATAAAATATATATCAGAAAGAATCATAACAGTGAGAATAAAAGAACAAACAATCACAACATATGTACAGATATACGCACCATGTAATGCAAACAATAATGAGCAAGAATGTGAGGACTTCTACGAAGACATACATGATGTGCTAAATAAAATAGATAAGCAGGACAACATCATAGTTATGGGAGACTTCAATGCAAGACTAGGACATAACAGAGGGGGCATAGAAAAACACCTGGGAGCATTTGGAGATCAGCAAAATGAAAGGAATGATAACGGAAGTAGACTGATAGAGCTTTGCAGCCAACACGATCTCTATATAACAAACACATTCTATAAACATAAAGATTCGCAAGTATACACCTGGTATAAATGGAACAATCTAGATACTAAAAGCCAAATTGATTTTATATTAACAAGAAATAACAGAAAGAGAAATATATTAGATGCAAGAGCAGTGCCCAATTTCAGTATAAACACAGATCATAAAGCAGTCGTTGCCACAATAAGAACCATTAGAAGAAGAAAACAAAAAGCAGGAAAATACATGCCATGCGAATCAGTAAACTTAAAAAACCTTAAAGACGAGGCAGTAAGGGAAAATTATGAGAAAGAACTAACTGAACTCTTTGTAAAATTACCTACGGAAAGAAAAACAGTGGAAGAAGAATGGGAGACGTTCAAATCAAGCGTTTTAAATACTGCAAAAATAACATGCGGAACCACGAAAAAATGCAAAACACGGATAAAGAAAATAACAAGTTGGTGGAACGCAGAAGTAAAGAAAGCGGTAAAAGAAAAAAAGGAAAAATATAAAAAGTGGTTGAAGAGCAAACAGGAATGTGATCTCATAGAATACAGAATATCGAGAAGACATGTGAGTAGAATAGTAAAGAGGGAAAAACAGAAAGACTGGGAAGAGTATGGAGAAACCCTAAATAAAAACTACAAGGAGGCAACCAGAAACTTCTACAAAAAGATAAGTGCAATGCGAACCAGAGGAGTACCCTTTGACCCAACTGAAATAATTAACAGCGAAAATGGAGAACCAATAAGTGAACAAAAACACATCCTAATAAGATGGAAGCAGTATTTCGAACAACTTCTCAACATCCCATCAGATGTCACAGGAATTCAAGAGACCTACACAGATGTCACCGAGGAACTAGAACCAGACATACTAAAAGAAGAAATTATAGAAGCCATCAGATTAGCCCCATTGAACAAATCACCAGGACAGGATGAAATACCAAATGAACTAATTAAAGCAGCAAGGGAAGTAGGAACAGCTTGGCTACATAGACTATTCAACCATGTTTGGGTAGAACAACAGACACCACGAGACTGGGGAAACGCCATAATTATCCCAATTTGGAAAAACAAAGGCAGCAAAAGAGATTGCACACAATACAGAGGCATTTCACTGTTGAGTCATACTGGGAAAATATTTTGCAAAATTCTTGAAAAAAGATTACGAACTACTTTAGAACCCCAGCTAAGCGAAACGCAGCTTGGATTTAGGAAAAACAAAGGATGCACAGACGCCATTTTTGCTCTTAGACAACTTATAGAAAAATCAATTGAATTCAATGAAACACTCTACTTAGCCTTTGTTGACCAAGAAAAGGCATTTGATAGGGTAGATAGAAACAAGCTGTGGGAAATCCTTAAACAATATGGAGTGAGCACACATCTAACAAACCTATGTAGAAGTTTATACGACAACAGTGAATGCATAGTGAGAGCAACTGGAGGACACTCAGAACCCTTCACCATAAGATCTGGAGTACGACAAGGTTGTGTCCTGTCCCCTCTCTTGTTCATAACATATATAGACAACATATGTAAAGAAACCAGCCAAGCAGAGACAGCAAGAATACCGCATGACGAGAACACAGAAGAAGAACCATCTGCAAATCTAACCATTAGAGAACTCCTGTTTGCGGACGACCAAGCACTAATAGCAAAATCAGAAGCTGAATTACAAGACCACATGAATAGTCTAAACGAAATGTGTAGGGAACATAACATGAAAATTAGCACAAGCAAAACAGAGGTAATGACTATAACTAAAGAAGAACAAACAGCAACAATTCACCTAAACGAACATCCCTTGAAACAAGTAAAGAGCTTCAAGTACCTAGGAAGTATAATATCATCAAATGGCAGATCAGAAGACGAGATCGAAAATAGGTGCAATAAGGCAAATCAACTCATTGGACAAATGGCACCAATACTAAAGAACAAACATGTATCAATAACTACTAAGAAAGCACTTTACAACACAATCTTCCTACCAACTCTGTGCTACCAATGCCAAACCTGGACAATGACAGAAAAAGAGAAAAGAAAAATCACAACAACAGAAATGAGGTTCCTGAGAAGAATACTCAACGTATCAAGAAGAGATAAGATCAGAAATGAAGAAATCAGGACTAAAGTGGGGGTTAAAGCTGCTCTAGATTTTATTAGAAAGCAGCAAGTCAAATGGTTTGGCCATGCAAGTAGGCTACCAGTCAACAGCATGCCACAACAGGCAATGACGTACAGACCAGATGGAAACAGAGGAAGAGGCCGACCACGTAAACGCTGGACGGAGGGAATAACAGAATCCATGGGAATGTCGATATACGAAGCCCATAACCGGGCACTCTCACGAAGTTTATACTTCACCTCGACACCGCAAGGTACAAGAGGAACATGATGAGATGAGATGAGAGTTATGGCAGTTCTTTCCTGTTGGTACTTTGGCCGCTTCTCTTTAGGATATTCTATGTACATTCCCGCTCCTCAATTTCTAACAGCATTTTGTGCTGTCCCATCTGTGTAGACTCGGATCCACAGGTCATGTGGGTATTCTTCTTCAAGAAAGCTGCGAGTGGCTGTTCTGCACTGTACACTGTTATGTTCTTCTTTGTTGAATATTCCTTTCACTTTTGTCTGGATTTATACTGGTAGTCTATATTCCTCTCTCCATGGAGTTTGTTCTGGGATAGTTTTCTGGGGTATAACAAACTGAGGGCAGATCAGTGGTTTGTCTGCAGAGTCGTTTTACCTGGTGGATAAAAATGCTTCCTTTCAACTGCCCCACAGCTAGGTTTCAAAATCTGTTCTTCACAGGGTGGTCTGGCATGCTGAGGAATATCTCTGCTTGTATTAGTGTTTTTGTATCTCTGCGCTCTCACAGTGCTTGTACCCTCCCCACTTCCAATATGGTGGATGATCTAGATTTTTTAAAATATTTAAGTTACTGTAATAATATACTCATCATCATCATCCAGTGCCTTGCCGGCTGGCATGGGCAATCATGCCTCTCCACAAATTATGATCTCCGACGGCATGGATCAGTTTGTGTGTTGACTCCCTTCGGTGCCATAACACGAGACTGTCAAGAATCGATCAGGTATCACCTGTTGCACATGATGCTTTCTACTGGATGAAGAGACGCCCCTCGACTTTCCATTAAAATCGTTATCTTTATCAGTTTAAAAATAACACACTAGACACAGCATTACAGTCCAATGTGTTTGTTGTCCGATCTATGCTTGGTTAATATAAAATTCTGAGACCTATGGTGCTATTTCAATGGTTAGATATAAATTATGTCCATATTCTGTAGTTGTAGGTTCAGGTCGACGACAAACCTGGTTAAAAATGACTTTTTATGGGTGTCTGGTTGGCCATGTGTCGAAGTACACTCTGATCCTGCAGAGAAGTGATGTCAGCATCTGGGTTGACAGATTCCGATACTGGCATGGTAACAATTGTATGCTTTCATTTGTTATGTTGTCTAGTGTGTCCTCTACTGGCATGGTAACAGTTGTATGCTTTCATTTGTTATGTTGTCTAGTGTGTCCTCTACTGGCATGGTAACAATTGTATGCTTTCATTTGTTATGTTGTCTAGTGTGTCCTCTACTGGCATGGTAACAATTGTATGCTTTCATTTGTTATGTTGTCTAGTGTGTCCTCTACTGGCATGGTAACAATTGTATGCTTTCATTTGGTATGTTGTCTAGTGTGTCCTCTACTGGCATGGTAACAATTGTAGGCTTTCATTTGTTATGTTGTCTAGTGTGTCCTCTACTGGCATGGTAACAATTGTATGCTTTCATTTGGTATGTTGTCTAGTGTGTCCTCTACTGGCATGGTAACAATTGTAGGATTTCATTTGTTATGTTGTCTAGTGTGTTCTCTACTGGCATGGTAACAATTGTATGCTTTCATTTGGTATGTTGTCTAGTGTGTCCTCTACTGGCATGGTAACAATTGTAGGCTTTCATTTGTTATGTTGTCTAGTGTGTCCTCTACTGGCATGGTAACAATTGTAGGCTTTCATTTGGTATGTTGTCTAGTGTGTCCTCTACTGGCATGGTAACAATTGTAGGCTTTCATTTGTTATGTTGTCTAGTGTGTCCTCTACTGGCATGGTAACAATTGTAGGCTTTCATTTGTTATGTTGTCTAGTGTGTCCTCTACTGGCATGGTAACAATTGTAGGCTTTCATTTGTTATGTTGTCTAGTGTGTCCTCTACTGGCATGGTAACAATTGTATGCTTTCATTTGTTATGTTGTCTAGTGTGTCCTCTAATTTCCACTTCTTTGTTCTACTCCTATGATGAGCGCAACCAATACTTGTACATTTGTTTATGTTTTTGTGCTATTTCAGTGATATACACGGGAAAGCAAAATATTCTCATCTCATCTCATCTCATTCCTCTTGTACCTTGCGGTGTCGATGTGAAGTATAAACATCGTGAGAGTGCCCGATTATGGCTTCATATATTGATATTCCCTTGGACTCTGCTATTTGCTCCTTCCAACATTTATGTGGTCGGTCTCTTCCTCTGATTCCATCTGGTCTGTACATCATTGCTTGTTGTGGTATGCTGTTGACTGGTAACCTACTTGCATGGCCAAACCATTTGACTTGCTGCTTTCTAATAAAATCAATAGCAAAATATTAATTAATAAAAACAATTAGTTAAAGTTAGAGTGAAAGTGAAAGTTAACTCATTCCTATTCACATTGGATCGAAAGACAAAGCAAATGCATCATCTAAAACATCTTTACAGTATTAAATATGAAATTGAAATAGCAAACATATGACGTCGAAATTAAAACCCTGAAGGGCATTGACAGGATATTAATATTCCAATTAATAACAACCCAGCTACTGAGGTCTGAGACGAGTTGATTGAAACAACGAAAATAGGATTTGTTGGTATATTATAATTTATATAAATTATTAATAAATTATAGAGACTATGTCGGCGGTGCTTATTGCCTGCAGACACCTCTCGGAGGTCCGCGTGGACAGCTGGCTTCTAGACATGATCTACTGGCACAGTTCTCTCGCAGGTCCGTGTGAAGAGCCAGCTTCTAGACATGAACTTCTACTGGCACAGTTTTCTCAGAGGTCCGCATGGACAGCTGGCTTCTAGACATGATCTTCTACTGGCACAGTTCTCTCGGAGGTCCGGCAGATTAACTGATTAGCCTGGTGGGATTGGCAGTCCATCGGGCCCCCGCCTTAGCTGACATGACTTGGAGAGAAGGACCGCTCCTTCGTGGAGAGGGAGTCCCGTAGTGGCCAGCGCCCGCTTCAATCTTGATGAAATACATCATGGTGTCTCGCGTTCTTCCTGACTAAAGCCGTGAAGTGAACGGGGCCTTAGCCGACGGAATCTTTCCCCCTGATGAAGGGGGGCATGACTTTACTTCTGAGATGGAACAACAGCGCTGTGGTGGATCATTTCTGCAGGATTAGGCCGCCTCTGACTCTATGGGCTCATGGACTCTTCATGCACGCGCATGCCCTTTAAGCCGTGACAGCTGGGGTGCCCTATATATTGGCATCAGTTTAACCATGTTCCTGAGTGCACCAGAGTTCCCTATCTGTCTAGTGTCTAGTCTGTTTTGTGTGGGTGAGACTGAGCACTTGCGGGTTTGTCCGGTGGGCTACGGTTTTTAGAAACCCAGACTTAACACTAAATTTCAAGGGGTTGACAAAGAACATTAGAAGGCCTGCAACACAAGGTGTTGTGGCGGTTTCACAGGGAGACTGAGCACCTGTAGATTTGTCCGTTGTGCTACATTGCTAGGGAACGGGCGTGCGCAGCAGACACCAAAAGACAACAACATCATCATCATGATTCATATAATATTGAAATTAATTATATATATATTATAATTTATATTATTAAAATTAATAGCGTGATCCATCAGTACTGAAGCATACTTTAACCGGAAGTCATTTTTTCCGCACTTGCGCAGAAGGGTGTCGTCGTGTCTACATCATTGACTATTAACATACACTTTGTATATCTCACTGGATATATTTAAATCACTCGTGCCAATAACGAATTACCATCTCCGCTTCCGGTAAAATGGCCAGTCTAATCATTGCGCAAATAGCCGGTGGTTAGATTTGAAATTGTCTTGAGATAATTTCACTATTTGGCATACCATAAATAATTATTATAATTTTAGTACAAGGCATAGATATTCGTTAAATTTAGCTGCATTTTCGAATTCTGCATGCAAAGATACATAAAGTTGGAAAGTTTCATTTAAAAATATTGGGTCCCTCTGGTAGAAAAAAATTCGTTTCGCGGGCATGATAAATTCCTCTTTGTGATTGTAAATCCACATTGTCGGCACGGAATAAACATTTTTTTTAGTACAAGGCATAGATATTCGTTAATTTTAGTTGCATTTTCGAATTGTGCATGCAAAGATACATAAATTTGGAAAGTTTCATTTAAAAATATTGGGTCCCTCTGGTAGAAAAAAATTCCGAAAATTCGTTTTGTTTGCGGACATGATAAATTCCTCTTTGTGATTGTAAATCCACACTGTCGGCACGCAATAGAAATTATTTTTAGTACAAGGCATAGATATTTGTTAATTTTAGTTGCATTTTTGAATTGTGCATGCAAAGATAAATTTGGAAAGTTTCATTTAAATATATGGGGACCTTCTGGTAGAAAAAAATTAATAATTATTTTTGCGGACGTGATTAAATTCTCTTTGCGATTGGAAAAATAAATAAATCCTTTTAATAAAAATATATGTACTTTCTCATTATATAAAGATATCATCTTTTATTATTATATGATTGCATGTAATTATTAAATATTAATTTTACGTAAATTTATTTAGAATTTGACTGACTATCATGGCAAGGACTGCTGATGATCTCAGATCCCATCTATCTGCGTTCGAAGGAGGATATCCTATAAGTACAGGATACATTGCCCGCCTGCTGGTTGTGGACAGTTGTTCTGTACCTGATGTGTTAGGAAAAGTCCAAACCATTGTGGCGACAAATGATCCAGGGAAAGACATATTTTTGCCGACATATTAAATCCCTCTTTGACTTTGCCTTTGGAAATCCAAAATGTCGGCATGCGTTTCACTTTTTAAAACGTGCAATTCTTCTTCTTCTTCTGCGTTCATCCGGAGTTTTTTTTCGTATGTGATTGCGTTGTGCCCGTTTACAGCAGAGCTGCGTTCTTGCGCTGTTAGGCCGACACATCCGACTTCTGCGGGCATTTGTTGACCGGGTTAACCTTCCCGGAAACACGCAATTCGAACTACTACCTTGTGAGCCAATCTCTTTAATTAATGACAAATGTTTAAATGTTTGCATAAAGGAGAAATCTTTTTTTAGAAAAATATAATTTCTCATTATATAAAAACTGTCATTTACTGCCAATATAGTACCTTGCGGTGTATGGCAGAGGGGTCTTTGAGCCTGAGGAATAAAGTCCGCCTGGCTAGTGCAGTCGCCGCGAACTGTGCAGGTTTGGATTTTCTTTTTGCCCCCGACAGAAAAAAATTTGACACCTTACCGAGGGATCGAACCCGGGCCTCCGAATGAGAGTCCGGCATTCTAGCCTCTCGGCCAGCCGCTCCTCCTCATTATATAAAGATATCTATTTTAGCATGAACCATCAGATTTTAAATTTGAGTATTTACTAATGGGACCACCACCGAAAGATAGGCCTTGAGAAACCGAATCTAATGGTACCAAGATGTTGCATGTATGTCAATTAGAAGCGAAGATATGCAACTTTGAGTGTCGTGATCGTAAACACATAAATTAATTAATATAACTACTAATTAGCGGCCATTTTTATATGCTAATTAGGTAACATTGCATACTATCTAAACAGGATATAACACATATCGTGCGTTGCACAATTTCGCAGAATACAAGATACAACTTACCAGGGTTTAAAGCTAATATAAAGAATGCTCGTGGTAATTAATTAATATAACTACTAATTAGCGGCCATTTTTATATGCTAATTAGGTAACATTGCATACTATCTAAACAGGATATAACACATATCGTGCGTTGCACAATTTCGCAGAATACAAGATACAACTTACCAGGGTTTAAAGCTAATATAAAGAATGCTCGTGGTAATTAATTAATATAACTACTAATTAGCGGCCATTTTTATATGCTAATTAGGTAACATTGCATACTATCTAAACAGGATATAACACATATCGTGCGTTGCACAATTTCGCAGAATACAAGATACAACTTACCAGGGTTTAAAGCTAATATAAAGAATGCTCGTGGTAATTAATTAATATAATAACTAATTAGCGGCCATTTTTATATGCTAATTAGATAATGTTGCATACTATCTAAACAGGAATTAACCCATTATGTGCGTAGCATCATTCCGCATAATACAATATATTACGTGCCAGGGTTTAAACATAATATTAAGAATGCACTTGGTAATTAATTAATATAATAACTAATTGGCGGCCATTTTTATATGCTAATTAGATAATGTTACATCATATGTAAAAATAGATGACATGAGCGGTTAGGCTTCGCTACACCGATCGCAATGATGTATGGTTGCTAGGATGTTCGTGTATGGTTGCTAGGATGTTTGTTTAAAAATAAACAAACTACTCTAGTTTTGATAACTTCTGCTATGACCTTGGTTCGGACACGAAAAAAAGATGTGCAGAAGAGATCTTTTGTGTCAATTTCTGCGTTAATGATCTCGACACTCAAAGTTGCATATCTTCGCTTCTAATTGACATACATGCATCATCTTGGTACCATTAGATTCGGTTTCTCAAGGCCTATCTTTTGGTGGTGGTCCCATTAGAAAATACTCAAATTTAAAAATCTGATGGTTCATGCTAAAATTAATTTATTAAAATGCAACTTCGGTCTTTATATGCATTTTGGTGCACTTTAAGTGAACATAAATTATAGACTGGAACGTACGAGAATGTTCCTTCTTGTTCTGGTGCCTATACAAATTGCATTTACTGTTTATTCGCTGTAATTTAACTTAGACGTATACTTACAATGTAAGCGAATTTTCCTTAATTGTTTTGTTAACCCCAGACCGGAAACCTGATTATTTAAACGTAATACTTAGTGCGCATGTCCAAGTCTTAAGATATGAAATTTGAGAAGGTTGGAGAACAAGCTAGCATAGTTGTCATTCTAGATATTTTATATCCAGATCTAGAGGTTTTTGCCGGCGTCTGGATACCGTTTTCTGACGTTTCTATGCTGGATGCAATTCTAGATACTTTTCATTTGGAGTCGGATATTTTGAATACTTTCTAGATTTTACTTTTCTTTCGGTGTCAATTACCTATTTTATGTTTGGTCTGGACCCGCGTAAATTATGGTAACTGCCATTATGAAAACTTTGAACTGATTTGGGTCAACGCTCAACAATCTGGCAAACCACACCCCCCCCCCTCCCGTAATGAGTAAAAGGGCGCATAAGGGCACTGAAGAAACTTTTGGTCAGTAAACATTTAAACTTAAATAATTTGGCTGCAATTGGAACCGATAATGCATCAGTAATGGTCGGTATCAACCATGGCGTGTATGCAAAATTGAAGGAATATGTCCCATCTTTAATCCTCATAAAATGTGTGTGTCATTCCTTGCAGCTAGCATTATCACATGCCTCATCAGTCAGAATGTTTACCAAGGAATTTAGAATTCCTTATTGCTGAAACACATAACTGGTTCTCCAAATCATCTGTCAGACAACAGCAATATAATAATTTATATAAAGCATTAAATGATAGTTCCTCACCACTGAAAATTCTGTCATATTGCAAAACTAGATGGTTATCAATTCAACCAACTGTTGAAGTAATTGTGAACCAATGGTTGGAGTTGAAGACACGCTTCGAAATAACAAGACAAAGTGAAAAGTGCTACACAGCTGAAATACTATATGGAATGTACAGTGATGAAAAAAATTTGGCATTCCTTCTCTTTTCACAACCCATTTTAAGTGAAGTGCAAACAGTTAATAAACTATTTGAATCTCAAAATTTTGATAAAGTTAAATTACTTGACGACCTCACTTTGCTATTTCACTCAATTGCCAACTTGTAAAGCTGACTTGTTCACTTACACTATAGAGAGCTGTTTGGCTCCCAAGCCACACATGGGATACCAAATCAAATCAAAAATTGATGGTTTAAAAACAAAAGGACTGTTAACAGAAAATGAAGAGAACAACTTAAGAAAGCGCTGTCAAGATTTTCTTGTCTCATTATTCGATCAACTGAAGCAGAGACTTCATGAAAATTTAGATGTATTGAAAAATATTTCACTCTTTTCTATTAACAACATACCTCAGCCAGTAAATGACATACCTAACTATTGTCAAGTTATTACATTTTTAGGGCTACTGATAATAGTGTTGCGGAAGCAGAATATTAGTTAACAAAAATAAATTTGGTTGACTGGAGAAACAAAACAGAAACTGAAGCTTTTTGGAGTGAAGTAAGACAATTTAAAGATGTCTCAGGTAACAGTCCATTCTGTAAGCTCTTTGAATGTGCGATGTCTGCCATGATACTACCCCATTCAAATGCTGATGCGGAGAGAGTTTTCAGTACTGTGATTTACACAAAATGTAAACTAAGAAACAAGATGAAACTTGATCTCTTAAATGCTATATTGAAAATAAGATTTGGCCTGATGAGAGCAGGAAAATGCTGTTCAACTTATCAGCTCCCTGATCGTGTAATAAAAGAAATTGGAACAGCTAAAGCATACCAGAGTCATTTTGAATCTGAAGCTTCAACTTCATCATCCAAGCTAAGTGCATCTTGTGAGACAGGCATCAGTGAAGATGAGGACATGATTCTATAGGTAAGTCACATCAATTTTCTTTTTAATGTTGCATATCCCTTACTGGATGGTGCAGTCAACATCAGAATTTTTCAGCTGCTGTTGATGTACAAGGAAAGATTACGCTCAGTAGTTTGCCATTGCTTTCTGAGCGACCGGCTCTGTAAGTTACCAGCGCGGCTCGAACCACTGTCGGTTCGGGCGCAGCTGCGTTACTCACGAGAATATACGGGATTACGCCGTAAACTTTTCGCCAGGGAGAGTGGCAGTCACATCAATACATATGTAATTTCTTACTTTCTCAATCTGGATATTTTTCCTAGATACTTTCCAACGAAATCTAGATATTTATGGATGTTGTTTGGGCCGTTTCTAGATACATTTGGTCAAAAAAAAAAAGTGGCAACCCTGTAAGGATACACAGAAATCTTCCACCTTGACGTCCATGGCTAGATGGATCGACCTGCCGGTGGGTATTGAAATGGGTTGTACGTACGATCACGCCGATATTTTTCCCCGCTCGCTTTGAGCTCAAAGCCCATTCACACTATTTATAGTAGTGATGGACGGAATTTTGCGTGTGGATTAGCTTTCCCTAATAACGTGTCCCTCGCCATCAGGCGAACCCACTCCGACTTCAAAGGTACTTGTAACTTACGTCCACAAGCAAGGACACGCTGATATTATTGGTCATGGACCATGCAGGTGATCCTGGATGGCGGCATCAAGCTACACACACGGTCCGAGACTCAGCGAGGTATGATTCATGCTGAGATGACCTTCATGGGCGACACGACAATCCTGGCACCGAAGCATACCCACATCATGCTCCTCAGACTAGATGAACTGATTCGCTGGAGTAAGATGAGCTTCAAACCGAAGAAGTCAAGAAGCCTGTCGATCGTGAAGGGCAGAGTGGCTGCAAAGTTGCTCGGGGTTGCCTGCCAGGCAACTCCCACCGTGACAGAGGAACCCGTGAACAGTCTCGGCCTGTGTACCATATACCATATCACCCACACCAGTGGTTCTCAACCTTTTTTGGCCCGTGCACCCCTTCACCATATGTTCAGAATGTCAACCCCCACCCCTCCTTTTCGTATTTCCTCCCTATAAATTCTCCCCGCCCCTACACAGTATACGTAAAAATGGAAGCTAAATTTAATAACACTTACAAGAACAAGTCTAGACGTCTACATAAAACGTGATATGCGGGTCTGCTTAGTTATAAAACGAATTTTAGAAGGGCGAGAAGTACAGAACCGTAAAGTATGGTGGGAAAATCAATATCAAGTAATCGGTTCTTGTATTAACACGATCTTGAAATAATCTTAATCCCCCCACCCCCACCCAACCCCCGGAAATCCTAACATTCACCACCGGTTGAGAACCACTGACCTAAACAATTATCCGTTATGGACAACAATCGCCTTCAAATTAATAAGCTTGTGAGGGTAAATCAGCTTTTGCGGCTGACCCAGTCACGGGATATCAATTTGAGCCGGTTATGGACCGTAATATAACTTCTCTTTGAGATTGAAAGGGGTAGGAGTAATGATAGAAGAAAAAACAAACGATGCCACCCTAACGAACAAGAACGCAGTACTGCTGATATATGAGACAACTGTGCGTGGCCTGTGTGCTATGGAGAAAAGCAGACTGATGGGCAAATTCAAGATCTCGTGCTGATTCCAAAACTCGTATGGACCCTGCTGATATACTTTGGCACGGGTGCGGTGGGGGGCATGAAGATGAAGATAATCTAGTGCATAAGGAAATGGTTTGGAGTACCGTTATGTCTGTCGGAGGTAGCACTGTACTGGAAAAAAAGCAAAGCTCGTCGTCCCTTTCAAGTGCGTCTTGGAGGAATTCATTCATTCATTCAGTAGCATGTCCTTTGCAGAACCTCGCTGTCATAACAACCTCCGGAAAACCCCTCGATCATAAGCAAGATGTCCCGCATCTGAGACACCCATCTGGAGATCATCAGCCACATCCTGCACCTATCTTCTCTTTGACCTTCCTCTTCCTCTCTTCCCAGGTGTATAACCCTCCATTATTGTTATCTCCAAACTTTCATGACATTTCAAGTGACCAAAATATTTCTATTTTCTTTGTTTTATCGTCTTTAATAGCCAACCTTCTTCAATATTCAGCCCTTGAAGTGTGGATGCATTTGTTTTTGTTTCTTTACCCAAGATATTCTTAGAACCCGTCTATAAAATTTATATTCAAAGGCATTTATGTGCTGTTCAGCTTGTTTAGTAAGTGTCCTGGTCTCACAGGTGTATGTTGCAATAGGAAAGATGCATGCTCTTAAAAATCTAATATTTGTAGTTCTATCCGTCCCACTCCATACTTTATTAAGTTGTTTTAGTCTTTGAAGATCAATTGTTAGTCGTCGTTTAATTTCTTTAATTGTGTCACCATTGTTGGTAATCAACATATTCAAAATTTTCCATCACCTCCAATCTTTCCTCATTAACATATATTTCTGTTTCCATAGTAGTTTTATCTGTATGCATTATCTTGGAGGAATACAAAGTCGGAAAAGTCAGACCCGCGATAATTCTGCGCGAATTTCCGGATGAAACAGTCAGCAGCTCACAATCCGCGCTCAAAACAGGAAGAAAGTGCAAGGTCGACAGTGCAGTCGAAGCTGCCCAAGCATGACTTAAACTAAAGGAAGTCATGGAACACACCCAATCGGATAGAAGGGGTTCGGGCACCATGGCATAGCTCAGATTTGGTCAAAGGCTACGGCCATGGAACTAAGAGGCATGGTGGTCCAGGGGATCCGCGAAAGAGAGGACGAAGAGAGAGCAAATGCTGCCCAACAGTCGCAGCAGTGCCAGTGGATGTCACGGGAAAGGGTACTACAGAAGTCCCTGACATGGAATGAGATCTGGCGCCATTTCGCCTAAGTTTCGTAGTACGATACGATCACTCTATGAACTATGATGTCCTGCCATCAGCTGCCAACCTGGTCAAGTAGGGATAAAGCCACCGACCCGTCTTGTTCCTTCTGTAAGGAGAAAGTCCAGATAGAGGAGCACGCGCTGTCTGTATGCCAAGTAGCCCTTTGCCAAGATCGATTCACGTGACGCCTCAGTAAAGTGCTCTCTGAACTAGTGGCCATAGTGGATGAAGCCAGGATGCGGGCCAACAGAGAGGTCTGAGGCCAGTGAAGATTTACTTCGTCAGAGCTGGGCAGAAACTTAGAGACAAGGAGGACTGCGCTGCTGTCTTACCGTCCATCCTCGATTGTTGATTGTTGACCTGGAGGGCTGTGGCGCATATCCGGCAGTGATCTAACAGTTTCGATTGCGACCTGACATTTGTGCTGCACTCCTCGTCAGTTAACGCTGATTGAGCTGACTGTTCCATGTGAATTGAGAATCGAGGAGCAGCAAGACGGAGAAGTACAATGACATGGTCGTGCGTCTGGGACAGAAAGGATACAATGTCAGGCTATTCGTCGTAGATGTAGGCACAAGAGGTATAATCTCCCACTCCACGTATAACGTGCTCAAGCAGTTGGGCATCAAGGGACAGGCAAGAACACGGGAACAGAAACAACTTGGTGAAGCAGCCGAAATATGCTAGTGCTGGCTATAGAACAATCGGAACCTGGAGTGGGACAAGTCCCTGCAGTAATAATGTGATTAGTAGTATATCTGTCGTCAATTGCAGTCCAACTAACATTGAAACCAACCAATCTCTCAACTAAAATCTAGAACTTGTACTGTCTCGTGTCGACTCTGTAGCCATCTCTCCGAGCGAAGGCTGTGAATCTCAAAATGGGACTCTATGGTGTGGGAGAAACGCCGCGCCGTAGCAATCGCCGAAGTCAGTGAAATGTCGGCCGAAGTCCAACCCCCATTCAGTGGTAGTGGTTGTCGTTTTGCGAGGAGCGCACTCTGCAGGAGAGGGATCTCCTGAACACAATTCACAGACAAGTAGCATAGAGGAAGCGCCGGCTTCCCAGAATGCGACTCCCTGATCCATGAATTGGGTACGGAGGAAAACAAAACATGGCTACGAAGACGAACCCTGGTGTATAGCGACTGGCTGGCGCGGAGGCGACTGAGGTAAGCGTTTAGGGAAGAAGCCGGCATCCTACGGCCACAGGTGCTATAGTCTGTTCAGAAAAGAATGCCTTCATTCACGATCAGTTTTTATGAAAACTGTCAGTTGCATCATTATGAAAGTTTTCCTGCCGTCTTATATTTACCCCCACCCAAGGAATATGTCTTTGATAGGTCCAAAGGCAACTTAAATCATCGAAAGCGGCGACATTTCTTTCATGTTTTGGCGAAAATGTAGTGAATTCATGCTAACAAACTAGCTTTACAGTAAAGTACGTCATTTCGGGTAACGACACAAGTACAAGGCGTAACTAGATTCGTATGGGAGTGGGTGCAATAAAAGAAGTCGCTTAAAAGTCGACAGGGTCGACTGCATTGTACCGTTTTTTTTTTTTTTTATCCCATATGGCTCAGTCTCTTCCCGCAGCGCTGAAAGCGTCGCACAAAGCATGAACTCCGTAGCTCCAGTGACGACCCTCGGGAGTCTCCGAAAAATGCACTCATGAAATGAAGGACGCGGCCCGGAATCGAACACACAACCTTCGGAGCCCGAGTCAGACGGCTTGACCACTTCACCACGGAGGCTCCCGAGAGGGGTGGAATGAGTAATATTAGTAAAGACAGAGAATTTACAGAGGCATGGGGTAAATAATTTGTAAATTGACAGGAAAGTAGAAGGAATATATTTCTTACCTTATTTTTCATTTCCTTCTTGTTTCTTCAGCTGCTGGTCAATAATGTAGGGAGTCTTTGTGGCGAAGTGGTCAAGCCGTTTAACTCAGGCTCCGAAGGTTTTGGGTGCGATCCCGGGCCGCGTCCTTCGGTTCACGAGTTAAATTTTTCGGAGACTCCTGTGGGTCGTCGCTAGAGCTACGGAGTTCGTGCTTTTTGCGACGCTTTCCGTGCTGCGGAAAGAGACCGATCCATATGGGATAACAACCCAGTGCAATGAAGTCGACTCTGTCGACTTTTAAGCGACTTTTTTTTTTTTTTACACAAGAAGTCATGTTACTAGGATGCATTTAGCTTTTTATATTGAGTTCGTGAAAGCTTCCAAATAGATGTGCGTTAATGTGCGTATGGAGTGACCAGAAATGATACCGCAATTTAGTCATAATGTGTCAATTTTTAAGGATCTGTTCAGCTGTCTGTGTAGTTTGTTCACACGTACACATGGGTGACAGACCCGCTTTGAGTCTTCGTGAAAGATTGTCTACTCTGCTGTTTACCGTTCAGAGACGGAACATGATTATTACCTGTTTTTCACTATGAAAATAGTTGTCAGTGTCTCTGTAGAGGGCTTCCGTCTTAACGGCCAAGCTGTTGGCCCTCTTTTCATTGAAGTTTATAGATTGATTCGTATGTTTGTGTGTTGTCCCCTCATTTGACGACGTGTTCTCACGTTTCTTGTTATGCCACAATATGTCAGTTTCCACCGCAATATTACTCTTCTGTCGGTATTCAATGCGTTTAGTGTTTTTTTCCCCCTTCAGTACAAGTTGTTTGTCACCGCTGAGGGCTTGCGGAATTGAAAATTCATCACTGTGGAATACAAACTGTTGCCATTGACTTTGTACTGATGCTGTAATGTTTAGGGCCTGCAATTCGTCTGAATAGTTGAAGCAAAATATTCCAGTAAGTGTGCACGTGGATTAAGGTCTGCGATCTGCCAAGACCTTAATCTGTGTACGACGATTCCAGTAGGTTGATGACTGCTCTCGGTTGCATAAAATTCAATCCATCCTTTCTCCAATAGTCCTCTTCCTCTTTCAACACATGGTGCTCACATTTCTTCCTGTAACTTTTATCAATAGTTAATAGCGCGGACTGGGTTAGTATCTTGACGTCAGAAAATTTGAATGTAATATTGTCAGCTGCCACCTGTCCTTTAATTTTAGCCCACACAAGTTCTATAGGGTTTAAATGAGAATGGTTCGGCGGAAGTCTCAAGCACCTATGGCCATGCTCTTCTATCAACTTGTCGATTTGATATTTCTTGCTTTTTTAGCGCCTGTTTTACAAGGGACAATAATTGTAGCTTGAAATTTTCTGGAAATGGTATATCTTCTCTTCGGAGCCATATTTTATTGCTTCCTTTGTGCTCGATGCCGTAGGTATTTTGTCTTCTTGGGCAACAACATTGTGATATGATGCATTGTCCATGATTAGACACGACGGTCTATCAAGGGATGGAAGTACTGTATTCTCGAGCCAATCTCTATATACATTACCATTCATCTCATTATGATAATCCCTATTGTCTGTATGCTTTGATACGATCATGAGTCCACCATTCTGTAGTAAGCCATTATGAGTACTACCAACATAGGCTATGACCAAACGCTATCCTTTACTACTGGGCACACATCGGTTTATCTTTCCATCCACTGATTGCCATTCCTTTTCACTTGTGTGGTGTGCATTGATCCACGTCTCATCCAAATACACTATGTCATAATTTTCTTTGCGCATTTCCCTTATTTCACGCAGGTATCTGCTTCTCATGGTTCCTAAATGCTGTTGCCCGCAAAGGATATTTCTACCCCCCCCCCCTTGTACTTTCTAAAAGTGAAGCCTAATGTCCTTATAATTTTCCACAAAGTTGTTTTGGATAGCTCTATGTTATTGTTCTTTCTCAACCAAACCCTAAGTTTTCTTACAGTCACTATTTCTTTGGCATCCAGCATTTTTATAATAGCTCGCCTTATGACATCCTTGTCAAAGCTGTCTACAATTGCCTTTCTACCTACCGTTTGCTTATCGCGTGTTGGTTTCATTTAAGATTCTTGCACCCATCGACGAAATGACCGTTTACTCAAACCCAATGCATGCATTGTTGTTTTTTCGGGATTTGTAACAGTATGAAACAGTTTCCCGTGATCAGCTTCTTGACAAAAATATGTGTACAACTTCATAGCGATGTTTTGAAGTGTACAACATTTCACAATCAATCCCATTCAACAATATTCACACATTCCGATGTTTGCGATAAATGGTAAGATTCATAAAATAATCACGTTTCACTAAAGGACCCACATTACGACGACACCTCTGAACACTCTCATTTAACTGCGCGTCGTTCGTGCCAAAACGTTTCCACGAGAAAATTTTGAAAAAAGCGCGGATGTGTCTGGGCAAGGGTGCAATACATTAAAAAATGTGGACTTAATCTCTGACCCGTAAATTATATACCGTATATAAACAAACATTGAAATCTGCTGTACAATGTCCAGAACCAAAAAAAATAAATTTTTTTTTGGTGGACATAATTATAAGGTTATATGCTAAATCTCATCATTTTCCCTCAGTTGGTTACTGAGATATGGAATTTTATATTGGGGCAGACAAAAGTAAACAGACTATAGGACTAGTGTGAGAGCGTGAAGCACCGGGTGCATGAGATTCTCCTCCCCCAGGGAGGGGTGGCTTGGGAACAGGCACTATTTGCAGGTCTGGGACAAACACGGAACCAACGCAAGACAAGGTACTTAGACAACGCAACATCTCGAAACAATTCTGGAGTTGAGGATGACATGTTTGGTGGTGGTGGAGAATGAACTTGTGTGGTGGTGGAGTTGAGGATAAACTTGTGTGATGGTGGAGTTGAGTTGTGTGATGATGGAGTTGAGTTGTGTGTTGATGGAGTTGTGAATAAACTTGTGTGATGATGGAGTTGAATTGTGTGAAGATGGAGTTGAGTTGTGTGTTGATGGAGTTGAGAATAAACTCGTGTGATGACGGAGTTGAGTTGTGTGATGATGGAGTTAAGAATACACTTGTGTGATGGCGGAGTTGAGTTGTGTGATGATGGAATAAAGAATACACTCGTGTGATGGTGGAGTTGAGAATGATCTTGTGTGGTATGATGGAGTTGAGAATGATCTTGTGTGTGATGATGGAGTTGAGAATGATCTTGTGTGATAATGGAGTTGAGAATGATCTTGTGTGATGATGGAGTTGATAATGATCGTGTGTGATTGTAGAATTGAGAATGATCGTGTGTGATGGTAGATTTGAGAATGATCGTGTGTGATGGTGGAGTTGAGAATAAACTCGTGTGATGATGAAGTTGAGCGTGATGTTGTGTGATGGTGGAGTTGAGAATAAACTCTTGTGATGATGGGATTGAAAATGATCTTGTGTGATAGCGGAGTTGAGTTGTGTGATAATGGAGTTGACAATAAACTCGTGTGATGATGGAATTGAGTGTGATGTTGTGTAATGATGGAGAATAGAATTAACTTGTGTGATGTTTGAGCTGAGTTGTGGGATGATGGAGTTGAGGAAGCACTGTGACCACTGTGCAGGCATGCACTGGTGCTAGCCGCTGCGCTACCGCGACTGTACACAGCTGTGTGAGTGGCAGGGAGAGAACGACTGGACTGCCAACATTATACATGTCATACCACTCTAAGCGGTTTAAAGGCAAGGGAATCAACTTCATTGCACCTGGTTTTTTCCCATACGGCTCGATTTCTTTTCACAGGGCAGTCTGCCGAAAGCGTCGCACAGACCACCAGCTCAGTAACTCCAGCAACGACCCTCCGGGTTCTCCAAATGCACTCGTGAACCGAATGAGGCAATCCTAACGCGAACCCACGACCTTCAAACCGCAGGCAAGTGGCTTAATTACGTCGCCATGGAGACCCCAAAATATGCGTCAGGCACGAGGGATAATTTGCGTCCATACTTGTTCTCATAGTCATATAACATACTTGTTCTCATACTCATATCATACTTGTTCTCATAGTCATAATATCATACTTGTTCTCATACTCATAATATCATACTTGTTCTCATACTCATAATATCATACTTGTTCTCATACTCATAATATCATACTTGTTCTCATACTCATAATATCATACTTGTTCGTAGCTTATTTCTCTTATATTCGCTGATTGAGGTAATTACATCATGGACGTGTCTCATTTGCACATTCCTTCAGTATTCAAGACTTTTCTTGTCAACACGTTTTTCTTTAGTACACAAGTATTGTTTATTGTAAAACAAAACAACTGTACACTTCATCTCATCAGTTAGCGGCGTTGTAGCTGCAGTACATCATTAAAACATCTGTTACACGCATCAGCGGGAGCGTGGGTGTCGTGGTCAGGACCTTATGCTGACAGTGGCGTGGGCGCGATCATACAAAGGTTTAAAGCCAGCTCTTGTCTTTCGTTACGGGCGGGAAAGACTGACTACTTATTTCTCCATGCACTTAGGTCTCACACAAATGTGATGGTTTTAACATTTTACATAACCACAGCTTATTTATTGTAGCAACGGGACTTATTTAAGAATATATATTTATATTTATCTTTGTTGTTTCCCCCTTGTGTTTATATCTGTATGTATTTTTTCTTCTTTCTGTTAAGGACTGCAAACACATTCAGTAAAATGTTAAACAATGAAAGGCCCATGTCCCACACCCTGAGGCGTGTTTGGGTATATGGTGCAAGCCCTATATTTGTATAGATCAACATGAACTAGATGGGCAATATTATCAATATCAACCCTTCTCATCCTAGAACATCTCCTGGTGCCAGGTGTAGGCTGCATACAACCTAGGAACATCTCTGAACAATTATAGCACTGCCTATTACATAATTGCAATATGTCTATAGTTCTAAAGAAGAGAAAAGATGAAGACTAGGCGGGGATTCCGTGTGCCTATTTTATGTACGGTATAGACAGTAAGAAGAGAAAAGATGAAGACTCGGCGGGGATTCTGTATGCCTATTTTATGTACGGTATAGACAGTAAGAAGAGAAAAGATGAAGACTCGGCGGGGATTCTGTATGCCTATTTTATGTACGGTATAGACAGTAAGAAGAGAAAAGATGAAGACTAGTCGGGGATTCCGTGTGCCTATTTTATGTACGGTATAGACAGTAAGAAGAGAAAAGATGAAGACTAGTCGGGGATTCTGTATGCCTATTTTATGTACGGTATAGACAGTAAGAAGAGAAAAGATGAAGACTAGTCGGGGATTCTGTATGCCTATTTTATGTACGGTATAGACAGTAAGAAGAGAAAAGATGAAGACTAGTCGGGGATTCCGTGTGCCTATTTTATGTACGGTATAGACAGTAAGAAGAGAAAAGATGAAGACTAGTCGGGGATTCCGTGTGCCTATTTTATGTACGGTATAGACAGTAAGAAGAGAAAAGATGAAGACTAGTCGGGGATTCTGTATGCATATTTTATGTACAGTATAGACAGTAAGAAGAGAAAAGATGAAGACTAGTCGGGGATTCTGTATGCCTATTTTATGTACGGTATAGACAGTAAGAAGAGAAAAGATGAAGACTAGTCGGGGATTCTGTATGCCTATTTTATGTACGGTATAGACAGTAAGAAGAGAAAAGATGAAGACTAGTCGGGGATTCCGTGTGCCTATTTTATGTACGGTATAGACAGTAAGAAGAGAAAAGATGAAGACTAGACGGGGATTCCGTGTGCCTATTTTATGTACGGTATAGACAGTAAGAAGAGAAAAGATGAAGACTAGTCGGGGATTCTGTATGCCTATTTTATGTACGGTATAGACAGTAAGAAGAGAAAAGATGAAGACTAGTCGGGGATTCCGTGTGCCTATTTTATGTACGGTATAGACAGTAAGAAGAGAAAAGATGAAGACTAGTCGGGGATTCCGTGTGCCTATTTTATGTACGGTATAGACAGTAAGAAGAGAAAAGATGAAGACTAGTCGGGGATTCCGTGTGCATATTTTATGTACGGTATAGACAGTAAGAAGAGAAAAGATGAAGACTAGTCGGGGATTCCGTGTGCCTATTTTATGTACGGTATAGACAGTAAGAAGAGAAAAGATGAAGACTAGTCGGGGATTCCGTGTGCCTATTTTATGTACGGTATAGACAGTAAGAAGAGAAAAGATGAAGACTAGTCGGGGATTCCGTGTGCCTATTTTATGTACGGTATAGACAGTAAGAAGAGAAAAGATGAAGACTAGTCGGGGATTCTGTATGCCTATTTTATGTACGGTATAGACAGTAAGAAGAGAAAAGATGAAGACTAGTCGGGGATTCCGTGTGCCTATTTTATGTACGGTATAGACAGTAAGAAGAGAAAAGATGAAGACTAGTCGGGGATTCCGTGTGCCTATTTTATGTACGGTATAGACAGTAAGAAGAGAAAAGATGAAGACTAGTCGGGGATTCCGTGTGCCTATTTTATGTACGGTATAGACAGTATGCTGTGCTGTATTGTCTGTCATTCGTTGGAACATAGATAACAAAATCACTAATCTTACCACGATCAACAAGATAGTCAGCCCTTGACATTGTTTTGTATATTTCCTATACAGCTCGCCCACCGTGTCCCACTTTTTTGCAGCTCACCTAATGTCATGTCTCCATGGCAGGAGGTGTTGCGTATTTCTCCTGTCCAAGACTGTCTTTCAGGAATCATATGTGTGACAAAATTGTGTATATTACAATCAAGCCCAATCCACCTGAACCTACCTGAAGGTCATCTCCGAGCAGTTACTGCCGGAGAGTTGTGATGTTTTAAGCAGTAACATATTCTAGGTCATATTATTATCCGCTAGAATGAGCAACTCCTTTCCTTTTCACCCGTGCGTCCAAAACAAATCTTGTGTGTCCATTTATGTGGATGGTAGAACTTGATTCGGTGGGTACATTTCCCTCAACTGGAAATTTAATCCGGGTTACTGTGTGGAACATCTTGTTCATTCATTTATCTATTAGGCTACAAATGTAGCATATTCTAACCGCTTTCAAGTTCGATTTAAGGCACACTACTTAATAATTGTGTACTTTAAAAAAAACATTGTATCGGGTTCACTATCCCGATTAATCTCTCTGCAGTTTTTTAATCAAATACCATGTTGATATCGGGGTGTCCAGTGCAGCAAGGCGCTGACGTAATTTGGAGAGGATAGGTTCGAATCTCTCTATGTTAACTATTGCTGTCAATGTTTATGCTGTCTAGTATGCCATCTAATCTCTGCTTCTTTCTTCTGCTTCCATACGAGCCAATCATTAGTTGAGTTGAGTTAAGAACTGACATCGTTGCATACAGGGCATTCCCATAAGCTCGCAGTCCGCATCTTCAACAGTCAGCGTAGAGTTCCAATGCTAATGGTGCCCGTTACAATATGATAATATGTCCGTTTTGCTTTACCTCTGAATGACGACTGTCTACCAGATTCTCTGACCATTCCCTGCTGCCGTATTATCTCTAGACCGTGATACTCTATTTATTCTTCTGCATTATTCACCAGCTTCCAGAGGGCCTTCACCACATCTGACGTATCATGCATAAAATCACCCCTTAATGATGCGGCACAAGCCAATCTGTCTGCCTGTTCATTTACAACCACGCGAGAGTGTCCTGGAGAAGAGATCCAGCGAATGATCACAACCCGCGACCTATGAATTGATATTGGTGCATGCCAATCTGTACGAAGCATGCCAGTCTTCTCCTTTGTCAGCATGTTTTGTGAATCATTTACAATCACAATACGCGTATAGAGTTTGTTCTCCAACCAGCGGAAAGCTGCAGTAACTACCTCCACCTCCATTCTCAGACTTGTAGTTGTGGTGTCATATGCCAAGTTCTCCTTTACTAAACATTCGCCATTTGCTTTTTCTATGAACCCCTAGGAACTTTTATGGCCTCTTAAAACAAAGCCATCGGTATAGATAATCGCATCGCAAGGACGAGATTAGTCATGAATTAATTACTTAATTTCTACTTCTGTACCGCCTGTTGACCACTCCCTACACTCACGTCCCAATGTGACTATAACCCCACACAAGTCTGAATTTCTGTTCGGCACTCTGACTCACGCCTTGTCTCTGCCAATCTTCTCAAGTGGGGACACTTCTCTAATGGTCTCTTCTGCCTGAGCCACCCATGATCTTCCTCTTAACAGCCTGTGGCCCTTGACTGCATCCAGATAATCATACAGGGGATGTTCCTTGTCCGCTACTACCTTGAGGTACGACCTTGCCTACACCACATTGAGTCTGTCTGCAGTGGTCGGCAACGCCAGGACGTATCTCTCTCTCTCTCTCTCTCTCTCTCACACACACACACACACACACACACACACACACACTCTCTCTCTCTCTCCCTCTCTCTCTCTCTCTCTCTCTCTCACACACACACACACACACACACACACACTCTCTCTCTCTCTCTCTCTCTCTCTCTCTCTCTCTCTCTCTCTCTCTCTCTATTAGGGTATCCCTTGTGCATCCAGAATCACCACCATGGCTTCATTCTGTATGTGCTCTAATTCACTAGGTGACTCTTTGAGATAGTCAGCATTCCTAGTCCATTCTCTACCACTGAAATGACCATGTGCTGAAAAAGTGTGAATAGCATTTTCTGCTTCATGTCCCTTGCTGACATACTCTTCAGTGCATCGAGACGCTTCTGTAGAGAGACAACAAATGAAGTGTCTTGGACACACCTTGTCAGACTGAGACCCAGTCGGCTACAGGTGGACTGTCTGTCTACAATCCAAGATGCTCTATATAGAGAGCCAGTGGCGGACTGGGTCTAACAATATTGACTGCGTGAATAAAAATGATTAACATTTACATTATATTGTTTAATGTTTAAGGGGGCCCACTTCATCTAGGACCCACTGGACCCACGTTCCATCGAGCAAACTAACACCCTGGCCAGTCCGCCACTGTATACAGCTATATTCTCATCTCCTATCCAGCCCCCCTGTGTATTTCCACTAGACTTATTACAAACAGCATAACAATCATTAGTATTAATTAGCCATATACGTACTAATGATTTTTGCACATTTCTCATGCGTTTATAATGAATATATTATTGTTTAAGATTAACTTAATAAGTGATATAAGAATGAAATAATATATGAAAAAGGAGAGATAAGAATGGTAGAATGTTAAACCAGCATGAGTTCCTAATTCTTAACCCTTTGAAAACACAGTTCGTTCGTTCATACGTTCGTTCGTTTAATAACCAGATGGATAGATTCTATCAAGTGTATGTATTTCATAAAGATAAACTTCAACACACAAACACACCAACCCATTGTACTGATAACTGCGTACACAGATCAACCTTTGTCGTTGCTAAATACGAGAAGCACCAGAAGACTCCTGCATCCATGAATCTCCTGACGTCTTGGCACCAGTTCTTCAATTGGAACATTGTTCTCTCACATTGTTATCTTTTAACAGTTTAATTTCTGGCCTGTGGGGCATTTGATTTCTTATGTAGAGTGTTTCGAAAATAGTATCGGCATTTTAAAGGCGTTTAGTTTGGTCAATGCAAACTTAAGAATCTTTATCTTGCACCAAAGGATAGATACTCTACCCGAGTCTGAATAATTATCCAATACAAACAAAATATTCACTTAAGCCGCTGTAGGAGCAACTGATCAATTGCAACCATTGTATGAAGAACTGGGCTATAGTTTATATGTGTGCTATAGAACATAAAGGGTATACAGTTTGTCATATAAGAGACACACGCAGTTTCACTTGATGTTGGTAGTTTCGAGAACTCAGCAATCTATGTTACATGCATCTAAAATACCGATATTCTTGTTTGAAACAGCGTGTATAGATTGCATTGGTTAGATCAAGACCTGCAGTTAGCGCAAGTGGTGGATTGAAGAAACAATGGAAGATGACCACGGTATCGGCGTCAAGTTGTCTGTGAGAGAACTGCGGGGTCCGCTGATTATGCAGTGAAAGTGGGGTGACATATCAATTCCATAGCGACAAGGACAACACATCGCTGTTGTCATTGTCCTTTCCTGTCACTGCTAGCAATTCATGTTTATTATCCTGACACCACCAGCAATTCATGTCTACTCTCCTGATACCATCATCAATTAATGTCTACTCTCCTTGATACCACCAGCAATTAATGTCTACTCTCCTGGTACCACCAGCAATTAATGTCTACTCTTCTGATACTACCGGCAATTCATGTATATTCTCCTTGATACCACCAGCAATTCATGTCTACTCTCCTTGATACCACTAGTGCATCTATAACCCCCACTTTAGCCCTGATTTCTTCATTTCTGATCTTATCTCTTCTTGATACATTGAGTATTCTTCTCAGGAATCTCATTTCTGTCGTGATTTTTCTTTTCTATTTTTCTGTCATTGTCAAGGTTTGACATTGGTAACATAGAGATGGTAGGAAGATTGTGTTGTAAAGCGCTTTCTTAGTAGTTATTGATACATGTTTGTTCTTTAGTATTGGTGCCACTCTCCTTGATACCACCAGCAATTCATGTCTACTTTCATGAAACTACCAGAATTTCATGTCTACTCTCATGATACCACCAGCAATTCATGTCTGATCTCCTGATACCACCAGCAATTAATGTCTATTCTCCTGATACCACCAGCAATTAATGTCTATTCTCCTGATAACACCAGCAATTAATGTCTATTCTCCTGATACCACCAGAAATTAATGTCTACTCTCCTGATAATACCAGCAATTCATGTCTACTCTCCCGACACCACTAATTCATGCCTTCTCCTGAACATGAACCAGCAGTTCATGTTACGAGCATGAGCCAGCAGTTCATGCCCTTTCTCCTCAACATCTCACACAACCAGTTCTTAACGTCATTCTCCAACGTTCTTCGAATCAAATGTATATTACTACATCGCTTTTCATCCATCTAACCACACAGCAGGGAAAGTGTTGAATAATTACTTTTCTCTGTAAATCTTGGTTTTACACTTGGATCAGACACGATGGTAAAAATGCACTGATGTTGTTGATCCCGACTTCTTTGAGCTTTCACGCCATGTAGTGATATCTGCATCCATCCAGTGATGTGTGGACTTGCATAGCTTGAACGAATGTTGTATGTGATATCTGCATCCATCCAGTGATGTGTGGACTTGCATAGCTTGAACGAATGTTGTATGTGATATCTGCATCCATCCAGTGATGTGTGGACTTGCATAGCTTAAACGAATGCTGTATGTGATATCTGTATCCATCCAGTGATGTGTGGACTTGCATAGCTTAAACGAATGCTGTATGGTGTTATACTCAGGTGCTTGTTTGCTGTCCATCCTGTAATGTTAAAGACTTGCACCCCTTAAATCAATGTCGGGTCTTGATATACCCAGGTGTTTGCCATTGATATTGATTCATCATCTTTTGAGCTGTCACCAGTCAAACACACACCGCGTACACGTACAGACATGTTATTTTTGTTTACAAATGCAAAAGTTATCATAACCAATTAACAAACGCGTTGGTAACATGTCTATCTTGCTACTATCTGGTTGACAGTATCACCCCTGTCATTGGTTTAATAAAACTATGGTTCAGCACTTGGCAACATTACTGGTGTAAGCCTGGAGCAGTATTTCAGTTGCTGAAGCCTTGCTTATCCAAACAATGGTGACGTAGTACTCCAGCTTATTTTATTTCACCTCCGATACTGTAGCCTCACCAGGGATTTGAACCTGGGTGTCGTGAGTGTGAGTCTGATACTCTAGCCCCCCACCATCAGCTTCTTGTTAGCCGCTTAAAATAGCTTAAACACATTGGTTCATAACGTATAGTTCAGATTTGTTTTGACAAGTATACACTCGTTTTATCCTTGCAGCCATACAGACATACATGTGTCCATACAGAGTCTTGAGGATATTTGTGACCCACAACTTCACATAACGTATAGTTCAGGTTTGTTTGACAAGTATACACTTTTATCCTTGCAGCCACACAGACATACATGTATCCATGCAGGTTTGCGGATATCATCTCAACGATGATCACCGTCCCTTACATTGTTCTTAGAACAACAACATAAAGCATTACACAGCTGCCATAAGGTATTCATGAGGAGATTCCACACTACTGATGATCATTCAAACTCTAGAAAAATCAGCTTTCAGTAAAGTTGAATCTTAATTTCTCGTTTGAAATCAACTGTAGTAAAGCTGTTATTTTAACCCCCACCTTGAAAAGAAACGTATTATTTTCACAGATTGTTTGGCTGCTGTAAATGTAAGTCAGATTGTGATTCATCGCCAACTACTTTTCTTCTCATAAACATGGGGATTGTTTCCAAGGTAACTGCGTAGCGTCTGAGAATGTTTGGACCCAGGATTAATGTTCCTAGATGCACATCTTCCCATACACCGGGTGGCACGTATATGTCTCGCTCGGATACACCTTCACACAGAACCGGCGCTACCAGAAAATTGTTCCCAATTAAGAATTCGTCGCTTATCTGAAAGAAAAAAAATAATAAAGACAATGTAATTTTATATAACAGCTGAAAAAAAAAAAAAAAAACATTTATGTGAATGAATAAATAAACGATAATAAAAATTTTAGAACATCGAAACAGTTAACTGTGCTACTAGATCCCTCACGAAAACCAAAAAGAAAAGATCCATGCTATGTATGGAACGTATCGACAGAAAAGATGAAGTACATACATTGACTTTATGTAGGGAATGCTTACTATGCTTTAGATGCAATATACACGGATGCCTAAGGTTGCCAGATACGTGGGCACCAAAAGGAGGACATAATAAGACAAAGAGGCGGACAAAGGAGGACATAAGACAAAAAGGAGGACAAAGGAGGACATATTGAATGTTTCATTTAAATCGTTCCAGATTAAACCGACAATCGGTACAATTTTATTACAATAGCTGTTGCCAATAAATTTTTATCATAGCAGGTGGTTGGTTTACAGAAAGAAAATATTCTTTCAAAGCAGTAAACAGCCTCAACAGCCTTTCAACAGCTGGAAACAAACTGAGCCATCTAGTTTTAGAGTGATAGAGTAGTTGCTGATAGTTAATGTTGACATAGTTACAAAAATCCTTTAAAGTTTCTGTTCTGACAGTGTATATAGAAAAGTAATTGAATATCTTCAAGACAATAGATTCAACGTCAATCTGCGTTAAATCTGCGCCGTGTTGGATGCAGTTGTGCAGAACATGAGCAGAACATCCAACGCCTACTAATGACTTGCTCAAGGCTTCCTTCAAATGCGAGAACTTATTTCTACCTTCTCTTCTGTTAATGCCTCCAAAATTCACATTGGCATTGTTACCAGCAAAAGCAACACATTTGGAGTACAAATCATGTTTTTTGGGTGTTCTCAAAATATACTGTGATATAGTTTCTGAGGTTTCATTTGGTGTGTTGTCTAACTCGAGAATCTTAATTTGGATTCCATCTGCTTTCCAGTCAAAGTACTGAACAACGATCGGAAATATTTTCTGCGAACCGTGACTGCTGGCATCTGTCGAAAGACCTAAACATGAAATACCACTTAAAGAGTTATCGAATTCATCAACAGTGTGGGGGACCAATCACCTGGTTTATTACTGCTTCAGTCTTTGATTATTCACAAGCAATATTTTTAGCAATTTCTGAATCTTCAAATAATGTGTGCATAAAACCAGCTGTGCAGGTCATCGAGTTGTAAGACTGATGATGACAAACTGTATGAAATGCCAACAGTGCTTCAGTCGCATGCGCTTTCAGCAACACATTTGAGTACTTAGGCTGAAAAAAAAGACGTCAATGTGCTAGATGACGCGGATACTTTGATTAGGTTTCTATGTCTCTCACTGTCAACATGGCGCTCCAAGTCAGTAGTCCCTTTGTTGGCAACGGACAAGTAACTATCGCAAATCGTACACTTTGCTTCATTATCGTTGCGTCCTTCAACGAAGCATGGAAACGTATTTTTCATAGTGTTCGAGAATTTGCATTTTCGCTTTGTGGAAGTCATTTTCATAAAAATAGACGGCAAAAATTACAAATTAAAAAAGCAATTGTAAGTGGCGTCTCTGCTACCGGAACCGGATATAACATTTTGAACATAGAGACTACAGCATTGTTAGTGTTGCTGAATAGAGCAACTGTTAGATTCAAATTATACAAATAATTGGTGTTTCACATTTGGTATAAATAGGAAAATTAAATAAATATCAGGCAATTGGTTTTTATTAAAGAATGTAAATACACGGTACAATGTAGATACATTGTAAGTTGTAACAACAATACATAAAAAATTATAACATAAAATATTTAAAAAGCCGGATATTTTAAAGGTTTTTAGCTTTGCCTGCAGGACGGAGGACATTAGGCTAAATAGGAGGATATGTCCTCTCTTTGCCGGACGTCTGGCAACCCTACGGATGCCTCAGATGCAATATACATGGATGATTTAGATGCAATATTCTTTGAAAATATTCATGCCTTAGACAGACAAGAAACAAATACTGACTGACACAAGCAAAATCAACCCCATTAAATGGTCACAAATCAAAAAAGATTTAAAGGTTCACGATCGCTGATGTCTGTTTCTGACGTCATTACCCCGTGACAGGTTCTTAGCAGAAGGTCTCTCTTATCAAAGCTCGCCTAACAGACTCTCGATCCTCTGACAGTTGCCATATCTCATGCATATTAATTCTCAGTGTGTCCGCAATGTCCTTCGTGTTAGCCGACTGTCGTGTCCTCCTTTAAAGTGTCGTCCCTGGAGTGAAGAGAGTCGACACCCACATTATAATATTTTGTTCCTCTCACTATTCTGGAGAATCCACCAGCATCCGTCCAACACACTCCACCAGCCTATGGACACCTTTTCCTATCACTCTCTCACTGTCGTACTATGCCCCCCTTCTCATACTTCCCCAACGCAACATACTCAACAACTCTTGCTTCTAAAAAATTAATAAAGAGTAATTTATTAAAATAAAAGTGTAACGTATATGAGACGTGTATGCGAAGAAAATGTGTGACGTGTTCTATAAAGTGTGTAGACTCTGTCTCTCAGACATCAACTCAGTCAGCTGATCACAGCAAAGATAGACCACAGCACGTTACGTCAGAACAAGTACGTCTCACCCGTTGCCGGAACCATCTTGCCGGATACTGCTTTGCCTCTGTAGACCTCTGGTAATCCAATTTCATGAACATCCGAAATAGACACCGGTGGTATTAACAGTTAATCATGGACCGGTTGCAGTCTTTTGTAGTGTGTACGCAGTTAGTTAGTTAGTTAGTTAGTCGACAGATCATCCTCGTTGCACATTGAACCACTCAGTTCATAAGTGCTAATTACTAATGTTAATTGTTACTGTACTAACACTAGGTACTATTAGCCGGTTCTCGGTTCGTTACTACTGTCTAATGCTGTGTGGTGCATCAATATGCATCACTCTCTTTGATGAATCAATTTCCTTCTAGCGTAAGTTATGTTTCTGTATGCAACTTTATTGACTCTTGAACTGGTGTTCTTCAGAATGGGTTTTTTTTTTAATTCTTTCCCAAAACTTGTAGAGTTTCCTTGGATCTGGTAGGGAACCTAGGATAGAAACAACACATCTGGTGATAGTACTAGTCACTGATCCTTTCGGCTGAGTGTAAGCCTATCACCTTGCTTAATGATCTTTAGCTAACTAGAATTAGTCATAGAGCAGATTAGCTACCCACCTAGAGTCGAATCAGGCTATGATAAGAAATGACCCATACAGAGTGCAAAACCCCAGCGGGCAATTTCCCCGTCTCCCAATTATCCATCATTACTCTATTCTTAACTAGCATAGCTACTATCACTATTCTACTCTAACTAGTTTCCACTAACAGTGCTAATCATCACACTATAGTTTAACAAGGCTACAGTCTATATTAATTAGAACTAATAGACTATATTGACTACCTTATGTAAAAACCGCCTCATTCCCGGGATGGCTACTACACTTTGCCATAACGGCACATGCTAGTTAATGTTAAATTAATCTAACACTGTAGAGCTCTCCCACAAACACGTCCATCCTAATCCACGGTTCTTGGTCAACTCCCCCCTAGTTGATCCCAACTCGGGTTTATATGGCAAACTCCTAAAATTGGTCACGTGATATGGGTGACGTCCTGCAGGTGTTATTTGCGCATATCATCCATTGTCAGGAAACTATTTTCCTGGCTTAAGTCCTGTCAAAGTTGTCAGTAATAGTTTAGATTCTCAAAACAAGCCAGCGAGTTGCTGTCGAGTTCCAACAAAGAGTTTTCCTCAACAAGCTGTCAGTAGCAATCTGCCCCTCTGAGTGATGTCCGGAAACTATATGACATATGGACTGTTTACTTCCTTGCTGAGTACTTCCGTTTTCCATCCGACTTGTCAAAACGATGTATGATTCAGCGCACTCACTTCCTCCTCACTCACCACCAAATGTGTATATGGGCTGACCCCACGGCTTCCATTTGTATTCAAATGTTGACAAACCTGTCAAGGCGATGTCGAGATTCGGCTCCCGCACTTCCGACAGTGGCCAATCCGTCAACCAGATGTACAAGTACAACTGTTATTTCTGCCCGACCTGTTTTGGAAACACGTGTAGCCACAACTATGAATGTTTTCTCTGTATTCGTTGAAACCCTTGTTGCTTAGCAGATAGTCCGGTTAATCAAAAAATCCTCCCTAACAATCAGCTGGGTAAACGCACGGTTTCATTTTGTGACATAGGCCCCCTCTTAAGAGAGTAGTCCATCTCACTCTTCTCCACCGTGAGTTTAATCCAGATGATTCATTCTTCTTCTTCAGGAGCTGGGTGTCTTGACAAGAAGTCCGCTCCAACATTTTCCTTCCCAGGAATGTACTCCACTGTGAAGTTATAGGGTTGAAGTAACAACGACCACCGCATCAAACGTGCGTTGAGCTTCTGAGAAGTAGCCAGGAACATCAGAGGCTGATGATCCGACTGGACCCGAAACTTAACTCCATACAAATATGGCTGAAATTTTTGCACTGCCCATACTAGGGACAAGCACTCTCTCTCGACAGTTGAATAATTCCTCTCCGCCTGTAGAAGTTTCTTACTTGCGTATGCCACAGGTTTCAAAACCGAAGCATCGTCTTTTCCTTCCTGTAACAAAGCGGCTCCAATTCCAATCGCACTCGCATCCGTTCTCAACACAAATGGTTTGGAAAGGTCAGGGAGCTGTAATACAGGTTTGCTGACCAAAGCCTCCTTTAACTGACTATAGGCCTTCTCACATTCTGGTGTCCAAATGATTTGGTCCGGGAATCCCTTTTTCAAGGTTTCCGTCAACGGAGCTCCCAGTTCAGTGAAATGTGGGATAAATTTGTGGTAGAACCCACACAACGAGAGAAAAGATCGCACATCCTTCTTCGTTTTTGGCCTTGGTGCATTTCTGATTTTCTCCAGGTTCTTCTCTTCTGGAACAATGTGTCCTGGAGTGATGGTGTGACCTAGAAATTCCAGAGTCTGGTAACCAATCATGCACTTGGTTGGACGAGCGGTAAGCCCTGCTTCCTTGAGCCTATTAAACACTCTCTCCAAGGATTGTAAGTGGTCATCCAAGCTGTCACTGGAAATCAGAATATCATCCATGAATGAGATGATGGACGGATCCTGTAACGGATCTAGTAAAGTCCTCATCATGCGTGTAAACACACTAGGTGCATTGCTGAGTCCAAAGGGCATGACCTTGAATTCGTAGTGTCCACTGGGTGTACTGAAAGCTAACAGTGGTCGAATCTCCGGTTTGACTGGTATCTGATAGTACCCCCGACTCAGATCCACCTTTGAAAAGTACCGAGCCTTATGGAGCCTAGCGAATAACTGAGTTGGATTCGGCAAAGGTTCCACCTGAAATTGTGTATGACTGTTCAGAAGTCGGTAGTCTATACACAACCGGTGTTCTCCACTAGGTTTGCGTAACAAAACTACCCCCGCATTGTATGGGGATGTGGATGGTGCAATCACATCATCCTCCAGCAATTTGTGTATTTCCTCCTCCAGGGCCTTTTCTTTAGAGAATGGCACTGGGTAAACCTTTTGGCGAACAGGCTCCTGTGTAGTCAAAGTCATCTCGAACTCAACCAACCTCGTTCGTCCTGGTTTATCAGTCAGTATCTCCTTATGAGACTTGAGAACCTGGGTTATCCTTTCCCTCTCCTGGGAGGTCAGATCAGGGTTCACTTGCACATCCCTATAGGTTTCCTGGTGTACCAAGGGATATTCCCTGCCCTCGCTGGTTCCCACTTCTGTCTCCACTGCAACTGCCATTGCCATGAGGTGCGTTGCCTTGTCTCCGGGTCTCTCTTCGTATTTCCGCAAGAGATTGATATGGAAAATCTTCGACTTTCCCCGGATCCGGATCTGATAGTTGGTTCTGGATATCACCCTTTCCACGGGAAATGGTCCTTGCCAACCTATCTCCAGTTTGTTGTTTCCCGTTGGGAGTAGCAACAAGACTTTATCTCCTACCTCTAGAGATCTTTCTTTAGACCTACGGTTGTAGTAAGCCGCATGTCTTTTCCTGGCCTTTTTCAAGTTTTGATTTGCCAGAGTCCATCCCTTGTGGAGTTTTTCTTTCAGTTCCTCCACGTATTGATAGGATGAGATCACTTCTTCTGACGTCCCCTCTTCAGTCCAACTCCTCAACATGGCTTCCAACGGTCCTTTGATTGGACGACCAAACAGCAACGTAGCGGGTGGTAGTCCTGTTGAGCCATGAGGAACCTCCCGATAGGCAAAGAGTGCTGCTGGGATATATTCATCCCACCTATCAGGTTTTTCCTGCGCTAATTTCCTGAGTATTGTCATCAACGTGCCGTTGAAACGCTCTACTTGTCCATTGGCTTGAGGGTGGTAAGGGCTGGTATGTATGTGGTTAGAGTGAAACACCCTAAATACCTCCTCCATGAGTTTTCCACAAAACTGAGATCCATTGTCCGTCAGAATTTGATCCGGAAAGCCTAATCTGGTAAAGGCCTCCATCAGTGCGTCCGCCACTCTTTTCGAGTCACTAGTGGTCAACGGTATCGCCTCACCCCACATTGTACAGCAATCCACCATTGTGAGTATATACATGTTCCTCTTCCTAGTCCTGGGAAGTGGACCCACGATATCGATGGCTACCCTCTCGAAAGGAGAGTTCATGATGGGCATCTCACCCAACACCACCGGTGCTGTCCAGTGTTTCGGTGCCACCCTCTGGCACTCAGGGCAGGACTTCACATACCGACGCACATCATCTGTCATTCCCGGCCAATAGTAATGGCAGGAAATCCGCTGCATGGTGGCGGCAATACCCATGTGTCCACTAAAGGAGATGGTATGCCCCATATGAAGAATCTGGGACCGGTGAGCTTTCGGGACGACCAACTGACCGTATAGGTTGTCTCCCCTTCCTGCTCTCCTGTAGAGTATCCTATTCTTCATGTAGTACTGCCCCCGTCCTGGTGGATCAGCACTTTTCTGCAGCTTTTTGTAGCAAGGACGTAAAGTATCATCCTCACTCTGGGCAGTTCGTAGCTCCCCCGGCATTGGGTTAGTCACAATTGCGTCTGCCTCTTCCGTTTTCGTCTGAGAGCGAGTCTGCATTGCTCCCATATGAATTGGCTCCCTGGGCATTCCCAGAAAGACATACCGGCAACCTAGGATGACTGGGAAAATGGGATCGGTCAATACAGCGGACTTGATGGTGCCGGTGACATACCTTGACCGAATCTCCACATTAGCAATGGGCAACTTCATGGTTACAGCACTTTTCTGTGCAGGCTGTATATCCAAGGTTTCACCTGTGAATTGTTCTGGATGTACCAGATCCATAGAAATCACGGCCTCCCCGTCCAGTCCTGTGTCGTATAAACACTCCACTTGATGACCGTTAACCTCTACCAATTCCACTACCGGTGGTTTTTCCTGGTCTGGAGTCTCTTCCTCGGCCTCGACCTGTTCGGTGGGCTCCACCTTAGGTTTCCCGGGGCACACGACGAATTGAGTGTCTCCTGACTCTCCTCTGCAGTCAATAGCATTGTGCGTATTCGACTGGCATTGGTTGCACCATTTCCCTGTCCTAGATTTTCTTTTGCCAGACTTGAGTGAGCTCTCCTGGTTGCGAGCTTCCTTGTTGACCTTGGCATATTCCGTGACAACCTCCTTGGAAGTCACTTGACATGCTGCGAAGTGAGGGTTCTTAGCCTTCGATTTGCAGTCCCTCGTATTGTGAGAGGGTGACTTACAAATTGAACACCACTTCTCCGACCATGGTCGTTTTGGTGTAGAGCTTGAAGTGCTCTTGCTTCCCTCCTTCTTCTTCTCTGAACTATCCTCTGATTTTTGCACATAAGGTTCCCACTTTTTTGTTCCTGAGTTTTTGGTTTTCTTCTTGTCATGTTTCTCTTGACTTTTGGAGTTGGTGGAAAGGTTCTCCCCTGCCTCCCCATGTACCTCGACGAACCGTTCTGCTAATTTAGTCACGAGGTCAATACGTTCCGCTCCTTGTTCTCCCAGGAACGTCCTGAGAGGTTTAGACATTTGCTTCTTCAGCTGGTCGACCACCATGAGCTCTTCCAGACTCTCATAGTCATGTGCGAACCCAGCCAAATCCATCCACTTGTGGAGATAAGATTTTAGACGCAAACTGTAGGCGGCAAACAACTCCCCTGGTTCTCGTTTCGCTGCTCGAAATTTTTTCCGGTAGGTATGTGACGTAACCTCGAATCGTTTCAGCAGAGCCGTCTTTAACTCATCATAATTGTTCTCATGTCCTGGTGGCAGGCGAGTATAAACCTCGTAACCGGTCCCGCGTAATCCCTGGGATAGCTTAAGATTCCATTTGTTACGCTCCAGACCCATAGCAACTGACATAGCCTCGAAGCGTTGAAGGTATTGGTCAATCTTCTCTTTGTCCTCCTCGTAGACCGCTAAAGGAAACTTCATGGCATGGTACCCATGTCCACCTACTGGTGTTGAGCCTGGGATGGAGGAACCTCCAACTGCTCCCTCAGTTTCTCCATTAGATTGACTCTTGAGCTCGAGTTCCCGCATCCGGTACTCGTGCTCCCTTTTCTGTGCTTCTTGTTCAGCTTCTAATTTCCTAGCTGCTTGCTCAGCTTCAAATTTCCTAGCTGCTTGCTCAGCTTCCCTTCTCAATTCCAACTCGGCCTTTCGCTCTTCCCGTTCCGCTTGACGATACTCTCTCTCCACTTCCTGTATGTAATCCGTTAGAGAAGACCCAGCCAATCCCATTTCTTCCCCCCTTGCCTTTAATTCTAACGTGCTAAGTTTAGGGGTGGCCATTATACAGAGAGGTAAGCTAGCAGGTCTAGTACAATATAACTGCAAATTACTATACCGATATATGAACAAGTACTATAAATCTAGATATACCACACACAGCACATTCACTCAGTGACAAGAGTAGAATCAGGACCACAGACCTACGCAGACGTGTGAAGTGTGAACAGGTAAGATATTAGTCCTAACCCCTATCCACATTCACTCTAGCTGGATTCTCCAAAATGATATCTCCCTCTAATAACTAAGGATCCCGTGTCAAAAGACCCCGTTGTCAGAAGATCCCCCTGTCAAACGTTCCTGCTTGCAGGAGATCTCGCTGTCCAAGGATTCCGTTTACGGGAGATCCCGCTGTCCAAAGATCCCGTTTACGAGAGATCCCGCTGTCCAAAGATCCCGTTTCCGAGAGATCCCGCTGTCCAAAGATCACGTTTACGAGCCCCCAATAATGTCGTGTCCTCCTTTAAAGTGTCGTCCCTGGAGTGAAGAGAGTCGACACCCACATTATAATATTTTGTTCCTCTCACTATTCTGGAGAATCCACCAGCATCCGTCCAACACACTCCACCAGCCTATGGACACCTTTTCCTATCACTCTCTCACTGTCGTACTATGCCCCCCTTCTCATACTTCCCCAACGCAACATACTCAACAACTCTTGCTTCTAAAAAATTAATAAAGAGTAATTTATTAAAATAAAAGTGTAACGTATATGAGACGTGTATGCGAAGAAAATGTGTGACGTGTTCTATAAAGTGTGTAGACTCTGTCTCTCAGACATCAACTCAGTCAGCTGATCACAGCAAAGATAGACCACAGCACGTTACGTCAGAACAAGTACGTCTCACCCGTTGCCGGAACCATCTTGCCGGATACTGCTTTGCCTCTGTAGACCTCTGGTAATCCAATTTCATGAACATCCGAAATAGACACCGGTGGTATTAACAGTTAATCATGGACCGGTTGCAGTCTTTTGTAGTGTGTACGCAGTTAGTTAGTTAGTTAGTTAGTCGACAGATCATCCTCGTTGCACATTGAACCACTCAGTTCATAAGTGCTAATTACTAATGTTAATTGTTACTGTACTAACATAGGTACTATTAGCCGGTTCTCGGTTCGTTACTACTGTCTAATGCTGTGTGGTGCATCAATATGCATCACTCTCTTTGATGAATCAATTTCCTTCTAGCGTAAGTTATGTTTCTGTATGCAACTTTATTGACTCTTGAACTGGTGTTCTTCAGAATGGGTTTTTTTTTTAATTCTTTCCCAAAACTTGTAGAGTTTCCTTGGATCTGGTAGGGAACCTAGGATAGAAACAACACATCTGGTGATAGTACTAGTCACTGATCCTTTCGGCTGAGTGTAAGCCTATCACCTTGCTTAATGATCTTTAGCTAACTAGAATTAGTCATAGAGCAGATTAGCTACCCACCTAGAGTCGAATCAGGCTATGATAAGAAATGACCCATACAGAGTGCAAAACCCCAGCGGGCAATTTCCCCGTCTCCCAATTATCCATCATTACTCTATTCTTAACTAGCATAGCTACTATCACTATTCTACTCTAACTAGTTTCCACTAACAGTGCTAATCATCACACTATAGTTTAACAAGGCTACAGTCTATATTAATTAGAACTAATAGACTATATTGACTACCTTATGTAAAAACCGCCTCATTCCCGGGATGGCTACTACACTTTGCCATAACGGCACATGCTAGTTAATGTTAAATTAATCTAACACTGTAGAGCTCTCCCACAAACACGTCCATCCTAATCCACGGTTCTTGGTCAACTCCCCCCTAGTTGATCCCAACTCGGGTTTATATGGCAAACTCCTAAAATTGGTCACGTGATATGGGTGACGTCCTGCAGGTGTTATTTGCGCATATCATCCATTGTCAGGAAACTATTTTCCTGGCTTAAGTCCTGTCAAAGTTGTCAGTAATAGTTTAGATTCTCAAAACAAGCCAGCGAGTTGCTGTCGAGTTCCAACAAAGAGTTTTCCTCAACAAGCTGTCAGTAGCAATCTGCCCCTCTGAGTGATGTCCGGAAACTATATGACATATGGACTGTTTACTTCCTTGCTGAGTACTTCCGTTTTCCATCCGACTTGTCAAAACGATGTATGATTCAGCGCACTCACTTCCTCCTCACTCACCACCAAATGTGTATATGGGCTGACCCCACGGCTTCCATTTGTATTCAAATGTTGACAAACCTGTCAAGGCGATGTCGAGATTCGGCTCCCGCACTTCCGACAGTGGCCAATCCGTCAACCAGATGTACAAGTACAACTGTTATTTCTGCCCGACCTGTTTTGGAAACACGTGTAGCCACAACTATGAATGTTTTCTCTGTATTCGTTGAAACCCTTGTTGCTTAGCAGATAGTCCGGTTAATCAAAAAATCCTCCCTAACAATCAGCTGGGTAAACGCACGGTTTCATTTTGTGACACCGACTCCCCCTCTTCTTCCAGGAACCATGGCTGTCATCACTTTCCTCCTTGCTTGCTTGTCTGAAGAAGGACGTTATGGCCCCGTTCAACCGCCGAATTCTCGATTGGTTATAGTTGGGGCCCTTATGGTGTTTCTATTTCTGCTTCATAGATAGGGTTGCATATTTTCGCTTCGTGGAGTCTGTCTGAAAAGCTGTCTTTGTGTTCATTTCATCTTTTGGTGTCTCGGAATCGCACACACGTAAGGCCTGGTGTATTTGTGTTCCTGCCCCGTCTCACTGTATTTTTTCCTTCAAGGAGTGTTTTACCAGTTGTCGTCCCTCCTGAGATTCCAACTATTTCCCCGTCTTGGTCTGTCTTCCCATCTTCTTGATCTACTCTGATATCTTGTGTGGTGGGCGGCTCGATGGGCACTGTCCTCCAAACCTGGTGATCTTTTATATGGCCAAAGTATTGCAGTGTCCCAGCTATGATATTGTTAATGAGCCGGCTTTCTTCCAGGTTCAGATCTGCTTGAATGTCACTGTGTTTCTTCTCCTTCGTTCACGATATCGGAATTGTTCTGCAGTATTTCAGTTCAACAGCCACAGTTTGTTTCGTTAGTTATTGCGCAAAGGTACACAGCTCACACCCATGCGTCGCCACAGGAAAGATGCATGTTCTTAAAAAACAATTCTACCCCAATCGTTTGCTGCCGTCTCCCTGGCGAAGGGATTAACGACTTTCTCCTTACTCCCGTATATTCATGTGGGTAACGCCGGTGCGCGAGATTCACTAGCAGATCGCATCGCATTGGTTATTTATGGGGTTATATGAACCGGTTGCTCTTTTCATATCTTTTAGAGGATCGCAGTCAACACCAGCATTTTTTGCTGTTGTGATCTCTTGGCAAATTTATGTCCAGTAGTTTGCCATTGCTTTCTGAACGACCAGCACCCATACCATTTCGTTAAAAAAAAAAAAAAAACGCAACGCGGTCTGCTGCCAAATCGCCCAGAGCTGTGTTGGAACACGTTTATGTGGGGTTACGAACTGAGTCCGTAACCGTTCGCCACAAAGCCGGTTCCTGAAGTAGAACAATAGAATAACCGGTAAACGGTATGATTATTCTGGAGTCTCTTCTTTTAGCTGAATGTCGTCGTATCACATTGTTCATTCCTGAATACACTGGCGGAGTTGGGGACTGCCGGTGACTTCGTTCCGTCCAGGGAGGCAATAGCACACATTTAGAGCTCACTCGTGAGCTCTTCATGCAGGGAGTGCAAGAAGTTGGTGCTCATCGCCTATCATTCTATTATGGAATGGCAATGACTCTCTTAATGGCAAATTACTGAACGTAAAAACTTCCCAAGACATCAACAGCAGCTGAAAAATGCTGGTGTTGACAGCAATGTCCTGTAAATAGGTTATGCAAAAAAAAAATAAATGAATCTTATAATCCCGTAGCGTGCACTGTCTGCGGTCCTGTGAATACTTCGTCAAAAGGTAGATCATGGTAGATCTTTCTTCACTAGCTAGAGTTTGCAGGATGGCCACAGGGAAGTGGAGAGTCTTGCTCATCGTTGCCATCGATCAGACGCGTGTTTGCGTTTCTCTTTATCCCACTGAAACGGTGTTTTATAGCAAATGGAAATGGTTGATTGATTGATTGGTTGATTTAGGAACCAACATCACAGCATTCGGGGCATTCCCATAAGCGCTCCGTCCCCATCCTCAGCAGCCAGCGAAGAGTTCCAACACCAAAAGTACCAGTAGCAATCTGATTATATGTCCGTCTCACCTTTCCTCTGAGCGTCGAGCGTCGGCCAGATCCCCTCGTCACTCCTCGCTGCCTCATTCTTGCCAGACCATGATGATCCATTTGCTCCTCCGAGGTGTACACGTGCTCCCACAAGGCCGCAAACACGTCTGCCTTGTCATACATCAATACTCCACCAAGTTTTGCAGAGCCAGCCAATCTGTCCGCCTGTTCATTCCCCAGCACACAGGCATGCCCCGGAGAGAAGATCCAGGCGATGCTTGCCACCCGTGACCTCCGAAGCGAACCAAGCCACTCTGCACGAAGCATGCCTGTCCTCACCTTCCTCAGCATGCTTACTAAGTCAGTTACAATCACTATGTGTGTGTGTGTGTGTGTGTGTGTATCATATTCTCGATCCAGCGGAAAGCTGCAGTTACCGCCGCCACCTCCATTCTTAAGCTAGATGTTGTGGTATCATATGCCAGGCTCTCCTGCACCAAACGTCGGCCATTAGCTTTTGCTATGAGCCCCCAGGCACTTCTCCTACCTCTCGACACCGAACCATCTGTGTAGATAATCACATCACCCGAATGATGAACGAACAAGCAAATGGAACTCTGCAGCCTACTATATAACTTCCTTATGGCGCAGTAGTTAAGGCTCGTTTTGGAATTCTAAGACTGCAAAATCAACAGAAGAAGAAGAAGAAGAAGAAGAAGAAGAAGAAGAAGAAGAAGAAGAAGAAGAAGAAGAAGAAGAAGAAGAAGAAGAACGAACAAACAAATGAACGAACAAACTTTATTTTCAAAGGGTAACAAATTGGACACGCAGGCCCTTCTTATATTCGGCCCTTCCAATCACTCATCTTTCGTTCATCAATAGTGCATGATACATTCACATAGGAAAAAATACATTGTCAAATGAATGTTGTAAACATTAGTTAGTTAGTTGCATATTACCATGTTATGAGAAACATCCCCCACCCACAAACCCCCACCCACCACACATCCCCCACATACACACCCCTTCCCACCCACACACACAGACACACACACATACGCCAGGCACATATACATCTCCCCACCCACCCACACAACCCAGGCACACATACATGCGCCAACCCACCCATTCCCCACCCACACATCCCCCACCTACAGACATCTCCCACCCATCCCATAATCCACACACACTCACCCACCCACATATCCTCCACCACCCACCCACACACCCCCACCAAACCAATCACACATCCACCAAGCACACAACCCCCACCCACACATATATCTCCCCGCCAACCGACACATCGCGCAACTACCCACACACACACACACACACTTGCCACACCCACCCACACATCCCAACTTACACACATTCTCCCACCCATCACGCACCCACCCACACACATCCCCAAACCTACAGACACTCACCCACCCACACATCCTCCACCCAAACCCAACCACACATCTCCCCACCCACCAACACATCCCCCATCCACCCACACACACCTCCCACCCACACACACACACCACCACCCACACATAAATCTCCGACCCACCCAGCCACACATCTCCCACCCATACACATATCCTCCACCCACACATACATCCCCTACCCGTACACACATCCACTACACCACCTACACACAGCCCACACATCCAACTATCCATCAACACCCACACACCCACCCACCCTCCACGTACAAGTCCCTGATCCACACACACACACACACATCCCCACATACCAGCACATTTTCACACCCACCCTCGCATCCCCACACACACATCCCTCACCCACACATCTCCCTACACACCCACCCACCCACACATTCCCCCACTCACACACATATCCCTCACCAACACACATCCCCCACCCATACAGCAATCCTCCATGCTACACACACATCTTCCCACACCCCCACCACACACACATACCCACACACCTCTCCCCCCACACACAGACACACCAGCACCCCTAATCACATACACACATCCCCTACCCACACACATCCCACCACCCACACACCCATCTCCCAACCCACACATATTTCCTCACCCCACCCCCCTTCTCCCCCCCCCCCCCACACACACACACCTACACACATCCTCACATCTAGACACATAGTGATGACTCACATAATCACTGAAACTAATATGAACAAACTTCCACACTTTACACACCCATAGTAGAAGAAGAAGAAGAAGAAGAAGAAGAAGAAGAAGAAGAAGAAGAAGAAGAAGAAGAAGAAGAAGAACAACAACAACAACAACAACAACAACAACAACAACAACAACAACAACAAGACTCTGATGACCTTAGCAACTTCTGTTTTCTGCTGCTATCACGACCGCTAAGTGAATGATGGAGGCAATGAACGACACACATAACTCTGCCCCTTTACCTTCATGTCATGAACAGATATATTGTCAGGATCCAGCCACCACACCGGTCGTAGTATTGGAAATCCCTTCCCGACTTCTTTCCGCAGATCCTCACTCATGATCTCATCCAGAATTAACTGTTGGCGCAGAACAGTGAGATTCCTTGTGATCGTCGCAACATCGGCGCCATATTCCCATGGCGCAATGGAGAACTGGTAGGCGGGAAATGAGATGGCTAGCTGCACCCATCGTATATACAGTTCCCTGTAGACAAACAGGCAAGTGTCACGCAAGTCATTCTGTAGGCACCAATGCCAAACAGGTTACATAATTACAGAGACGGAGTGTAAGACAATGTAGACACAAGTTACACAATTACAGAGACTTAGTGTGAAACCATGTAGACAAAAGTGACACAATTACAGAGATGGAGTGTGAAACTATGTAGACACAAGTTACACCAGATAGAGCAGCTGCGGTGGTGTAGTGGCTAGTCGCTCGCCTGCCCCCACCCCGCTGGTCATGGATTCGAACCGCAGCAAAAACCATCTTTGAGTCAACATGAGGAGAATTGAAGTCACTTAGAATATGAATTATGAGACACGTGGATCTTCATACTTGATTCATGGACTACAGTAAGGCTTTCGACTGGGTTCAACATCAGAAATTGTAGATTATCAGGTGAGATTTGGGATTTCCCGAACATTTGCCCCACTTGATTGAATCATAATATAAGAAATTAAAAAAAAAAAGAAAGTTGTTTCCCCCTGAAATTAAAAAAAAAAAAAAGTAATAATGCCGACGGAAAAAAACAGTACATGCAAAAAATAATAATAATAATAATAATAATAATTTACAATCAACAATGAAGAAATGGAACATGTTCCGAAGTTTGAATACCTTGGCTCAATAATCATCTACAGTGGAGGATATTACATAGAAGTCAGACGTAGGCTGGTCATAGGAATGCAGAAGTTTAACATGATTGAGGAACTATGACAACACCAGCAAACATGTTCACTTGAAACCTTTGAGAAAGTGCATCTTTCCCCTTGAAACATACGCATGTGCGTTATTGGCCATGTAGCAATCACTAAAGAAGACTTTCAGCTTAAATGTTACAGAGACATTCTTAGAATATCGTTTATCAAGAAGATAAAAAAACACTGACATTCACCCAGATTGGGGCACAGAAAGGAAATTAGCTGATATACGGCATCATGCTACTGATACTTTGGGTATATTAAACATCACAGTTGCGTAGACATAACAACCATGGTTCCTGCAAGATGAACCATCCGGTAATCCAGCATGAAGATGGACACAGGTCATTTCAGACATCTGAAGCATGAAAATGTGTAAGGCAAACCAACTGGCAAAAGATGGATACTCTTTTTTAGCGAGCCATGAGGCAGTCGAACTGGCAAAGGATAGATACTATTTTCAGCGAGCCACAAAGAGACCAAAACTGGCAAAGGACGGATAATATTTTCAGCAAGCCACGAGAAGACCAACTGGCAAAGGTCGGATAATATTTTCAGCGAGCAACGAGGAGACCAACTGGCAAAGGTCGGATAATATTTTCAGCGAGCAACGAGGAGACGAACTGGCAAAGGTCGGATACTATTTTCAGCGAGCTACAAGGAGACCAACTGGCAAAGGACGGATACTATTTTTAGCGAGCCATGAGGAGACCAACTTTTTCAAAGGACCTGCAACATGATGATTATCTATTACTGACATTCGTTAACTGAAACAACGCCTAACTATTCACGTCCTAGATATAATGTGCTATCTATTTACATGTAAATAACTGACCATGGAATAAAAATGTTTTGCATATCCTTTTCAGGACATCGCTGTCAACAACAGCATCTTTCAGCTGTATGTTGATTTCTTGGCAAGATTACGCTCAGTAGTTTGACATGGAATAGAGGGTGTTAATTCAACAGCTGACTATGGAATAAATAGTATTAAATAGACAGCTGACTATTGGAATAGAGGGTGTTATTCAGCTGACCATGGAATAGAAGGTGTTAAATAAACAGCTGCCTGTGGATTGGAGGCTGTTAACTAAACAAATGACTATAGAATGATCATCAAATTAGGTGCGTGTTCTTTAAAGGACATTGCAATAAAAGAGTGTTAAATGAACAATTGACCATGGGTAGAAAGTGATACATAAACAACTTACCATGACTAGAAAGTGATAAATGAACAACTGATCGTGAATATAGAGTGATAAATGAAAAACTGACCATGAATAGAAAGTTATAAATGAACAACTCACCAAGAACAAAGAGTGATATATGAGCAACTAACTATGGAATGAAGGGTTTTAAATAAAGAAATAACTATATAATAGTGTTAACCGTCTCCGTGGCTAAGGTCTTACTAACGCGGTTTGTGAGCCCGTATACCCGGGTTCGAAACACAGCGGTGCTAGTTTTTTCGAAAAAGGTATAGGTGCCGGTCGTTCAGAAAGCAATGGCAAACTACTGACAGTAAAATTTGCCCAGGAATCACGAACAGCGAAAATGCTGGGGTTGACTGCTACGTCCTGTGGAGGACATGCAACTAAGTAAGTGTTAAATAAACAACTCTCCATGGAAATGAGAGTGTTCAATAAACATCTGACCATGGAACAATTGACTATTGAGTAACGGGTTTTAAAGAAACAACTGACTATAGAATTAAGAGTGTTCAATAAACAACTGACCATGGGTTATAGAGAAGAGCGATAAATCAATCACTGAAAATGGAACAGAAAATGTTAAATTCAACGGTTAGAAAACTGTCACCTGGAAGGTCTGGCATTGGTGAGAGGCTGGTTTGGCTGTCTGACTTCTGACTTCATTCTTATTCCGTCAGCCATCACGAAAGGATATCCCATCAGCCCCAAGGTTAAAGCCGTTTCTATAATGTTGGTAATGCAGACCGTGTCCTGAACGTTGGCGAATTCCGAGGCCACGGGGATGAGGCTTGTCACGTGACGAGATTCAGACGTATGCTCCACAATGAAAGACAGTCCTGGCATGGAGGCAAATGATTCGGTCACTACTCTCCTGTGAAACGAAGCGGAATAAATAACTACACATATCTACAATTTCAGAGATATTAGACCTAATGATGTAATGATACGTTACCACAATCTTCACCGCGGAGATTGACATCAATTGAATGATGATGATGTTAATGAGGATACTAAACAACGCAGCATGCTTTGATCAGTTAGTTCATATTCTTCACTGCGGAGATGGCGCTAAATGATAATGATGATGATACTAAACAACTCAACTTGCGGTGATTTACTTGGTCTCTGTGTATGTGATACATAGATCAACAAAGCATGTGTTGATGATTGTTTGGGGTTAGATGTATATACACGGACCAGCTAATCACGCTGAATTGCAAACAATTAGGTATATTTAGCTCCTGCGAAAAGAAGAGACATACTAAACACAGACACAGTGTACATACCTTCAGAGAACTCCATCATACACAAGTGGAAACAATCAATAAATATATAAAATGAAATAATATAATAAAAATAAAAATAAGTACTACAGGACACAAAGGATGGCCGACGTTTCGATTCTAAGAATCTTTGTCAAGGACAGGACAACACAAATAGATAAAATATACACAACTACTTGGTTCCCATGTGGGAGCAGAAATTTCTTCATCTTTTGTCCCATAATCACGTTGAGCGATGTATTTGGTCTAGATGTGTGCGATACACTGACCAACTAATGACGTTGAGCGATGTATTTGGTCTAGATGTGTGCGATACACTGACCAACTAATGACGCTGAGCGATGTATTTATTTGGTCCAGATGTGTGTCATACACGAACCAGCAAAGCAATTTGAGGGATTAACTTGTTATAATTGCATATGACACACACACACACACAGGCTAACCAGGTTGTGCGATTTAATAAGTTGGACTTGTTCATAGGAAGGTGAAGTGTTTTGTAAAGGGCACACGTGATGAGTCATCTAGTACACAATGAATGAAGCAGACTGGCGGTGAATCACTGAAATGAACAAGTAAATAAGGCGATGCTACAAAATGATGCTTTAAAAACAGAATAAATTGTTTTAAAGATATCCACGCATACGAGGCAATCAGTTGGAAGTGAAAATATGAATAGGTACATTGCTTCTCCACATCTGAATAGATTCGGTTCCACGTTTCCATTCTACACGGTAGAGTTAAAGGACCTATAGACCGGAGGATCGACTTCATTGCACCGGGTTCTTGCCCATGTGGCTCAGTCTTCTTTCGGCAGAGCGGACTGCCGAAGCCGTCGCACAGAGCATGAACTCCGCAGCTCTAGCAAAGTTGCAAGCAAAGCAGCTCCAAAAACAAAAATTGCACTCTGAAATAAATTGTGAAGAGACTGGAGGAAGCAGAAGTGTGGATTTTGTGAAAAACGTTAAGAATATCGAGGACAGAGATAAATTGTGGGAATATCGAGGACAGAAATACATTGTGAGAATATCGAGAATAAAGATATATTTTGAGAATTTCGAGGCAGAGAAGAATGTTGAGATTATCATGGGACAGAGAAGAAATGTAAGATTATCGAGGACAGAGAAGAATGTTGAGATTATCATGAGGCAGAGAAGAGTGTTGAGATTATTATAGGGCAGAGAAAAAATGTGAGATTATCACGGGCAGAGTAGGATGTTAAGCCCATTGTGTAAAGAGATGTTGAGAATCCCGAAGACATAGATGGAATTTAAGACTGTTGAGAGCTGAGAACAATGTTTAGACTATCCTAAACAGAAAAGAATGTTGAGACTATCTTAAACAGAAAAAAAATGTTGAGACTATCGTAAACAGAAAAGAATGTTGACAACATCGAGGGCAGAGAGGAATTCTGCGATTATCAATGACGGAGAAGAATGTTGAAATTATCGAGGACAGATAAGAATGTTGTAAATATCGAGGACAAACAGTTGGTGGTCGATTCAGCAGTCGACAGCGAAAGAGGAAGTGATACCGACCGGCCGACCGATCAAGAGATAAATAGATAGATGGATGTATGGATGCATGGAGAAACAGACAGACAGACAGACAGACAGACAGACAGACAGACAGTCTCTAACAGCAGAAGTTGAAGACGACGACGACGACGACGACGACGACAACAACAACAACAACAACAACAACAACAACAACAACAACAACAAGCTAAGAAATTCTTGCTCTAAGCTGATATATCTGCTAGTGTCAACCAAACAGGAGAAGATCGATACATGACTGGCTGATTACAAGTGCCATGAAGCTTTCTCTTTAAACAATTGAGAAAACCGAAGGAGAAAACACACTTACCTGTACTTGTTGGGTGTGGCATCAATGTCACTAAAGTGTGGTTTGTACGGCAGCCAAGCTTGGTCTCCGTAGGTGAGCCGATATGATAGGATTCCATAGGTGGCAATAATTTCCTGTAAATAGCCACTATATTGTTATCGTGAATGCATGCAGTTATAGTAACGATTGTGCTTCAAAAATAACAACTTTTGTTGTCTCTCGAATTTTAGCTGATTGCGCCGTCTGCTGCAAAGCAGGTGTTTTGGTGTCTGAATGTTTCAGGAATTACGTGCAGAACAAATTGAGCATTAAGCAATGAAGCGAAACAACGACAGCAGAAGCATAGATACGTGTTACGTATGTAAGGACGATTACAAAAAAAAAAAAGTCCCGAAGCAGGAGGCTGCTATTCGTCTGTGGGGTGCTAGGATCTATACGTTTTGTAGACCTAAATACACAGAGGAATAGGTTTCTCCCTCTCTTAGCGGACGACGAACGTATTATCGAACCGCGCTCATGGCATAATGAGCGTAACCCCTAGTGATTGCACCAACGCGCTCGCATGTAGGGACGACGCGGGCCTTTACAGTACACGTAGCAGCGTTTCGAGAGGTCACCTCATGTCTTCTTCAGCCTTTATCATTGTATTCATCATTAAGTCTGAAACTTCTTGAAGAGTGCATGTCGTGTGGCATTGTTGATCATGTCTGTTCACACCCTTCTGTCTTGTGTACTGCCAGTATATTCTGTCTCTTGTCTCCTAATTGCCCATGGTTCACTTCTGAACATCAGGCTTGGAGCGATGTAGCTCTAACGAGCTGATGCTGATACCTCAGAAGTCGGAGTGGGTTCGCCTGATGGCGAGGGACACTGGTAATAAGGAGAGCTAATCTACAAGCAAACATCAGAAGAAAAAGATGGCGTGGGGAGGAGGAGAAGGAGGAAGAGGAGTAAGAAGAAGAAGAAGAAGAAGTAGAAGAGAGAGAGAAAGAGAGAGAGAGAGAGAGAGTGTGTGAGAGAGAGAGAGAGAGGGGAGGAGGAGGATGGGGAGGAGGAGGAGAGGGGAAGAAGAAGTATTAGTCGCAGAAGTAGAAGTGAGGAGGAGAAGGAGTAGTAGTAACAGAAAAAAGAAGAAGAAGAAAGAAAGAAAGAAAGAAAGAAGAAAGAAAGAAAGAAAGAAAGAAAGAAAGAAAGAAAGAAAGAAAGAAGAGGAAGAAGAAGGAAGAGGAGGAAAAGAAGGAGAAAAAAATGTGTGGAGACATGTTTTACAAGCTAGATGATAGTATGCACACCGTGTTAGTATCATGCATCCATGGCGGGAACATTTCTATGCAGCCAGTAATAACAGCTCAGCTCTTCAAGTTCACAGCATCAAGCCAATGCAGTGTGTACATCTATTTACATTTTAATCAACTGCCAAAAGCCACGAAACAATCTCGCATGCGAAAGAAATGTTGTTCTTTGCCATTACGTCTACACAGCCTTTACACAGACCACCAATTGGCAACTGCAGGGTATTCATCTAGTCCAGTGCTTCTCAATCTAGACGAGTTCATTGCCACAGAAGGCGTTACATTTCTTTTTAGCTATCAAGGTATGTTTCCCAGTCGGCTGCTCACACTTAATTTCACATTTCTGAGTTGGAATCAAGATATGTTTCCCAGTCGGCTGCTCAAACTTAACTACCAGGAATATACATTTACTTGAGCCTCTTAGTTCCATATATGCTAAATCAAGGATATGTGGTCCATAGCGACCCTATTGTTTATTTAATTATTTATTTTTTTTTTCTTTCTTTTTTTTTCTTTATTTTCTTGTTTTTTTCCCCTCTGATTCCCTTGCCGAAGCCTGACAAAGACCACAAAAAAATTCAGGGATATCGAATTATAACCATGCAGAATACAATAGGCAAGCTGCTGGAGAAGGTAATTGCCAGGAAAATATCAAGCCAACTAGAGAGGCAAGGTGTTTTCCCACCTACCCTGGGTGGGTACCGTCCAAAAAGAGAAACCTGGACCAATGCAGCAGTCTTTGCCCATGATGTCTATGAAGGTTTCCACTCAGGCACTGAAACCGTTGCTGCAGCGATTGATCTTGAGGACGCATACAACAGAGTACCACTGGATTTTTTAATGTTTCAGCTTCTTGAACTAAACGTAAGTCCATTCCTCCTTAGTTGGATCGCTGCAGCCCTCTTCCAACGGAAAGTAGTTTTTAGATGTGGCAGTTGGACTTCGGAACCAACAACAATATATCGTGGCCTACCACAGGGATCACCATTATCTCCGGTACTGTTCAACGCCTACACAGTGAGGATCACCAGTGAGCAGATTTCTGGACCTGGCAGGACATTGTCATATGCCGATGATGTTTTAGTGTATCGTCAGGGTAAGGATAGAGAGGCGGTTGCTGTGGAACTACAAACCGAACTCAATCGCATAAGTACTTGGTGTGATGAAGCTGGGGCAATGGTCAACCCAACAAAGGCAACAGTGACTTGGTTCTCGTTGAATAATCATATTGTCAACAATCCAACACCAACTGTAATGCTGTGTTCAGAGACGGTGGAAAGAACGCAGGCAATGAATTACGTGGGGATACGGTTTGATCGAAGCCTTGCTTATAATGTGCACATAGACCAGGTGATAACAAAGGCCAAGCGGGGTTTGGCAGCGATGCGGGTGATGGCGGCAGCAAACTGTGAGCAGCGCCATCTATGTCTTCTGTACGAGGGGCTGGTCATGTCTGTTTTGGAGTATGCGATGGCAATCCTGACTCTCAGCCATAAGCAGATAGAAAGGATGGAAAGGATACAGAATGAAGCTATGCGCATTATTCTTGGATGTACAAGAGATACAGCATGCAGGGCGATGCGCTACCTTCTTGATTTTCCAACCATTGAAGAGAGAATACAAGTTTGCAGGGCACGCGCCTACCTCAGAATTAACGCAAACACACAACATCCACTGCATAGTGAAATTAGGAAGGTGAAGGGCAGCAGGTTAAAAAGAGGACGGTCGTGGATGGGTCAAGCCGAAGACATTCTTCAACAGGTGTGTTCACTTGAGGACTTAGAACCTGGCGAGGAGTGGGTGCAAGTGCCAACAGACTTCTGCACATCCTTTTCAGTTTGCATCCAACTAGATAGAAAATGCAGACAAGAAAATCCGGCTGCTGTTGAGGCTGAAGTACAAGCGTTGATTTTCGAGAATTCGCTAGACGTTGACGCGGTCATCTACACAGATGGGTCGGTCGTCCGACATGTGAGAAGCTCATGGGCCTTTACAGCTCGGGCCGGAGGGAGAATTGTGAAGGAGGACTCTGGTGCTTTCACTGAAACCACAAGTAGCCTGACCATGGAAATCATGGCAGTAAGTAAAGCAATAACATGGCTCGAGACACAGACATTCACTAGGGCTTGTTTCCTTAGCGACTCAATGAACATGATCAAGAGGATAGAGGAGGGGTCGATCCGAAGAGAATGGTTGCTGCCTCTGAAGCGGTCTCGGCTGGCAAAGATTAGTTTCATCTTCGTGCCAGGGCATGTGGGAGTACAAGGAAATGAGCGGGCTGACAAGCTCGCAGGTGAGGCTACTGTGGAGGGCGGACGCGCCATGGACCAGGCTGACATTCTGAATGCTCTACGAGAAGTGAGACTTTTGCGAGAACCAAGTGATGACTGTGAATCTACAACAATGGCCAGACTGCGAGAGCAGCAAATTAAAAGAGGGGTGGCCAAACAAGAACACTACGCAGGAAGCCAAAGAGGATTGATAAACCAACACAGAACTGGCGTCGTTAGCCGCGACACGCTGCGGGATTTGCTGAGGAGGGGATCCGAGCACTTATGGACTGAATGGTTCGATGTGCAACGAGGATGATCTGTCGACTAACTAACTAACTAACTAACTTATTTTTGTTTTCAATATCCTATTCACCCCTCCTGGGTTATAATTTATAAATATATATAATTCGTTTTACATAGTTTAGCATTCATTTTATGTATAATTTGTCACTGATATTGTTTTTCAATATATGTTATATTGATCTATTATGTATGTACAATCAGACTCACTGTATCTGGTTAAAAGTACGGTTTACGTTTAGTTTGTAGTTATCGTGGCCAGCTTTGATCTTAGTCACCTGGGAAGTGCGGGGAGTGGGGGGGGGGGGCACTTAGCTAAAGAGCTTTAGTCACAAATGTAATCCGGTGTCACTGAATTGGTTATAATGTAAACATTTTATGTTCTCAAGCCAACCGGTGGAGCCTTTCGAACACAACTGGCATAAGGCTGTGTGACCTGGAGGTGTGGAAGCTGGTCAAAGTCCAATGTATTCAACATTGCCTTTCTACCTCCATACATTTCTATGATATTCATCTCAAGTGCGAAGACATGGGCTTACAATTGTCTCTCCTTTCTCTCTCCTCTTTCTGGAGATTATTAGAAATATTTCTCGCTGGCCACTTTGGCATCCTCCCCATCAGATGTGTAACAAACCCTTCAGTTTCGTTACCAAGTTTCCTGCTAAGGATGATTGCAATCTCCTCGCAAACCCATTTGTTCGTGTGAAGGTCATTTGTTAGCCTCGTGTAATTAGCCAAACATTAATCCAAAAAAAAAAGTTTTGTTAGGGCTCAAAATGTTTTCATGTTTGCATTTTTGTGGATTTTTTAATGTGATATAGTGTGATATGTCCATGTGATAAAGTACAATTTCCCACAGCTAAATACGATACGAGGAAACAAATAAAACTGTAACTATAGCTACAGAAATATACGGAGTTCAGGAGTGAGACCACAAGCATTAACTATTGGATAACCCTTGATTTAGCCGGTTCTAATGTGCACCACCACAAAAGGGGACGTAATTTCTTTTGTCAGTCTTTTGTCGCCACACAAATTCTATAACCCCGAGATTGCCGTTGTTCTCCTGGAAATCGTGTGCAGGCCGTATCTGTGGTTGCCCCAACTTTAGTTTATTGGTAAATTAAAACTGAGTTACATTTCTAAAGCGTGAAATCGACATACTCCACTACACTTCCTGAAATGTGTTTTGTATATCCTGTTTGCAGAAAATTGCAGTCAACACCAGCATTTTCCAGCTGCTAATGATGTCTTGGCAAGTTTTAAGTTCAGTAGTTTGCCATTGCTTTCTGGACGACCCGCTCACGTATCTTTTCGTAAGAAACCAACGCGACGCGATCCGCTGCCTAATCTCGCGTAGCTGTGTTTCGTACGTGGGTATACGGAATTACGAACAGCGTCCTTAACGCCTTCGCCAGGGAGACCGACATAAACGTCCTTACATATAATAATACAATAAAACTTCGATTAACCGTCACCGTCAGGACCTGGGGTATGACGGGTAACCGAATAGACGAATAACAGAAATCTCTTAATATATATGTACAGTAACGTGATTTTACTGAGGGCTTGGGACTAAAATGAACATAAAATCCGTGAACATTGAATAATACATACATATTGTATTTAATTTTACAATACTATCAACATAAACTTCAGTATTAGAGTAATCATGTAGAAAAATGTATTGTAATACTATAAACGTAGGGTAGTATCTCCTTCTGTGTATTTGAGGCTCAAGCTTTCTGCACGGCCATGTTCCCTATCTTAGGCAGAAGTAGGATCTGTGTTGCATTTACCTCCACTTGCATTTCAAACTAGTCGATGCACTTATAACATTGTTTCTGCTTCTGAGTGGCTGGTTGTAGGTTTTTGGTTAAGAACTGATCTTTCATCGTCATCAATTCCTTTTTCTTCAATGGTAGTCACACTAGAAATAATACCATAATTGTTCAAAATTTCAAAGCCTCCATCCAATTTGTCACATTCCAACAAATCTGTTACGCCCTCTGGCGTAATGTGTTCACTGTTTAGTCCTACATTGTTGCACTGTTTGTTGGTTGATACTCACGCATTGTTTTGGTTTTTAGACGATGACGGAAAACATAAACTTGAGGTGCCGGGGCCCATAAGGGAAGCAAAGAATAGCAACACTGTAGCCTACCACGCATGTCGTAAGAGGCGACTAAGGAGGCTTGATGGTTCCGTCGCCCTGCTACTGAGTGAGTGCGTGGTGTGACACTGTGAGCTGTGAGTTTCATGTGAAATGCTTTTGAATCTGCCCGAGGTTTTTTGGAACGTGACTGCATGTTCGGAGCGATGTGAAGTTGGAACTGCGACTAACTAACTAATAAACTTGAGGTTAAACGAATGACGGTTAATCGAAGTTTTATGTTACTGAGAAGTTCTCAAGACGTAATTAAGATGATGTAAATCAATAGATATTGATTGGAAATCACAGAAGATGGGGAAAATGGTTGAGATATAAGAAGACGATTCAAATGTTAGTAGTTTACTAAATATAACGTTATCGTCTTAGCAGTTTCCTTGAATGACTCATAATCATCATGTGGCGTGTCGACTAGCGAGGGCGGTCATGTTTCGCCATCTCACACGATCACCAGAGTCGTGGATCAGCTCTGTGTTCTTGTCTCGACCATGCCACATGGCCAAGCCATCCAGATATTTACTACTCTGCCTTTCCCTTGTTCTTCCCCCCTCAATCTTGCCAGTTGTCACCAAGTTGTCCAATTTATTTCTTCCCATAACGTGTCCAAAAATTGTGACTGTCTACGTCTAATTTCTCTAATCAGTTTATGGTTTTCATCTGTTTCTTGTAGGACTTGGTCATTGGTTTTTATGTCTGTCCTTTTTCCTGAGAAACCAAATTTCTACAGCCATTAGATGTTTTTCAGCTGGTCTGCTCATTGTCCACGCTTTTCACCCATACAAAAGCACAGGTTATGTATAGCACTTCAACACTCTTTTTTATTCCGTTGTAAATGACTCTTTTTATATGTTTTACATCTTGCAAAAGACTACCTTTGTCATGGCGATTCTTGCTCTAATCTCATCAAGGCATCTCCCATCAGATATTATGACTGTTCCTAGATAACTGTACCCATTCACCATAGCTGTTAAATTAATGTAAATATCCCAGACTGATCGTGTCACAGAAATGGCTAAGGTTCAACAATAGCAGGCAGGATATTTGCTGGCTCCAGTACAGAACAGACATGGCCAGTGAGGCCACTGTTTACAAATGTGCAAGTGGTTGAATCTCCACTGATCTGTATGTCTGTGTCGTTCTGTCTGTGTTTGGATGTTTCTGTCTGGCTGTCTGTTTCTGTGTGACTGAAGGTTGGTCTTTCTATCTTTCTGTATGACTGTCTATCTGTTTATTTTTCTCTGACTATAAGTCTATTTCTGTTTGTTGTCTGTCTGGACGTCTATCTATCTAGACAAATAAATAAAGAAATAACCAGACAGACAGACAGACAGACAGACAGACAGACAGACAGACAGACAGACAGACAGACAGACAGACAGACAGGCAGATATAGAGAGATAGATAGATAGATAGATAGATAGATAGATGGATGGATAGATGGATAGATGGATAGATAGATAGATAGATAGATAGATAGATAGATAGATAGATAGATAGATAGATAGATGGGTCTGAGGGTTAATATGTAGGTAGGTGGTTTAGGAAAACAAGAGTCAGTTACTGTGTATGCACACTTAGCTACAGAAACAATACAGCACAGACCTGCAGCTTCTGGCTGTACCACTGAATCGCGCCTTCTGTAAAGACATCCAAGATGGCGGCTAACCCTCCTTGGAACCTGGTCAACCCAGTCACCTCCCCTCCAGCGTCCTTGACAAACACGGAAGACGCTATTCCCTGGGGAAACATAACTCATGGTTACTGTCAGTTAATGGGAGTAGTCATTGGGGTGTTTACCACTCTTTCCTCTCCTGTTAGCTGTTACTTTAACTCTTTCTGTCTCTTCCAGGAGTTGGTGCACTCTGCTGAGATTCTTCTTGTGTGATCTGACGGAGAAGATCAAGGACGAAGGCATCCCTTTGCAATCATTATGATCCCTTACAAACAGAGAGGTAATAAAATAAGAAAATGACTGTATCATAAAAAGACTACTGAGTGATCGTGTAAGATAAGAGTTCTAGAACATTCGGGGACAGGGTGACTGAAATGGTATAACAACTGTCATGTCATAAATCATCTCTCAGTGAAAGGGTTCATATATATGCTGTGTCTAGTTACTGAGTCCTAAGTCTGGTACGAGGTTGTATTGAACACGTCCATGCTGGATGCCGCTGGTCGTCATGTCCTTCCGCAGACTTCTGTCTCGTGTACTGCCAGTCATTTCTGATACAGATTGTTCTCCATGTCATGATGTTAAACTGCCTAGTATCATTTCTCTTGACCTCCCTCTGCCTCTCTTGCTAATTTTCCAAAAATGTTGGTGGCGAAGTAGAGTTACCCCCTATCAAATAATAATAATAATAATAATAATAATAATAATAATAATAATAATAATAATAATAAGTCTTTATTTTCAAAGGGTTAAGAATTGGGCACGCAGGCCCGTCTGACATTCTGCCCTTCTTCTCTATTTCCTCTCATACATTCTTTCATTCAACATCACTTATGAAGCAACTTTTGACAACAAAAGAACATTAAAACGCATGAAAAATAATCAATAACAAATGACTCACTGAAGCAGTTTTTAACATGGGCATTATAAATACCTAAGGAGGGTGTAACGTGCCATACATAAGGGAATGTTTTTTGGCTAGTTGTCGTTTGAGATAAGTTACCATTATTGTCTTTTTTGTGTTGTTTGTTATGGGGGCATGTAGTCTGTACTAAGGTAGTGTTCAAACAGGTTGCGAATGTATGTATCATGATTGGTGGTGTCTTTGATTTCTTGTGGAAGATTGTTCCACAACTGAGCGGCAGAGTATGCTAAGCTTGTTTTATATAAGTCTATCCTAGGTTTAGGGACATGAAGTATATGTAGTCGTTCGCTATGTCTAGCGTTATATTTAAACAATGGCCAAAGGTAGCTTGGAGCATTTTGAAATAGGATTTTGTGAATTAGTTTGGTTTTATTAAAAAGCAGGCGCTTGTGGAGTGGCAGTAACCGGAGACGTTTATATAGGTTAGAATTGTCGGTAAGCTTTTCACCATTAATTAAACGCACTGCCCTTTTCTGGAGTGAATATAGGCGTTTTGTTATTGATTTGGAGCATCCATCCCAGACTGTGGAGCAGTAATCAATATGTGTTTGTATATGAGAAGTATAGAATATCTTTCTTGTGTTTTCGTCAAGGAAATTTTTAATTTTGGCAAGTTGGTATACTTTTTTGGCTATTTGTTTAACTAGAGCATGAACATGTGAGTTAAAAGTTAGATTTTGATCTATGATAACACCCAGTGTCTTGTGCTCGGTGACACTTTCTACAGGCGTGCTGCCAATGTGCAGCTGAAGAGTTCTCTGCGAGTTTAGAGTGTGAAGTCTTTGCCTGGTTCCTATTAACATAGACTTTGTTTTAGTAATGTTAATTTGCATGCGGTTTGCATGACTCCAGTTAACTACTCTAGTTATTTCCTGTTGCAAGGATAATTCTAGCACATTACGATCAACAGCGTTTGTATATACTGTGCAGTCATCAGCAAATAGATCGCAGGACGACGACAGATTTAATGGAAGATCATTTATATAAATGGCAAATAATAGAGGGCCAAGAATAGACCCCTGAGGTACTCCAATATTAATGGTAATGGCTTGAGATAAAACTTTATTGTGTGATACTACTTGCTTTCTGTCTAATAAGAATGATTTTATTAATGTCACTATATTAAAACTTACTTTCATTGTTTCTAGTTTTTTAATTAGAATAGTATGATCTATCATATCGAATGCTTTCCTAAAGTCTATAAACACCGCTCCACATAGAGTATTGTTGTTAATATTTTGATGCCAGTTTTCTATCATGTTTGTTAGTGCCGTATGGCAAGAATATTTTGGCCGAAATCCTGACTGACTGTCAACTATCAGTTTATGGCGAACTAAGTGATCTAGTGTTGTTTTGTGGATGTGCTTTTCTAGCGGTTTGGATAATGAGGATAATATGGAAATTGGTCTATAATTACTCATGAGACGATCGTCTAGAGGACCAGCTTTTAAATGAGGATACACTTTAGCGATTTTAAAGGCTGATGGGAAGTGACCTCTGGTTAGACATTGATTATATATAAAAGTTAGTGACTCGCAGATCGCCGGTGCAGCATGGCGAAGGATCCGACTACTAATTCCATCTAGTCCTGATGAGTTATTGTTTTTTAGATTACGGAGATGAGTAAATACTTCAGTTGTCGTCATTAGCGGTATGTTGGAGGAAATGTGTCCATAGCATTTGTTCTCACAGAATGATGATAATAAAGATATGTCATGAGGCGCATCTGGTATTGCAGCCTTCAGTTGGTTTATGTCGGACTGAAAGTATCTACTGAATTGATCACATGTAACCTGATTTGATGGTAATGATTGTGATGATTTGTGTTTGTTTGTCAAGGTATTAATTGCTTTCCATATATCTTTAGTGTTGGTTTTATCTATTACTATGTTCTTAAAATAGTTTTTCTTTTCCTTCCGAATAACATATTGAACTTTGTTTCTCAGACTACGGTACATAGTTAGATCTCTATTTTTGTGAGCCCTGTCGCGATCTCTCATAAGTTCAACTACCTCCTGTGTGATCCATGGGGGTTTTGTGTGATGTTTAACACGAACTTCCTTAAATGGAACATGTTTATCAAATATACTTAGAAAGGTCTTTAGCCAGTGGTCCAGAGCATCGTCTGGGTCAGGAAGCTGGTAAACATAATCTAGAGATGAGTTGACCAAATCTTGTAAGAAGACGTCTCGATTGAAATTTTTGTAATTTCTATATTTTATGCTTATATGTTTGTGTTTGGGAGTTTTGGTGCCCCTTTTCGACCACGTGCAACATACTGGATAGTGATCGCTCATTGCATTGATAGGTACACTACATTCTGTGATGTTATCAGCACACGTAGTATAAATATGATCTATAAGTGTTGCAGATGATTTAGTGATTCTAGTGGCTTGTTTGACTAACTGTTGGAAATTATATGACTCTATTATGTTTTCCCATGTTTTGTTTGATTTGTTAGCGTCTACGTTGAAGTCACCTAGCAATATTATTTCCCTAGCATTACTAAAGACTACATCGTAAGGCATCTCGTTCCTTCCGCTAGCCTATGGATTTCAGTATTGTTTCTTCATCTATCTCCTAGCATCGTTGGAAGGAAGACTAGAAATTGAAATGGGATATGATCGTTTGAAGGAAGACTAGAAATGGGATGTGATCGTTTGAAGGAAGACTAGAAATGGGATGTGATCGTTTGAAGGAAGCATATTAACGAAATGTAATCGTTGGAAGGAAACACAGTGATGGGATGTGCCAAAAAGAGGTATCTCAATGTTTGTTTGTTTTCGTAAAGGTTCAATTTCATCCTACCACTTCATATTCCTCCTTGTCGCCTTCTTCTGCTCTTGCTGCTCCTGCTCTTTCTTCGATGTTATCGAGCTGAGTTATAATATAGCCAGAGCTTTATTAAGCGCCCCATAACCGTAATGTCTGTACTTCAGATATTCCATTTACATATCTTTTTCTATGACAACTTTCTCTCCCCCCCCCCCCCCCACCCCACCAACCACCCAGCGGTATGTGAGCGCTATTATTTTGTCTGAGATCAGTGTGGCCGAGAGGTTTAACGTGCTCGTACTTGAACCTCAAGTACAGTGACGGCCGGGTAGTGGGTTCAATTGGTCAGTTGGACTTAAAACGTTGACTTCTAGTTCAGAAAGCAACGGAGAATTACTGACTGTAGAATATCATACTGGGTTTGACCGCAATATCCTGTAAAGGACACGCACATTACGTTGTGTGGGACACTTTTGGTAGTCGTGATTTGACTAAGCCATTCTCCGTGCTGTCTTTGATGAATTCTGACACTGGTATTAATTACATTGACTTGTTTCCTCATACCAGCAACTCTTCTCTCTCTCTCTCTCTCTCTCTCTCTCTCTCTCTCTCTCTCTCTCTCTCTGTCTCTGTCTGTCTATCTCTGTCTCTGTTTGTCTGTTTGTCTGTCTGTCTGTCTGTCTGTCTGTCTCGTGAGTGCAAGCCATCTCGGAATAGTTTGTTTTATTTAAAATGTCAGATCTGTTAATACTCATAATGCTGATCTGTCTGTCTGTCTGCGTGCCTGTCTGCCTCTTTGTCTATCTGCCTGCCTGTCCATTCGTCCACCAGTGTGTCCGTTCACAAATGAACGATGCCGTGTGGTCAATATTTGCCATTAAGTGCATGAGTAGTAGCCTAATGTGTCGCCTGGATTTGTGTTGAGTTTGAGTGTGTGTTGTGTACCCTTGATAGACTTCATTCATCTGATTATTCGTATTCATCTAACGCTGTAGTAGAGCTTCTCTGGCTATAGAAACGCTTTTAAAAACAGAGTCCTAATAAGTATCACAAAAACCACTACCACTAACAACAATAACAACAGCAACATCAGCAAGAACAACAAAGATAAAAATAAGATAACGAATGCAAGGAATACAAGTCTTACTTGATGAAAGTTTTGGCTTGTATACTGAAAGTACGGGCTGATTGAGATGGTCAAGCTACTGTCCGTGTACTTCAACATCTCCAATATTTCTGTCACATTAAAAAAATTTTGTACGTTAAACGCCAGGTCGCCTTGAGACTTCTGCCAGTCCCCGTCAAGTGTGATGTGATTTTCTTGAAACCCCAGTTCTGTGATGTTCTGTAGCAGTCCAATAACGTGGTCTTGGGTGATATTGCTTGTTGAAGCACAGTTCTTCATCGACCAGTGCGGGCCCCGAAGCATGTGATCAGATGGGTAGGGCAACCCATTTGGGGGTGCCAGGATAGTCTGCATGAAAATATGCGTCTTTAGGGAGTCTGCCCCGTTGCACAGTATATAGTTCATATCCGGGTAGTCGTAAGAATTTGTTTTGTGATAAAGTGGACCGGAGAAATTAGACATCATGCAGAGCTGGTTATCGCCTGATTCATTCCACGTCACTCGAATTGGGCTGTTGGCGTTGATGTAGATGGCAGCCCCACTGGACGACAGCCAATAGAAATCAACGACACTGTTGAATACCCCATTGTTGCTGAGTGTATAGTTCTTCTTTGGCTGAAAATAAAACTCTCCTGTAATGGGAAATGAACTCTCACTCTGGTTTGTAGGCCCATACCACTTGTCTTTGTGTATATAGAAGCAGTCGTGCGGGGCATACTGCATGGAGAATGAATGGTTAGATGATAATAATATACTGCAGGCATGTGCATCAACGAAACATGAATTTGAGATTACAAAAATTAATAGGACTTCACTTTCGAAAAAACAACAAAAAACACACACACTAACAAAGCAGTTACATAATTATATAAAAAAAGAACATGTTTGCACATATTTCATAAGCTTCTGTAACGACAAAGATCGGTTCTGTTCACGACATCGGTGTCTGAATTCTTGTATTTGTGTTCATAATTATTTATATGATGTATTTTATGTAAAACGAACTTTGTGAATGATGGAATATGTGAATATGCTAGATCACAAGACGTCATTCATGTCTGAAAGATATTTCTAGACGTCATGATAATCAGTTATCTTCGTCCTTCACATTTATCCCTTATAAACATGACGATCATTTTTAATGTACATTTATTGTTCATTTTAATTTCCTATTAGTTGTCTTAATATATATGTTTGTTTAAACACAGAAGTCACAAACAAAAGTTGCACGATTTATTACCTGGTATATTTCGCTGCATTTTGTCGAGTGCATAATGCTGAGTTATAAATCATATGACGTGAATAAATGAATTATTCATTGTCTGAATAGTCATATTCATATTGAACATTGATAATGTTCGATTTTGTGGTATTTGTTATCCCCACGGTAATCACAAATTTAAAACGAAGTCTTTCTAATTGCACAAAATTGTTTGGAATCGCCTAATTGCCTTGGGCTCGGCATATTTGAGCAAGCATTTATTGTTCTTCAAATATAATATTCGAAATTCATTTTCTTTATTCTATATGGCCGAAAATTAACAGATGTTGAAAGATGGCCGAGCTTACTATTTTATGTCGAAATATGGCAGGCAATAAATTATGCAATATTTTGTTTGTAACTTCTGTGTTTACATTCATTAAAGGGATACATTGTTTTGAATTTATGTTTGTATTTATTTTATATTCTACTGAAAAATACCACCATTTGTATTTATATTTAGATTCTAAAGTCACATTGAGACAGTAAGATAATAATCAATTGCTGGATAGTTTACCAGAAGCAGCTAGAGACACATTGAGACAGTCCGAGAATAATCCATTGCTGGATAGATTGTCAGGAGCAGCTAGAGACACATTGAGACAATCGGATAACAATCCATTGTTGGATAGTTTACCAGGAGCAGCTAGAGACACATTGAGACAGTAAGCTGTGTCACCAGGACAGTAAGCCGTTCAGGGGATGAGGACAGTGCTATTGATCTGGCGCTGGTTTCTCCTTCACTCACTACAGTGTGTAGATCGAGTGTCCTAGGACACCACGGCAGCGACCACCACCCTTGCAGCATATTGGTGGAGAAAGGCAGAACCAGGAAGCACAAGTTAACGGTCAAGACTTTCCAGTATGACAGTACAGGCCAAGATGTGGTGAGTAAAATAAGACGTGACAAGCGCAGAAAGCTTCAGGGCAGGAAAAAAAGCTGGGAGCAGCCACCGTGGTGGAATCTTGAGATGGAGAAGGCGTGGTTGGATAAACGTGGTGCTGTAAGGCGATAGCAAAATGCCAAGAAGAACAGAGCTGGCCATCCCAGTCCCTGCATGCACTTAGAAAGAGAGATGCACACAAAAGTAAGTTATTTCAAAAAATCTGGTCACGGTGGTTAAAAGTGAAAAATGGGCAGAGGTGTGTCAAAGAGTAAGCACAGACAAGTCGCTCTGCGGCGAAGCGGTCAAGCCGTTTGACTCGTGCTCCGAAGGTTGTGGGTTCGATTCCGGGCCGCGTCCTTCGGTTAACGAGTTAAATGTTTCGGAGACGGTCGTCGCTAAAAGCTACGGAGCTCGTGCTTTGTGCGACGCTTTCCGTGCTGCGGAAAGAGACCGAGCCATATGGGATAAAACCCGGTGCAATGAAGTCGACCCTCTAGACTTTTAAGCGACTTTTACAGACAAGTCACTGAAATTGTTCTGGCGGCTACATAAAAGCATGAGCGGGGTAGTCAAGAATAAGAGCATTTCTGACTTCCAAGGTGCTGACCTCATCTGGCAGAGGACTGACGAGGACAAGGGTAAAGCCCTCTTTGAACGCTATCTAGAGCAGAGCAACCAGACAGACATGAGAGGCCGAAATCTTGCCAAGGAGGTCACGTCAGACAGGTGCAAGGCCCAGAACACTTCGGATGAAGACACAGTGACAGTGAAAGAACTAACTAACTAACTAACTAACTAACTAACTAACTAACTAACTAACTAACTAACTAACTAACTAACTGAGACAGTAAGATAATAATCAATTGCTGGATAGATTGTCAGGAGCAGCTAGAGACACACCGAGACAGTCTGAGAATAATCCATTGCGGATAGTTTACCAGGAGCAACTAGAGACACATTGAGACAGTAAGATAATTATCCATTGTTAGATAGTTTGCCAGAAGAAGCTACAGACACACTTAGAGAGACCGATAGTAATCCATTGTTGGATAGTTTGTCAGGAGCAGATAGAGACACACTGAGACAGTAAGATAATAATCAAATGCTGGAAAGTTACGAGGAGTAACTAGAGACACATTAAGACAGATAATTATCAACTGTTGGATAGCAAAACAAGAGTAGTTTGAGACACATTGAGACAGATGATTATCAACTGTTTGATAGCAAACAAGAGCAGTTTGAGACACATCGAGACAGATAATTATCAACTGTTTGATAGCAAAACAAGAGTAGTTTGAGACACATTGAGACAGATGATTATCAACTGTTTGATAGCAAACAAGAGCAGTTTGAGACACATCGAGACAGATAATTATCAACTGTTTGATAGCAAAACAAGAGCAGTTTGAGACACATTGAGACAGATAATTATCAACTATTTGATAGCAAAACAAGAGCAGTTTGAGACATATTGAGACAGACAAAGAATAACCCAGTCTAGGCTACATAACAAGAACAGAGAGTTGGGATGTATTGCAACAGTTGAGGGAAATGAGGGATTATTTCCACCACATCATGAGAAGTAAAATAAAAACTGGAACATACTGTAACAACTGATAATGAGAATGGTAAAACGCGATAGAGAATGGTAGGGAGAGAGATTTTAACATCTTTGCATCAAGACCATCGACATGACATGAATTCCTACATTCTTCTGAATATCGATGCTGTGGAGAAACATAATCATCCGCGACAGTTTACATTTGCACTTGATGATGATGGCAGTGACGATGTTGATGTTGGTCATTTTGATGATGATGACGGTAATTGTGATGATGATGGTGATGATGATGATGGTGATATGGTGGTGATGATGATGATAATGGTGGTGATGATGATGACGGTAATTGTGACGATGGTGGTGATATGGTGGTGATGATGATGACGGTGATCGTGATGATGATGGTGATGATGATAGTGGTGATGATGATGACGATGGTGATGATAATGTAGATGGTGTTGAAGATGGCGGTGATGATGATTATGGTGATGATGAAGGCGATGATGGTGATGATGATAATAGTGATGATGATTATGGCGATGATGATAGTGGTGATGATAATGTAGATGGTGATGAAGATGGCGATGATGATGACGGTGATGATGAAGCGATGATCGTGATGATGATGATAGTGATGATGATAAATGTGATGATGATAGTGGTGATGATGATGACGATGGTGATGATAATGTAGATGGTGATGAAAATGGCGATGATGATGATGATGGTGATGATGAAGGCGATGATGGTGATGATGAAGGCGATGATCGTGATGATGATGGTGATGATGATAATGGTGATGATGATAGTGGTGATGATAATGTAGATGGTGATGAAGATGGCGATGATGATGATGGTGATGATAAAGCGATGATCATGAAGATGATGGTGATGATGACGATAAAGGCTACGATGATGGTGATGATGATGGTGATTGTGATGATTACGGTGATTAGGTGATGTTGATGATGGTAATGATGATGGTTATGGTAATGATGATGTGGTGACGCTGATTATGATGATGGTGATGATGAAGATGGTGATGATGAAGATGGTGATGATGATAGTGATGAGGATGATGATGAGGATGATGATAATGCCGCTAATGATGGTGGTGATGATGACGGGTTTGATGATAATGATGGTGATGATGATGATGGTGTTGATGATGATGGTGATGATGATGGTGATGGTGATGATCATGATCATGATGGTGATGATAATGATGATTATGATGGTGATGATGATGGTGGTGGTGATGATGATGATGGTGGTGGTGATGACGATGATGATGATGGTGATGATGATGACGATGATGATGATGATGGTGATGATGATGATGATGATGATGATGATGATGATGGTGATGGTGATGATGATGATCATGATCATGATGGTGATGATAATGATGATTATGATGGTGATGATGATGGTGGTGGTGATGATGATGATGATGATGGTGATGATGATGATGATGGTGATGATGATGATGATGATGATGATGATGATAGTGATGATGATGATGATGATGATGGTGATGATGATGATGGTGATGATGATGGTGATGATGATGATCATGATCATGATGGTGATGATAATGATGATTATGATGATGATGTTGATGGTGGTGGTGATGATGATGATGATGGTGGTGATGACGATGATGATGATGGCGATGATGATGATGATGATGATGATGATGATGATGATGATGATGATAGTGATGATGGTGATGGTTATGACGATGATGGTGATGGTGATGATGATGATGACGATGATGCTGGTGATGATGATGACGATGATAGTGATGATGATGATGATGATGATGATGATGATAGTGATGATGATGATGATGACGACGATGATAGTGATGATGATGATGATGATGATGATGATGATGATGGTGGTGGTGGTGCTGATGATGGTGAGGATGATGATGATGATGGTGGTGATGTTGATGATGGCGATGATGATGATGATGATGGTGATTGTGGTGATGATGATGGTGATGATGATGGCGACTGTGGGGGTGATGATGAATCAACGTTGATCCTTTTTGTTGGTGTATGGAGATGTTGAGAGAATATGATGCTGAATGGGTTGGCAGAGAAGCACTGTAATTAGTTAGTAATGGATATCACCAAGAAAATAGGAAACCGACTGTCTACAGTGGACATGACGGCACACGGCCGGACATACATACACACCAGAAACAATTGTCTTACCCGCGGCCCAAGACTAGCCCACGAAATATTGTAACACTGGACATCTTGGCTTTTCAGGTTAACGATCTTCAACTCAGCCTCGTTTTTCCACAGACATTCCTTGTAGTTGGGGTCTCCGTTTGAGACGATAGGGCAGTGTAGTGGCAATATCCAGGACGGAATATCCAGCCCTAGATGACCATGGACACTGGCTCTACTTGTGGGATCTGAAACAAGGGAACAATGAGTGGTGAAAGTGGTGGTTTCACATCCCTACTAATCTTACATGATTTATAACGGTGAACGAAATGGTTTCACATCTCAACTCATCTTATATTATTTAGTGTACGTTGTTAGCAATCACAGGACGTGGAGTCTGCCCCATGTTTGATGCCGGGACTATCTTTCTAGGTTTCCTATGACTTTAAAGACTGATGGTCAGGTGCATACACGTGGTGGGAGCTGGGGTAGCGTAGTGACTAGCACGCCTGCCTGCCGGCCATGCTGCATGTGTTCGAATACCCATCTAGACGGATTTTGAAGGGAAAAAATAATAACGTGGGCTTCTAGCCTAAAATGGTACCAGGAAATTTCCGGGGAAGTCAAGGCAAATCATCCTGAAAACAAACAGCACACACGAGCTGTTAGTACCCCAATAAAGGATTACACTACCCTGTATAGGAAGTTCTCTAATTCCCAAATAGTGTACTGACTGCATCCTGCTGATCTCTAAAGGTGCAGTTCCAGATCAACAGAAGATCTAATACACGGAAGCGGCTAAACATCCATGTGTAGTACGAAACCAATCCTTGTGTAAACATAAAACCAGACGATTATGTGATGTCTCTGCGTTTATAGAAGCCTTTTTGTATTACAGGGAATGCTCACGCACATATTCTGTCATTCCTTGAGGACCGATCGACATACTTGTGGCTGTTTGGAAGCGTTGGATGTGCATCCGGTGTAGATGGAACGGGCACGCTTGACATTCACACCGTGATATCGTGGAATCGTCTACGAAGCTACCACAGAAAGGCCACACTAGTCAACACACGCCAGGAATAAGTCGGATGCGTCGACAGAAAGGCGCAAAAATCCCCATCTCCGATGTTTTAGTATTCATTTTGTAAACGATAACATTTATTATTATACACGGATATAGCCGTCACAGAAAAGAGAGAGCAACAAATAGGAGAACTAGTGCTCACATTGCGCGTGTTAAGAATCCATTGGCACCTTGACAAGAGTAAGCCGAATAAGGCACTGCTCAGTCCAAGTTTCTAAATGAGAAAATCAACACACACATCATGTTGATGGCATGTGTGATTCACTTTTGTATCTTTGTCAGTAGTACCAAGTTCGTACACTGTGCTGAGATTCTCACTGTGTCATCTATAAGAGGAAACTGAGACATTTATGGAGATATCCGAGTGCAGAGAAAGCCTGGTATAAACCAAACCGCGGAGAAAGCACAACAGGAGGTTTCTTATCATCAGAAATAATTCCCTTTCGCTGAATGCTTCGGCGCCTGTACTTCTCTGACATTCTCTGGGGCCCACTCGGGTCGTGACTTCGGGAATCTTTCGCCAATAGTTCCAACTTCGAGACATGTTAATCGATTTTCGTACTTATTCCCCAAATTAGTCGCTGTGTGTGCCTGCCCACAAGGTATCCAGCCCTCTCAGAGGCGAACATTATAAATTCAGTTTCTCGTGACCTACAAAAAATTATCACGGCGCCTTCCCTTTGACCACAAGAAAGACGGCTCATTTTCCCTTACCGTTTTGCCTCAGTTGCCACCTCCACATAGGCGGTTGGCTATAAACCAGTAGACGTAATTTCCGCCATGTTGCCTTATTCGCACCCTGTTCACAGTTGAAGGAGCCATCCTCAAGCAGTGGGCTAATATAATCGCGGGCTTGGGCTTCCCTCCCTTAACCCTGTCAGCTGAGGGGTGCGGTCCTCGCAAAACGTTTTGCACCACCACTACCGACTTTGTATTTTGGCTGCAGAGGTTGGACTTCGGATATTTCTCCACCCCAGTGATCGTTGACAAAACAGCCATCCTTAACCACACTTGAAACCAAACTGTGTTTGATGAAAATCCAAAATAATTTTATCTAAAAGAGTAACGATTGTAAGCGTAAATGCTGACTATGCCAGATTACCTGCAAGAGTGATCTCTCGTGTCCGGGGGTTGAAAAAGATAGCTTGGCTGGCGTAGAGCTGTTCCTGGGCCATAATTCTGAAATGCCAGGAGAGGCTGACGGACAGGGTCGTGATTAGAAAGATGGTGCAGACAAAGATATGGAGACGATACGTTTTTAACAGTTCTGTTAGCGTATTGGCTTTCTGTGGAAATAAATGATACATGAGATTAATACATGTAAGTAGAGCACACCTTCAACAGACATCACTTATCCATATTTGGTGGTAGACTGATGAGTAAAGTAAGTTGAACACACCTTCAACAGACACCACTTATCCATATTTGATGGTAGATTGATGAGTAAAGTAAGTAGAACACACCTTCAACAGACATCACTTATCCATATTTGATGGTAGACTAATGAGTAAAGTAAGTAGAGCACACTTTCAACAGACATCATTTATCCATATTTGACGGTAGACTGATGAGTAAAGTAAGTAGAGCATACCTTCAACAGACATCACTTATCTATATTTGATGGTAGACTGATGAGTAAAGTAAGTAGAACACACACTTCAACAGACATCACTTATTCATATTTGATGGTAGACTGATGAGTAAAGTAAGTAGAGCACACCCACGACAGACATCACTTATCCATATTTGATGGTAGACTGATGAGTAAAGTAAGTAGAACACACCTTCAACAGACATCACTTATCCATATTTGATGGTAGACTGATGAGTAAAGTAAGTAGAGCACACTTTCAACAGACATCACTTATCCATATTTGATGGTAGACTGATGAGTAAAGTAAGTAGAGCACACCTTCAACAGACATCACTTATCCATATTTGATGGTAGACTGATGAGTAAAGTAAGTAGAACACACGCTTCAACAGACATCACTTATCCATATTTGATGGTAGACTGATGAGTAAAGTAAGTAGAACACACCCACGACAGACATCACTTATCCATATTTGGATACACTCACCAGATATCACCACCTCACTATTTGTAGGTCACAATGCTGGAAGTCAAGAAAGATGTCGCCTCAAAGAAAGTATAAGAAAAGTGCTGGAATAAAGATGAAGGGCATGACAAACACCACCAAGCAGATAGATAATGATTGTAAATATTCACTTCATTCATGCCCCTGTAGTCTCCACACATGCTATAGATTTTACTGTCTAAATACGATCACGTCCAATTCATGTTCACATACTGTGTGGAAATATATGGCGATGGCTTGTTTCTGATTGTGCACTCGTTGTTACTGCTGATACCGGTCGGGGAATGCGGTGATGTGGTGGGGGGTGGGGGGTGGGGGGGGGGGGGGTAGCTGTCATAGCGCAGAGTGTAACATTTTTTTTTTGGGGTGCTCGCTCGCATTGAACTCAAGCGCAGTCATACACACTACCACTAGTAGCACTGGACTACATTTTGCTGCGGATTAGCTTTCCCTATTACCAGTGTCCCTCGCCATGAGACGAACCCACTCCGACTTCAGAGGTAGTATACAAATTTCTGAAATAAAAGAAAATTAACTTGGCTCGTAAGCCAGAATTGTAAACTGTAACGTTAAATCAGTACTACTATATGGATTAGAAACATTGGGAATGGTTAAAATAATGACCTGTAAGCAACAAACATTCATTAATTGGTACTCGCGTAGACTAGATGGACTAAAATAATATGACAGCATGACCAGTAAACAATAAACATTCATTAATTGGTGCTTGCGTAGGCTAGATGGACTATAATAATATGACAGCATGACCAGGATGGAGCTAACGGAGAGACTTAAGCAAATAGCATTGAGTCAAGAGGTGAGGAAAAGTCGCAGGCGATGGGTAAGATAAGCATTGAGAAAACCTGACAATAATATCATTAGATACTCCATTGTTTATAAGCACAGGGCCAACGGAATAGAAGGAACCTTAACACACACGGAGAAGAGAAACACAGACAAGAGATAGATGAGGAGGACATAGAGGCAGCTAAACGAAACAGCAAAGGATGTGAGGTATATGCACGTGTCAATTGAGGCCTTGTGACCTCTCTAATGGGGGATACAGCGCAACAAAAGAAGGCATGTCACGGTTTAAGAGGCGGTTTTCTTCCATGTCCTAATTTTGTAAGATATCAGCACTTTTGTGTGTGCGGCTTCTTAATAGCCATATTCTAATAATCGTTCCGCAACATTTAAGTTCAAAAGCCTGAATATTCTTTTTCTGTGATTGTGAAAAGGACCATAAACGACATGATAATTTGTCTCAGAGAGACGCATATTCTCAAAATGTTTACATAAATGTTTGCTGATGTTGTCCCATAGGTTCTTGATGTAATTTCTGTTCAGATCCCCTCTCTCTCTCTCTCTCTCTCTCTCTCTCTCTCTCTCTCTCTCTCTATATATATATATATATATATATATATATATATATATATATATATATATATATATATATCATCATCATCATCTTCCACTTCTGCCGTCAAGCGTCGTGGGGAGGAATAATTTGCGTTCCAGCGCCCGATGGACGGTACTGGATAGTGTTATTATTCCGTGTGGTTGTACAATGTCTCTGATGTCGTCAATCCATTTTCTTCTTGGACGTCCTTATGGTCTCGTCGCAGATGATCTTTGATGTAAGGCCAGTGATGGTAGCTGCTGATGTTGCATTCTAACGACATGGCCAAACCACTTGATCTTCTGTCTTTCAATAAATGTGGCACAAGGTGTTGATCCCACAGTCTGTCTGGTGGTAGCATTTCTTACTCGGTCTCGGATTGTTAAGTTGGAAGCTCTCCTCAGGCATCTCATTTCAAAGGTGTTGATTTTTGCGAAGGTGTAATTTGGATAAAGTCCAGGTTTGAGATTGGTAGCATAGGGTTGGTGTGAATATGCTGTTTATAATCTGTCGTTTTGCGGACATGGGTATGTTTGGATGTTTCAGTAAGGGTGATAGTTGATATGTAAGTGCACTAGCTTTTTGACATCTGATTTCAATTTCTCTGTCCAATCTGCCATCTTCTGTGATCATACTTCCAAGGTATTTGAATTCTTTAACTTATTTCAGAGGTGTGTTATTTATCTGTATACTTAGTGGGCCTGGCGATCTGCTAACTTGCATTACTTCGGTTTTGGCTGTGTTTATACTCATATTGTATCTGTTGCAGGTTGAACTCAGATTAATAATATGATTTTGTAGTCTACCCTCATCGCTATAAAACAGGCACTGATCGTCTGTAAATAGAAGTTCATTTATTCCCCGTGGGTCAGTTGTTTCATCTGGAGTAAAGAGTTCTAAATTTTCTGAATCTGTACTGTCGAGACTTGCTTCTTTGGAAATTCTGTCCATGTAGATATTGAATAGCAGGGGAGAGAGCACACATCCCTGCCTCACTCCTGTATTGACTGTGAACATATCTGATATACCTTCTTGTGTTCTTACTGCACTTTGGCTCGAGTGGTACATGGCTATGATGTTTTCTAGCAGTTGCCCTTCTATCCCGCAGTCTTCAAGGATATATATATATATATATATATATATATATATATATATATATATATATATATATATATATATATATATATATATATAATAGCAAAGAAACATAATTCAAGGAACTTTTACATTCTTAAAGCGAATTGTGCATACAGTGATAGCCCCATATGTTATAGACCAATCGATGCTCACAGAGTTACGTGGCCAATATCACGCCGACCTCCCACGCTTCCCAAGACGTTTCTTTGGACCTATTTTAGGCTGGCTCGACTCCGGGTCAATTGTAAAAGAATCGCTTGGATGGCGAATTCGAACCCCTTATTAACAGGTCGGCAAGCAACTGTCTAGCCACCATGCAAGCGTGGCTTATATATATATATATATATATATATATATATATATATATATATATATATATATATATATATATATATCAGTTCCTCTGCTTCTTATGTTACCTATTAACCCACATGGAAGCATAGACCCTTAACCAGCTGACACGAGGCAAACTATCTCCTGCACCATCTTTCATGTTACCCTAATATTAAGTTTTAATTCCCTTCTGGTGTGTTTTTAGGTCTCGCACTAGTTCGTTGGTCCTGTGGATTCCACACAAGGAAGCATCTAGATGTACTATCCCCAGGCTTTCTCCACTGTGATCTATGCCATCTGGGCAGCTAAATTGTTACAAGCAAAACTGACAATAAACGTTTCACCTTCGGATCACATTAATACTCCAATAAATGTAACAATAAACCTCACAGAGAGCATTCGCTGTCATTCGTACCCACACAGTAAAACAACCTTTACTGTCACACACACACACATCTACAGCCCACACAGATGTTCGTGCCACACTGGCAATAAAACGTTACATAAAGTTGTGTAAGCTGACAAGAGCAGTAGAATCATTGAATGTTCAGAATACTAACAGAAAAACAGAGACGGGCAGGTTGACAGGCAAACAGACTCTCCCACCTTCAGACGCACAAATGTCACTGGGACAGAGACACGGACAGAGACATGCAAAAGAAACAGAGAGGTGGGCAAGCGGGAATGCATACAGACAGTCAGACAGACATACAGATAGGCTGCAAGAGGTACAGACAGTGATAGTTCAAGAGACAAACAGATAGACAACCTCAGAAACAGGCAGAGACAGACAGACAGACAGACAGACAGACAGACAGACAGACAGAACGAACGAACGAAAATACTTTATTTTCAAAGGGTTAAGAATTGGGCAAGCAGACCAGTCTGACATTCCACCCTTCTGATCTGTCTGCTCTCATACATTATTTCATTCATAATCACTTTTGAAGCTAAACGTAGATAACAACAGAATAATATGCATTAAAACGCTTGGAACATTTACAATCAATCAATCAATCAATCATGGGCCATGCAGGAAAGCTTGGGCGGTCATGACTCGCCATTTCACTCGATCACCAGAGTTGTGGATCAGCTCAGTGTTACTGTCTCGACCATGCCATGTGGCCAAGCCATCCAAGTATTTACTTCTCGGTCGTCCCCTTGGTCTGTTCCCTTAGATCTTGCCAGTTGTCACTAAGTTCTCCAATCCATTTCTTCTCATAACATGTCCAAAACATTTTGACTGTCGGCGTCTAATTTCTCTAATCAATTTACGATTTTCATTTATCTCCTGTAGTACTTGGTCATTAGTTTTTCTGTCTGTCCATGGTATTCTTTGCATTTTCTTCAGAAACCACATTTCTGCAGCCATCAGATGTATTTCGGCTTGACTGCACATTGTCCAAGTTTCACATCCATACAAAAGAACAGGCTCTATGTAGCACCTCAACACTTTTTTTCTCGTTTCAATTTACATCTTTCAATTGTTCAGTATGTTTTTCATCTTGCTAAAGGCTACTTTCACCATGGCGATTCTTATTCTAATCTCTACAAGGCATCGCCCATCAGATGTTATGACTGTTCCGAGATAATTGTACCGATTCACTTGTTGAAGAATACTCCCATTTACTTGTATATTACATTGTGGTGTTTCGTTCTTCCTAGTGACGACCATAATCTGTGTCTTTTTACAATTTAATTCTAATCCCAGTTTTTCACTGTGTGCAACAACCGCATCTACTAATTGTTGCAGATCCTGCTCATTGTCTGCAATCAATGCAGTATCATCTGCATATATAATGTTATTGATGTTGCGACCTCCAATGCTGATTCCATTTATATCTTCTATATTTCTGAAAATATTTTCACTGTCTAGGGAAAAAAGACCTGGAGACATTACACATCCCTGGCTAACACCTATCTTAATAGGCTGATATTGTCCCACTTCATTATCAATCCTTATGGCAGCTTGTTGTTTCCAATATATGTTTTTAATAAGTCTAATGTCTTTCCCACTAATTTGTAGATCTGCAAGCATATCTACCATGTTGACATGTCTTACTCTATCGAAAGCCTTTGTGTAGTCAATAAAAAATTCGCATATCCTTTACAGGACATCGCTGTCAACATCAGCATCTTTCAGCTGATTGTTGATCTCTTGGCAAGAGTAGTTTGCCATTGCTTTCTGAGCGACCGGCTCATTATCCCGCAAGTCACCAGCGCGGGTAGAACCGCTTCCAATTCTCGCGCGCTGCGAGACCCTGCGTGGATAAACGGGATTACGGAGAAATTCGTGTAACCCCTCGGCCAGAGAAACCGGCGTTAACTTCTATAGAACGTTCAATAACTGAACGCAGCATATACACAGCATTTACTGTACCCTTTCCTTCGACAAAACCACATTGTTCTTCCCTATTTCATATTGTATTTTCCTCCTCACTCTCTGCATGATAATGCGTAACAAAATCTTTGTGATGTGACTCATTATACTAATTGTTCTATGTTGATCACATTCCAAGGCTCTTGATTTCTTTGGGATTGCAATAAATTCAGAATTACATAATTCAGAAGGTATATCTCCAGTATCATATAATGAGTTCAGCAGTCTGGTGATTTGATCTATTCCATATGCTTCTAAAGCTTTAATCATTTCTGTTGTGATGTTATATGAACCGGGGGCCTTGCCAGCTTTCATATGTTTAAGAACATTTCGAACCTCCATCTTCAAAATTGGCGGTCCTTCATTATTAAATCGAATGTCATACTGTTCATCTCTGTTATCATCATAAAGGTTTTTCACATAGTCTGACCGTACATGTAGAATGTAATCTTTTTTTGTTATGATTTTGCCATATTTAGTTTTTAGACAGCCTGCTGATGTACATGTTCTTTTATTAGTAAGTTCCTGAATTCTTTTGTGCACTAATTTGGTATGTTGACTGTTGTGTTGTTTTTCAATTTCTAAGCAATTTTTCTCAAGCCATGCTTCTTTTGCCTCTTTACATAATATTCTGACCTGTCTGTAAATTTCTTCATATTTGGCAGGATTATGTTTGTTGAGTCTTCTTGTATCCATTAGTTGTAAAATTTCTTCAGTCATCCATTTCTTACGACCCACCTTCTTTAATTTTGGAATAGTTGTTTCTGCAGCCAAACTGATTGAATTCTTCAACATTTCCCATTAATCACCCACATCCTGGAATATTATCGCTAGATTAGACAATATATCAAATATGTTCTGTACTTCTATGTTGAATTTGTTTTGTATTTCATTGTCGTTACTCAATATACACAAATCATATTTAGTGTTTCCTATTTTATACTTGACTTTCTTTAACTTTATCCTCAATGTTCCTGTAAGTAATCTGTGGTCACTATAACAATCAGCACTGGGAACTGTTTTTGCTATTGTTAGCGCATTTCTAAATATTCTGCTAATCAGAATGTAATCAATCTGGTTTCTAATCCTGCTATCAGGACTCCTCCATGTCCATAATCTTATAGGGTGTTGCTTAAACCAGGTGTGTCTTACAATCATTTCCAGCTCTTTTGCCCACTCTACAAGTCTGTATCCTCTTTCATTTTTCGCTCCTAAACCATAGTTTCCTACTGTGTATCTATCACCTTGATTTCCTACATTTGCATTGAAGTCCCCTATTATGATGTCTATTTCGGAATTTTTACATTTCTTTAAAGCAGACTGTATGCCATTATAAACTTTTTCTACACTATCTTCACTGGATTCTCCTGTTGGGGCATATACTATTAGTATAGTATGTCAATATGACACTGGAAATCTGGCTGAGGATCCGAAGGGCACCGAGGGTCCCGGCGGCGGTCGGGGCCATGGTTCGAAGTTTTTGTTTTTTTTATTGATGGGAATTTGAAGTTAGGAAATGTTGGTGGGTACAAAATGTTGGGAAATGTTTTTTTTTTTTTTTTGGTGGGTGTATTTTTTAAATGAAAACCTTAAAAAGTAAAGATGGCCGGTGGTATTGATTGTAGTGGGTATGGCTTAGTTAAATTAGTTGAGAAAGGGTGGGCGGAAGTTATTAGTGGCCTGTAGAGGGTCGTATTGGTGTAGACACTATCATCATACGGGTTACAAATGAAAACCTTAAACATTTACTGTGATCGGTATTATTTATTGTAGTGGGTATGGCTTAGTGAAATTCGCTGATAAGAGGTAGATACGGTTATTAGTGTAGAGGTTGTAGTGGTCGAGTGAGGAAATTGTCGGGGAAAGTACGTGTAGTGAAACGGTGATGGGTAAAGTGGTAGATGACGTGGTCAAGTAGTGGTCAGGTGGTGGTCAAGTGGTCGAGTGACAAATTAAATTGTCGAGGAAAGTACGTGTAGTGAAACCGTGATGGGTAAAGTGAGGAGTAGACAGTAGCTGTGGTATTAAGTGTAGAATAAGAGGAAGCAGTAGTAGGTTTATTAATAGTAGTAATATTAGTTGTAGCGACAGCAATAGTAGCTGATGCATTGGTAGAGATACAAGCCTCTTTATCGGAATGTGTAAAAGTTACACAAACACAAAGACTGACATACAAAGACACATCCTTACAGATACATAAACACACACACACACACACACACACACACACACACACACACACACACACACACACACACACACATATGCATAAACAAACAAAAACACACACAAGTACTTAGACATCACACATACAGACAAGAACAAAGATCCATACACACATAAACACACACAAAGACACATACGTACAGACAAGAAATACACACTTGTATATACAGACATGAACAGTGACAAACACACACAAAACACACACATACAACTACACACACGTACAAACTAGAACAAAGATCCATACACACTCACATAGACGGACAAACAATGGAACAAAGACACATGCACACAAGTACAGAGACATCACAAGTTCAGACACACACAACCGCACATACAGACACACAATGGAACACAAAGGTACAGAGACGGTCTCTTAATGGGCGATGATGTCCGAGAAAACGTCCTACCATTACAACAACTACTACTACTACCATAGGATGGCGGGTCCCTACGTCATCGGCGCCATATGCAAAAGTCATTAAGTGGGCGGATGGTGGCGTGAAGAAGTGATTCAGTGGTCGCATGGAGGCGGCGGGCGGTTGTGTGAGAAACAAAGCATGGTGTTGTCTACAAAACACCCCGTCACCACTGTAGTGTCGTGTACACAAGGCAGATAGTGTAAAAAAATCACAGAGTTATTTGTGAAACAGGCTGGTGTGACAAATAGTACTAATATAACGCTTATCGTTGTTCATGTAGTGATATGGTTCAATCTGTATTGTCGGTATCTGAGCTTTGATAAACAGTGAAACATATATTGTCTTATTGAGACCAGTGCTTATTGAGATTCAGTCCTCGCATTGCTTATGTATACACCAGAACTGTTTGCGGTTTTATAAGCGAAAGTGTGGAACTTTCGTCTGTGCTTTGTAAAATTTGACACATTTGTACAGAACAACAAAGTTGTGTGATTTATTCATATACAAGCAATATTAGCAGCACGTTTTGTTCTATCAATATGGCCAGTACTAGCTTATCTACTTTCATGTGTCCTACGTGTGATTACCTTCACTTCGTCTAAACATCTCACTCGCCACATTCGGACCACTCACATCCATACGGATCAAGTAAACTTATGTCATATCTGTGGACAACATTTCAACAGAAAAGACAATCTACAACGACACATACGAGCTCATCGCCAAACACCTATGGATACCACTACATCCGAATCAAGTGCCACAACTGCATCTACATCAACGATTACTCCAAGGCGCTGCTCAACACATCAGCCAATCGGGTAGCGGCGTTAGGAAACGAAAAAGAGCCGCCCCGCCAGGTCAACCAAGTAAAAGAATAAAACCAGCAGCAAGAAAGCCATCGACTCATAAGAAACATCACCACCAACCGGGACATTCTGATATTTTCTCAAAATGGCATTAATTCATCCCAAGTCGTGCGAGTGTCTACATTCTGGTCTGGATCTGTTTAGCGTGCCTCCCACCCAGACAGCCGTGGAAGAGGGACAGTTTGTGGAGATTTATCCGTTGGCCACGTTAGCTTATGGGGCACCCATCGAGCTCTCCATCTTTGGTGTCGGTGGAGATTACATAGATTTGTTTAAATCTTTTCTCCACGTGAGAGCCAAAGTTACACTGTCCAATGGCGACGACCTACCAGCCACAGCCGAAGTCGGTCCTATAAATTATTATTTGCATAGTTTTTTTTCTACAGTAGACGTGTCTCTGAATGACACTCTTATTTCACCGAGTGAAAATTCGTATCCATACCGGGCCTACTTGGAAGCTTTTCTGAATTATGGCGAAGAGGCCAAAATGAGTCATCTGACTTCAGTTCTATACTATCAAAATACTCCTTTGTATATGTCAGACACGAAGGGTGATACCAATAGATGTCTAGCCAAAAGATCTTTAACCAGCTACAGTGTGGAGCCGGATATGATGGGTCGCCTGCATTCCGACATTTTCAATCATTACAGGTATATGTTGAATGGCGTCGATATTAAAATCAAACTAACCCCATCAAAATCTGTCTTTAATTTGATTGCCACGGATGTAAACGGTGGGTACAAAAGTGTCATTACTTACGCCACCCTCTTGGTGAGGAAAGCTAAGTTAAATCCAGCTATCTCTCTGGCTCATGAAAAAGCCTTACTGAGATCCAATGTCAAGTATCCTTTTAAAAGAGTCGTGGTAAACACCTTTTCTATCCCGAAAGGTATGTTTTCTCACACAAAGATAACTTTTTCTTCAGACAGACACCGACCCGGGTGGTGATCGGCTTAGTGAACGCTTCATGTTTCAACGGCGAGCTAAACACGAACCCCTTCAGATTCAGTGATTATCAGTTAAACTATTTGAGTCTTATGGTAGATTGTTGTAGTGTAACAGGCAAACCCTTAACCATGAATTATACCACGAGTCAGTACATGCGAGCTTTCCATGGTACCAATTTGGCCCTCGGTCTGACCGGTAAGGATGTTGGGAATGGTATCGATTTTGAAAGTTTTAGTCTAGGGTACGCTCTCTACGCTTTTGATCTGACTCCCAGCATATTAGACGGGGAGCAGTTTGAATTGGCGAAATCTGGCCCACTGTCACTAGAACTAAAGTTTGCCGTTATAACGAATGCCCCTCTCCAAGTCATCGTATACGTGGAACTCGCCTCGGTCCTAGAAGTTTCCAAGACGAGACAAGTGTTAACAGATTACGTAGCATAATGAATACCAAACAGCTAAGACAATTACTCACGTCTAATATGTTTGTTCGACGTCTTCCGCTAGTCAACGTATGCGCTAGGGACCAGTTGCCTAGAAACTTTGATAGAACATAACCGGCCACTTTGATCGTCAATACTGACACTAGTGCTTATTTGGGCCACATTGGATCGCCCTATATTTCGATGATCTAGGTCAGTTTGAATATTCCGATTCATTTGGCTTGCCGCCATTACACGCTGACATTATCCGTTTCATACGACGAAACTCCGACAGACCACCTGTGTACACCACCCGTATATTACAAGACATTAATAACGCCACTTGTCTGTACACCTTGTATTTCTTGGTGTTTAAATGCCGTGGCGCGAGTATGTCACGTATTCTGCAATCATTTTGACACAGACAACATGTGAACAACCGTCTCGTGTTTCTATTGGTAACTCCGTGGTTAAGGAAGACAAGTCCAGACATGACTAACACCAGTAGATAACCTCAACCTTATAAAATGAGACGAACACTAGTGTTTCATGCCTACTACGATCAAGATGTCTACAACCAATTGGATACTCATGCCAAGAACTGCCGATATGCCCAGGCCGCTAGCCGATGGTTTGAAATCGGTGACAGTTTCTCAAGACAGAGGAACGGCGACACTTCATCTATGCCAGTATTGTGGCGAATTTGAGATGAAGTATCCTTCCAAGGTGGACATTACACTCACGAGAGCAGATTTTGAATCGCTCCTATCGATGAAGGATGACATTTTAGCTGCTTTTGATAAACCAACTATGGTGGCCAAGCTACATAAAAGCCAGACCAGTCTACGTGTACAAACAGTCAAGACATGCCTTTGAAAGACCAGAAATCTTTCTACAATAACCAAGTCCCTCTGATCCCTTTGGGTCGTAAACGGAAACAGCTTTAAATGTTATAACTTATTTGATGTTGTCTACCAATAAAAGTCATATGAAAATGTTACTTTTTTGATTGGTTTCTTTTTGTCTCTCCGTTTTATTGTGTCCATGTCTCTGTTCTTGTGTGTATTTGTCTGTGTGTATTTGTCAGTGTTCATGTCTCTCTGACAAGAAGAGGACAACGGCATGAAAGCAAGCCAGTTGAAACAACCAACAACTAAAAAAACTTGGTTTCAATATTTTTATTTTATCACCAAAAAGTTGTGGCGATAATTTGTCAATAGTGTCCACAACATATTCAATAAAACAGTTTAGTGACATCAATATATCACACTCATGAAGAAAAGAGAACTCAGTGAGTTACAAATCATGATCAATGACATAAATGGTTTGTGAAGAAATATAACAATGTAGAATTTTGATGGGTTGGTATGTCATCTAGACACCAACCTATCGGAACTCAGGGATATGAAAGAGGTAAAAACATGTGGCAGCTACTGTCTCTTGTGTGTAATTGGTGTCTGTGCGTTGTTGCATGGCATAGGACAGAATGTCATGTTCAAATACTGTTTTAATAAAATCGTCAAAGTCGTGTCCGTTATTCATTAGCGCTGGAAATTCTAAAACAGAAAAATTGTTAAAAGAAGCATGAAAGAAGAGATGGTCGCGTGTTTCTCTATGTCTTAAAACTAAATGAAAGCTACAGTTTATCTTAAATCTGCTAATTTAGGTTTTGAAAAGCTTATACAATGAATTTGTCCAGTCGATGGGCTTTTGTATCTCTAGACTAATAAATAATGTGTATATCAATAACTATTTGCTAATCTTGTGATATGTCCTGATAGCTTCCCAATTTGCTCTATATATTTGTTGAATATCGATTGGAAGGATGTGTAGTGTCTCTGGTTCCCCGGCTGCTAAGATGTTCGCTTCCTCGTCTATCATTTAGTCAAGAATATTCTCGTCTGGCTGTATCTGACTGTTAGTTATATTGGCTTCAGTTGGCGCTGTCGTCGAGTTTGATGATAATGTCGTCGCCATTGATGTAGATGCAGTTGTGGGATTTGCTTCTGGTGTAGCTGTATCCATAGGTGTCTGGCTATGTGTTCTTATGTGCCGTTGTAGATTTCTTTTCTGATGAAAAGTTGTTCACAGATATGACAAGAGTGTACTTGATCTGTATGGTTGTGAATGGTCCGAATGTCGCGAGTGAACTTATACTTATCACAAAAGGATTTGTCGCACACTGAACACATGGAAGCAGATTTGCCAGTACTGGCCATATTGATAGAACAAAACGTTCTGCTAATATGAATAATTCACACAACTGTATTGTTCGATACTGTCCAGTTTTACAAACTACTGACGAAAGTTCCACACTTTCGCTTGTAACATCGCAAAAAGTTATGGTGTATACACAAGAAATGCGAGGACTGAATCTCAATAAGCACTGGTCTCAATAAAACAATATATGTTTCAATGTTTATCAAAGCTCAGATACCGACATCGCAGATTAAACCATGTCACTACATGAACAACGATAAGCGTTATATTAATACTGTTTGTCCCTCCAGCCTATTTCACAAATAACTGTCGCGAAGTTTGTCGGTTCACCAAGTCAGCAAGTGAACAATGGTGAAATATTTGCTGTAACACGAACGGATGGCACAGAGTAGCTGCTCACAAGAGACGCCGTTTATTTTATACACTATCTACCTTGTGCACACGACACTACAGGGCTGGAGTGGAGTTTTGTAGACAACACCATGCTTTTTTCCTCACACAACCGCCGCCCGCCTCCGTGTGACCACTGAATCATTTCTTCACGCCACCATCTGCCCACTTAAAGACGTTTGCATATGGCGTCGATGACGCAGGGACCCGTCAGCCTTTGGTAGTAGTAGTAATGGTAGGAAGTTTTCTCGGACATCCGCGTCCGTTAATACAACACAGGTAAAGCTGTGCTGTGCGCCGTATCTGTACCTCTGTGTATTTGTTCCATTGTGTGTCTTTCTTGTCTGCTCTTGTGATGTCTATGTTCATGTCTGTTACGTGTGTGCAATTGTCACTGTTCATGTCTGTATGTACAAATGTGTATTTCTTGTATGTATGTGTGATTGTGTGACTGCACGTCTCTGTACTTGTGTGTATGTGTCTTCGTTCCATTGTGTGTATGTGTGGGTGTTTATGGATCTTTGTTCTTGTCTGTACGTGTGTGTTTGTGTGTGTGTGTGTTTGTGTGTATTTGTCACTGTTCATGTTTGTATGTAAAAGTGTGTATTTCTTGTCTGTATGTATGGTTATATGTGTCTGCACTTGTGATTCTCTGTACTTGTGTGTGTGTTTGTGTGTATCTTTGTGTTTATGTGTCTGTACGTGTGAGTCTTTGTGTTTGTGTGTGTCTTTGTGTTTATGTGTCTGTACGTATGTGTTCTTGTGTGTCTGTCTTTGTGTTTGTCTGTAGTGTGATGTCTAAGTACTTGTGTGTGTGTGTGTGTTTGTTTGTGTTTGTGTGTGTCTTTGTGTTTAAGTAGGTGTACGTATGTGTCTTTGTGTGTCTGTCTTTGTGCTTGTGTGACTTTTACAAATTTCAATAAAGAGACTTGTATCTCTAGCAACGCAACAGCTGTTATTGCTGTCGCTACAACTAATATTACTACTATTAATAAACCTACTACTGCTTCCTCTTATTCTACACTTACTACTACAACTACTGTCATCTCCTCACTTTACCCATCACGGTTTCACTACACGTACTTTCCTCGACAATTTAACTGGTCACTTGACCACCTGACCACTACCAGACCACTACTTGACCACGTCATCTAACACTTTAACCATAACCGTTTCACTAAACATACTTTCGTCGACAATTTACTCACTCAACCACTACGACCTCTACAGACCACTAATAACCGCCACCCACCCCTTATCAACGAATTTCACTAAACCATACCACTACATTCAATAATACCGATCACATGTAATTTTTAAAGTTTTCATTTGTAACTCGTATGATGATAGTGTCTACACCACTACGACCCTCTACAGATCACTAATAACCATCACCCACCCCTTCTCAACTAATTTTACTAAGCCATATCCATTACAAACAATAAAACCGGTCAGTTTTACTTTTTTTAAAGGATTTCATTTAAAATATACATCCACCCAAAAATTTCGCAACATTTTTTCCACCCACCAACATTTCCCAAATTCAAATTCCCACCAATAAAAAAAAAAATATTTTTCCCCGGTTCGAACCACGGACCTGACCGCCGCCGGGACCCTCGGTTCCCTCAGGACTCTCAACCAGATTTCCAGTGTCCGATTGACATACTATACTACTTATACTTGAATAACATTTATGCCAAAAGGTCTGCCGCTTAATTTAACTAGTATAACTCTGTCTGACACGGCCCAATATCCTTGAACAGATTTTAATGTTTGCCGGTCCAAAATAATTGCTACCCCCCTTTGTCGATTTTCTCCTCCAGAATAAATAATCTTAAAATGTTCATCTATCTTGATGCCTGCTCCTGTCCATCTCGTTTCGCACAGCCCTAAAATGTTAATTTTCTCTCTGTCCATTTCTTGTTTGATGTTATCTAATTTTTCGTCGTCGTTTAACGTCCTAACATTCCATGTTGCTAATTTTAATGTCTCTGTCCTTGTCTTGCGATGATCTGTCTTTAAGTGAATCATAATGAACTAAGCACTTTTAAAGAAGGTAGTTTGCCGTTGCTTTCCTTCTTGACAGTGACCAAACTGGCCGGGTGACCGCAGCCATTGTCTCGTGAAAGAGATCTTCTGCCTGCCGTCGCGAAATTTGAGACCATAACCAACAACTATCTGTCGTCGGCCCTCATAATTTTATCCACCACATGCCTTCCGTGGCTTCTTTTGAACACTTCCAATAAACGAATACGAAATAACACCACATAATCCACAGGAAAACACTAAAACAGCGTCGTCCCGAAGAATAATCGTCGCCATTTACAGTAATCAATAATACATGACTCACTCAAACTAATTTTGACATTGCAACGTACACAGTTAGTGGAATGTTTATTATGCTAGTTGTCATGTGAGATAATAATTATTATTTTTGTGTTTTCTTATTTTAGGGAGGCATGTAGTCTCTACTGGGATAATGATAAAATAGGTTGCGACTGCATATATAGCAATTGGTGATGACTTTGATTTCTTGTGGAAGATTATTCTACAGCTGAGCGGCAGTCTACGCTAAGCTTGTTTTGTATAAGCCTATCCTAAGTTTAGTTGTCCGCTATTTCTTGAGCTATATTTAAACAATGGCAAAAGGTAGCGTGGAGCTTTCTGAAATAGGATTTTGTGAATTATATTGGCCTTATTAAAAAGTAGGCGTTTGTGGAGTGGCAGTAGTTGAAGACGTTTATGTAGGCTAGAATTGTCGGTAAGCTTTTTACCATTAATTATATCAACTACCCTTTTCTCGAGTGAATAAAGGAGTTTTGTTAATGATTTGGAGAATCCATCCCCGATTGTGGAGCAATAGTCAATAAATATGTGATTGTCTGTGAGACGTATAGAATATCATTCATGTGTTTTCATCAAGGACACGTTTAATTTTGACACACACACACACACACACACACACACACACACACACACACACACACACACACACACGCGCGCGCGTGAGGGGAAGTCTATAAGTAAGTCACAAATGGCTGTAGAAAAATAACTAAATATGATACGAACTTGAAACCAGTTTATTTTTATACGTACATAGTCCCTTTATTTTTCAACATAATTTCCACCAACATTGATGCACTTATCCTATCGTTTTATCAGTCCTCCCAAACCGGCTCCATAGAACTGCGTGCTCTGTTTTCTAAGCCACGTTTTCACTTCACATTCAACTTCGGCGTCATTCGCGAAATGTCTCCCGCCAAGGTGAGATTTCAGTGGACCAAAAAGGTGGAAATCGCTAGGGGCTAAGTCGGGGCTGTAAGGTGGATGTTCCGGAACTTCCCACCTTAGTTGGTTAATTTTCTTCTGAGGTAATCGAGCCGTATGTGGTCTGGCATTGTCATGAAGAAGCAACGCTCCTCTAGTCAGCAGTCCTGGACTTTTCCTTCGAATTGCATCATGAAGCATCGATAGAACTTCACAGTACGATTCAGAATTCACATTGTCACCTTTCTTCTTGAAATTGGTTAAAAGCACTCCTTGACTATCCCAGAACACTGTCAGCATAACCTTCCCTGCTGATGGCGTAACCTCGAATTTTTGGACACAAGGCGGAGAAGGATGCTTCCACTGCACTGACGCATGCTTTGATTGGGGCTCGTAGCGATGCACCCATGATTCGTCCCCAGTAACAATCCTGTTCAGCGTGTCTTCTCCTTCATCTTCGTATCGACAGAAATGATGCAAGGACAGGCCAAATCGGTTCATTTTGTGTTCATCCTTCAATTGTATGGGTACCCACCTTGAGCACACTTTCTTAAATTTCAATCGATCATTTATTATGCTGTAAGCTGAACCATGTGAGCACCCTATTGCGCCCTAAAGAGTCTATCGTTACTCGTCTGTCACCTCTAATAATCTCCTCCACCCACTGCGCTGATGCTTCTGTTGCAATCTCAACAGGACAACCAGATCGGACTTCATCAACAATTTTAGAGCGTCCTTGAGAAAATTCTTCTACCCAGATATGCACCGCTTTACGGGACAAATATTTGTCAGCATAAACATGAAGCATTTCCTTATGAATGTCCTTTGCAGGCAGTTCTTTTGCCCACAAAAAACGCACAACAGCACGTTGCTATTTGGTTGTACATTCCGTAAGTACAGTCGCCATCTTGTTTATGCGCTGCGCATGCGCATGAGACACCTAGCACCACCTGACGAACGGGAATATAAAGTTCGAAGTTGCTGTCACCTAATGACACCTGTAGAAAACAACTACTACATTTACATGCCATACCACAGGACATATTGCTATATGTTTGACGAAAGGGTGAACATGGGATGTAAAGATTATATTTCTTTCAATGATAAGACCCAGTCCAGTGCTTTGAGCTCGGTTACACTTTCTACAGACATGTTACCAATGTGCAGCTGAAGAGTTCTCTGTTAGTTTAACGTATGCAGTCGTTGCCAGGTTGCTGTTAATATAGATTTTGTTTCAATAATGTTAATTTGCATACGGTTTGCATAACTCCACTTAACTACCCTATTTAATTCCTATTGCAAGGATGATTCTAGCACATTACAGTCCATAGCGCATTGCAGTCGTCTGCAAATAGATCGCAGAACGACGAAATATATAAGGCAAGATAATTTGTATAAATGGCAAATAACAGAGCGCCAAGTATACACCCCCGAATTACTTCAATAATAAAGCTAGTGGTTGGAGATAACGATTTATTGTGTGATACTACTTGTTTTGTGTTTGATAAAAAGGATTTAAAAAAATTAATGTCATTATATTATAGCTTACTCTCATAGTTTCTAGCTGTGTAATTAAAATGTTATGATCTATCACATCGAATGCTTTTCTAAAGTCTATAAATACAGCTCCACATAGATTATTGTTGTTTATATTTTGATGTCCATTTTCTATCATGATTGTTAGGACCGTATGATAAGAATATTTTGGCCGAAACCCTGACTGACTATCGACTATTAGTTTGTTGCGAATTAAGTGTTCTAGTGTTGTGTGAATGGCTTTTCTGGCGGTTTGAATAGCGATGATACTATGAAAGTGAACATATAGTTATTCATGAGATCATCGTCTAATGAGCCAGTTTATAAATTAGGATACACTTTATCAATTTTAAGGGCTGATGGAAAGTGACCTTTAGTAAGACAATGATTATAAATGAAGGTCAGTGACTCGCAGATCATCGGTGTAGCGCAACGAAGAATCCTATTACTGATTCCATATAATCCTGATGAGTTATTGTTTTTAGGTTACGGAGATGGGTAAATACTTCAGTAATCGTCAGAGGGATAGACAGAGGGATAAACAGAGGGATAGACAGAGGATAGACAGAGGGATAGACAGAGGGATAGACAGAGGGATAGGTAGAGGGATAGACAGAGGGATAGACAGGAATAGACAGAGGGATAGACAGAGGGATAGGTAGAGGAATAGACAGAGGGAAAGACAGAGGAATCGGCAGAGAGACAGCCGGAGTTACATGCCGGAAGACAGTTAGCGAGATATGCAGAAAGACAGGTAGAAAAAACAGACAGAAAGGTATACAGGGTAACAGATATATTGACAGACGGGCAAGCAGGCAGGCACGCAGATAAACCGACAAATAGACAGACAGACGGACTGATCGACAGACAGACAGACAGACAGACAGACAGACAGACTGTAGTAAATACCTTATTTTCTTCTGCCATTGCCTTTCCTTTCTCGGAATCAACAGCGCCATATCTGGAATTAATGTTGGACTTGCATGCATTGCCGTTGGACAAGCAGGTCAACTCAGGTGAACTGACGGCTTTGGGAAGAGAAGGGACTGGAATAGACAGCACGACAGCCCCGTCTTCGTCCGTGTCCTTTGTGAATGCAGAATTGTTCATGTTGTCAAAGACAGTGTTCTGTTCCTTCAGCTTTCACCCTGACTTGTTAAGCTCTGAGATAATGCTAGCGTCGAACCAATGGCGGAGTCAGCCACAGCAGAAGCAGTTGTGAAAGTGTTCCACACTTGGCGTGGGCGTTCCTAGACTAGCTCAGAGTTTATCTGGACAAGTCACTATTCAAAGTCACTGTCTGAAATATGAGGATCGTTTGCTGATCGTACAAAACGTTGAGAATCAGCAGACGGAAATATCGTTCCTGGCTACACTTTAACTATGTAGAATCAAATGTTGGACACCATCTAACAAACATCAGTTATACAAACATCAATTATACAAACACCAGTTATACAGACATCAGTTATACAAACGTCACTTATAAAAACATCAGTTAAATAACAGGCGGTGTTAGCAACTTGAATACGCGCTCGAAAATAACTGGTCAGATTTATGTTGACAAGTTTGATCGTTGTCCCTTTTTATTCTAAATGGTACTGATTATTTGCAATAACATTAAGTCTGAGGAAAGTACTGATCTTGTCCGGTGACTCTAGACTGATGAAAGTACGGATCATGTCCATTGTCTCTAGTCTGGGGAAAGTACGGCTCATGTCCATTGTCTCTAGTCTGGGGAAAGTACGGATCATGTCCATTGTCTCTAGTCTGGGGAAAGTACGGATCATGTCCATTGTCTCTAGTCTGGGGAAAGTACGGATCATGTCCATTGTCTCTAGTCTGGGGAAAGTACGGATCATGTCCATTGTCTCTAGTCTGGGGATTATAGACATTGGCTGCTGGGCTTCTGGTTGACTGCCACTACCATCGACGATGAATTGTATTTCGTGGACTGTGTGGGTGAACATCTAGGAAACATCCAGATGGGAAAATGACTGCAGATTCCATCAGAAATGAACTGGGTGTTTTGTGGGGGACTATTGTGTTGACATTCTGGCGGCGGCATTATGCACAGTGCATCTGTGCGGGCTGTTGTTTGTCGAGACTCCTGTCTTTTCCACTTTTCACATTGGGCAGTGGGGAGCGTTTTGTATGATATTCACTGGTACAGGAACGGAGCATAATGGGGACGACCCGTTGCTGTGATGTTGGAACTGCGAATAACTAACTAACTAACTAAGTATGGATAGTCTGGAGATTGTAGACAGACAGTATAGATAGTCTGGGGATTATAGACAGACAGTATATATGGTATGGGGAAAGTACTGATGGTGTGTATTGTTAAGACTAGCGTAGGTACTGATGTTCATTAGTGTTAAGTTTGTATACATTATCCATACGTACTGCAATTAAATCTGTTATCAGTACTAATCATCAGCATGGTTGGTAAATCTGTAATATGTACTAATCGTGGACATGCTTATTGATTTTGTAATAAGTACAAGTAATAACTGTATGTACAGCTATTAAGTCTGTAATAAGTACTCAGCGTTAGCATGGTTGTTACGTCTGTAATAAGTACTAATCATGTGTACTTTTATAAAGTATGTAAAAAGTGCTAATCACGTGTATTATCATAAAGTCTGTAAAATTAAGTACTAATCACATACACTGCTATTCAGTCTGTAACAAGTACTAATCACATGTACTGCTATGTCTGTAACAAGTACTAATCACGTGTACTGCTATAAAGTCTGTAACAAGTACTAATCACGTGTACTGCTATAATGTCTGTAACAAGTACTAATCACGTGTGCTGCTATAATGTCTGTAACAAGTACTAATCACGTGTACTGCTATAAAGTCTGTAACATGTAGTAATTACATGTACTACTATAAAGTTTGTAACAACTACTAATCACATGCACTGCTATAAAATCAGTAACAAGTACTAATAACGTGCACTACTGTAAAGTCTGTAACAAGTACTAATCACATGTACTGCTATAATGTCTGTAATAAGTACTAATCACAATCACGTGTTCTGCCATAAAATCTGTAACAAGTACTAATCACGTGTACTGCTATAATGTCTGTAATATGTACTAATCACGTGTACTGCTATAATGTCTGTAACAAGTACTAATCACGTGTACATATATAATGTCTGTAATATGTACTAATCACGTGTACTGCTATAATGTCTGTAATAAGTACTAATCACATGTACTGCTATAAAGTTTGTAACAAGTACTAATCATATGTACTGCTATAAAGTCTGGGATAAGTAAAGCTACGCGGTACAAACCGGCTGCTCAAACACAACACACAACATCCATGAACGTTAAGGTGATTGTCTAGCACAGCATGGGGCTTTCTTCATTGTGAAAATCTGTGCCCAGTTCGCTGGCAGCCTGTTAATGCTTACTTTGTAACTTACTGTGTCACTGCATTTCATTGTCGTTATTCATGCTTGTAGGTAAAGTACACTGCCCATACTATTGTATGCATGTGAATGAAACATAGACACTGAATGAAAACAGTTGAAAGAAACTGGAAGTAACGCAGATTTAAGCATCTTCGTAGAATCACATGGACGGCTAAGATTGTCTTTATTCGGCAGATCGAGGGTGTGTGAGGCAGAGGTCGACAAGGGAAGAGTGTGCTGGATGGGTTGGCGAAATGGCACATGCCTGTGGAGGTACGTGATTATCTGCGCCTCTCCATATGATACCCGATGATGATGGTAATGATGATATAAAGTAAATGTATTATTTTTTTTTTTTTTTACAGGCGAGCGTATGGCCAGCCGGTTAACGAAACCCCAACACCAGGTAGGTTAAATTTTCTTTGTCTTGAATGTTAAGAATAAAACATAAGACTCATCAAGTAAAAGTTTACGGACACAGCCAGTGGCCAATGAACTTCTGAACATTACAGAATGGTTCTGTGACCAGTTTACATTACATATATTGCTGCGTGCGTAAATGTTAAGTTAGTTGCATAGCCTTTCAGGACGTTGCAGTCAACACCAGCATTTTTTTTAGCTGTTCGTGATTTCTTGGCAAATTTACGTTCAGTAGTTTGCCATTGCTTTCTGAACGACCGGCACTCATACCTTTGTATGAGGAAACCATTCGCAAGGAGGTCTGCTTCTAAATCGCCCGGAGCTGTGTTTCGAACACTGAATGCGGGATTACGAATTGCATCCTTAACCCTTTCGTCAAAGACCACAGTAAAAATGTAGGTGACATATATTACTGTGTGTGTACATTTAGATTACATATATAGTTTTATGCTTCTAAATGACATAAACTACATAGTTTTATGGCTCTATTTACAGAATGAACTGTTACCACGTGACCGGCATTTACGGGTTATTACCTCTCGTGAACTTCTACAGCTACAGTAAATATGCCATTATCTCGTGTCGATGGCCGAGCTTTCGCTGAGTATCGGCATCAGGGACTTGTATGTATGCAGGCTAACCTGAGTGTTGAAAGAGGTTATCAACGCCTCTGCTGTCCTGTTTACATATCCTGTCTCCGTGCCATGGTGGGTGCTTGGCCCGTGTCTTGTTTTACCAAACGGTCCTTGGATGTGTGAAGGCGACTGGGACCAGTACTACTTTACTTCCGGGAAGTAATTCTGGTTTCTTGTTTATGAGACTGTGCCAATCTGGGAGACAAGTGGTCTTGACAAAATAAAAACCTTACTTTAAGGGGGATTTGAACTCAAGAACAATGAGTTGACAGGAAATGTGTTATCCCAGTTTAGTTTAGTTTAGTCAACAGCACGGCACACGGGTGTAACTCAAAAGTGTTCAGTTCTACTCCTAACTCATGCCTGAGTCTGGAGAATCTCAGCTCAGTGCACGAACTCCGTAGCACCGGCGAGGATCCTGAAATACTTTGGGTAGATTTTTAACTCGAAATTTTGCCCGGGCAGCGCCGTTAGACTACTCTTTTTCGATTTCCAACTGCCAAGGGATTTTTTATGTGCGCAACAATACACACGGGCTTCCGATCTCAGTATCCAGAGACCAGGGGAAATTTTTTTACTAGAAGTCCACGTAAAAAAAAATCCAGGCCCTCACCGGGGCTTGAACCCGGAACCTCCAACACTCGAGGAGGAGTGGGTCAATCTGGGAGACAAGTGGTCTTGAAAAAATAAAAACCTTACTTTAAGGGGGATTTGAACTCAAGAACAATGAGCTGACAGGAAATGTGTTATCCCACCTTGCGGGGGGTTTGATCCAATGAAGATCGAATGACAGACAATTTGTTATCCCGTCTTGGAAAAAGGGATGACAGACAATTTGTTATCCCACCTTTGAAGAACGGATGACAGACAATTTGTTATCCCACCTGTGATATATTGCCATGTAACACCCAACTGCAACTCGAATTATTAGCACCCTTCCCAGAGACAGTTTTCGAACCGTTCTAAAACATGCAATCACGCCTATATTATGTTAATCAAGACAACGCCAGGATTTTCCAGTGCAGGATAAGCACTGCACGGATAATTAATAATAAGAAATATCACGACGCAAGGGAGTGGATATTTACATGACCTTATCCGATTTACATTTGCACAAGAAGTAATGATTATTGTAATAATAAGACTACCCCAGTTTGTAGACAACGCGGCGCCAAGTTGCCAGTTTGGAATGCAATATGGCATAAGGATTAAGGAAGAATAACCGGACATACCTAAGTTGTTATTAAACAATTCAATCTCCTTAGAGAAAGATGATTCTGTTTCATATAGGCTGAGGATAGAGTCTGTCCCATGGCAGTCAGTCATGTAATCTTGAATAGCAAGATGTGGTAAAACAGACAAGATGTTAATATTGTTGTTTTATTCAATGGAGTTTATAAGACTAGTTCTGGCTCTCTGTTAACACAGGTAAGGGATACTTGTAGTGGTGTCCTGTTTGTATCGGGTAGGAACGCCAGTTCAGTATCAGTCTTTATGTCTTAATAGTGGTTAGGAGTTCTGTCATATGAAGTAACATGTTCATGAAAGAATTAGTGGTCGTCTCTGCTTTGACTATTGCCAGCATTTAGGGAAAGGTTTACTTATCATTTCTTAAGTGTCTTCTTTCTCTATTCAATATGTTTTTTCTGCACTCTTATTGTTGTCTCACTTGTATATGCATTCTTGGGGTGCATCACACACACACACACACACACACACACACACACACACACACACACACACACACACACACACACACACACACATATATATATATATATATATATATATATATATATATATATATATCGTGTTTTGTGTGTGTGATAAACATGTCATAAATGTAGGCGGCTCTAGGTGCTGAAGGTGAAGTGATTGCAATAATTTTGTAACGATGGCACTCTGAATTGGAGCTACAACAATAAATAGACCAATGGGTGGTTGAGCGTACTACTGAGTACGCTCAGTGCATGAAAGAGATGAGGTGTGTCTTGTGGGCGTGAATTTATGATTGCCTATGTCATGTGGGGGGGGGGGGGGTGTGGGTGAGAGACACCTCAAATCATAGGAGGTACAACACACACAAAATAGGAGGTATAGACCTATTGTGTAGCTATTGAGCTCTTGAATCCTTTTTCCAAAATTCTTTTGTGAGGATGAGTACATTTGTGTGTATGTATTGTTGACAGATGTGGGAGATGGTTTTGGACTTACATATGATGCCATAAACTGGGAACATGCATATCCTGAGTGGCGAATTCATCCGTGAAGGGTGGATCGTCGCCTACGTGTTGCCATGAAGAGCAGAAGACTGTTCATTGAAAATTGCCATTAGGGACTGCCCAGTGCCCCTCAAGAAGCCAGATAAGTGGCATGCAAAACCCATGTATCTTCCTTTATGACCAGCGGCCAATAGTTAAACAGCAGTTCCACAACAGATAAACAACGGTTAAACAACAATAGGAATCAACTTATACCTACACTTATCCTCCCACAAAGAAACTTAAACAAATAGATACCCAGAAAGATGAACATTTATCCCCAGCATTTAGATTAGCTGAAGACATGAGAATATTCAAAATTATTTGATTCAACTTGAACTTTATGATAGTTTAGATGTGATGGATATTTGGACTATAATCTAAGTCGTGAAATGTTGATTTTGTATATTGGAATTGGCAATGGTGCATCATCCCCCTCCCCCTCTCCTATATTTCAAGACAGGATTATACTATTATTAGACGGTATTATTTAATTTCACCAGAGTCACATGTGTATTAATGTGTCAAATATTCTTCTTCTTCTTCTTCTTCTTCTTCTTCTTCTTCTTCTTCTTCTTCTTCTTCTTCTTCTTCTTCTTCTTCTTCTTCTTCTTCTTCTTCTTCTTCTTCTTCTTCTTCAGCGTTCCGAGCCATTGAGGTTCTTTGCTGCAGATACAATCCGTCTCAATTCGTCTCTCTGGTTGACCTTCTCTTGCCAGTCGTTGATTCCAAGTGCTTGTAGGTCTGTATATATATTATTTCTCCACCGCCTTCTTGGTCTACCTCGGGGTATACGGTAATTTATTTCCTGAGTGTAAGCGAGTTTTGTTTCCCTATTATCTTTCATTCTTTCTATATACCCCATCCATTATAGTCTATTAGCCTTCATGATACCAGTGATTAGCGGAGACTTAAACAGATCATAAATGTCTTTGTTACTTCTTCTTTTCCACTCTCCACTTTGTGTATCCCTAATGGGTCCAAAGATGCGTCTGAAAACTTTGTTCTCACAGGTTTGCAACAAGGCTTCGTCTCTTTTCGTTGTACTCCAGGTTTCAGAGCCATACAGCACAACTGGTCTGATCAGTGTTTTGTATATTGTGATTTTGGTGTTATGAGATAGCGCATTTGATTGTAGTAGATGTTGTAGTGCATAGTATATCTTATTTCCGGAATTGATTTTAGTTTGTATTTCTTCCCTTATGATGTTGAAGCAGTTGAAGATTGTACCCAGGTATTTGTAAGTTTCCGTTCTTTTCATTGTCATATTATCTGTTTGTATGTCGCCAGAGTTTTTAGCCATTCCTTCTTTTGAAATTACCATATATTATGTCTTATCTTGGTTGATAACCAGCCCCGTCTGTTGGGCTTTTTCCTTTAAATGAGTCAATATTTCCAATGTCTTTTGTTCATTTTCCCCTATAATATCTATATCATCTGCATAACCAAGAAGCTTGGATGTTCCTCCAATATCATATTCCTCCTTACTTACAACTTTCTCTAGAGCCAGATTGAAGAGTAGCGGCGATAGTGCATCACCCTGTTTCAAGCCAAATGTTATTTGGAAAGGGTCTTATTTCCTGCCTTTATATGTTACTATATTATAAGTATCTTCCATGCATAGTCTGGTCATGTTGATTAACTTCCTTGGTATTCCAAATTCCTGCATAGCATTCCATAGACTATTCCTATGGACACTATCATAAGCCTTTTTAAAATCCACAAAAATGTTATGGAGATCTCTTTTATATTCACAATTTTTCTCGGCTATTTGTCGTAAGATAAATGTTTGATCTATTGTTGATCTGTTTTGTCTTAAACCCGCCTGGTAGTCACCTAATATGTCTTCTGAATATGTTTTTAGTCTATATAGTAATACTGCGGATAGTATCTTATAGCTATAATTTTCACATTGGAACTTGTCTCCTTTCTTAAAGATGGGTATCAATAATGACTCCTTCCAGTCATGGGGTAATTCTTCTGTCCTCCAGATTCTTATTATTAGTTCGTATAGCTTTAGATGTAATGCATGGCCACCTACTTTTATATAATCAGCAGCAATTCTATCAGCCCCAGTTGCCTTATTGTTTTTAAGTCGTGTGATTACATATAGGATTGATTCAAATGCAAGTTCTTCAATTTGTGGTTCACACGTTAGAACCTTTTCCTGTGGGAAAGTGTTACTTGGAGCTTCACAATTTAGTAATTCAACAAAATATTCTTTCCATGTGTTGCACATTTCTTTATTGGTATTTATCATGTTCCCATTTTTGTCTTTTAAACCATATGTGTTGTGTTGGTGCCCTCGTTTCATTGACTTCAGTTCTTTAAAAAAAAAAACTTTCTGGATTCGTTTTTCTGGTGATTAGTTTCCATATCTTTGATTATATTACTCATATATTCTCGCTTCTGCTGTCAAACTATTTTTGTAGCCTCTTTACATTCATTTCTATATTGCTCTTCCTTTTGGATGTTGTTGATGTCATTTAACCATAAATGTCTGGCATTCTTTTTCCTAATGACTGCTTTTTCACATTTTTGATTGAACCATCTGTTCTTTCTATGCGTGGTTAACACACCGAGACATTCTTCTGCGGTAGATTGAATTGTATTCTTGATGTTCAACCAAGTTTGGTCAACGCTTTCCTCCAAAAAGTTTTGCAGAGTTTCAAGTTTACATTTTATTTCATCTGTAAATTTCTCTTTGACTATAATTTCTTGTAGTTTTTCTCTGTTATATGTTGGGTGTAATCTTTGTAATTTAGCATAGAAAGCTCTCTTCAGTTTTATTTCAAATATTAGTGTCAAATATAAGTGTGTTCAAAAATAGCTTGATAGTGCCACTTCATTTGACAGCAAACTCCACAGAGTTGGTGGCAGGGATAATATTCGCTTCCAAGCTACCTGAATGAGCTTTATATTCTATGAAAGCAGTGACTTGCCTGTGCTCTCTTCTACTAGAAAACCTTACTTCTTACCTCATTGGAATTTTACCAGAGTGTCTGTTTCAGTACCAGGGAGTCTAACGAGACATTTCTGGTTTTCATTTAGTAGTGGCACTTACGAATTGGGGATATCTATCTCCCATTTATATTTTTAAATACCACACCACCATTGAAGAACGGATGATAGATAATGTGTTATTCCACCTTGGAAGAGCAGATGACAGACAATTTGTTATTCTACCCTGCAGAGAGTTTGAACCAAGGAAGAGTGGATGGCAGACAATTTGTAATCCCACCTCGGAAGAACGGATGACTGACAATTTGTTATCCCACCTCGGAAGAACGGATGACAGACGATTTGTTATTCCACCTGAAATAAGGGGGGGGGGGGATTTGAACCAAGGAAGAACGGACGACACACAATTTGTTATCCCAACTTGCGGGGGGTTTGAACCAAGGAAGAACGGGTGGCAGATACTTTGTTATCCCACCTTGAAAAGGGGGTGGTGGTGGTGGGGGGGGGGGGGGGTTGAACAAACGAAGAACGGATATCAGACAATTTGTTATTCCAACGTGAGGGGGAAATACAAACTAGAATCAACTCTGGAAATAAGATATACTATGCACTACAACATCTACTAAAATCAAAGGCGCTATCTCGTAACACCAAAATCACAATATACAAAACACTGATCAGACCAGTTGTGCTGTATGGCTCTGAAACCTGGAGTACAACGAAAGGAGACGAAGCCTTGTTACAAACCTTTGAGAACAAAATTTTAAGACGCATCTTTGGACCCATTAGGGATACACAAAGTGGAGAGTGGAAAAGAAGAAGTAACAAAGACATTTATGATCTGTTTAAGTCCCCGCTAATCACTGGTATCATGAAGGCTAATAGACTACAATGGCTGGGGCATATAGAAAGAATGGAAGATAATAGGGAAACAAAACTCGCTTACACTCAGGAAATAAATGACCGTAGACCCCGAGGTAGACCAAGAAGGCGGTGGAGAGATAATACATGTACAGACCTACAAGCACTTGGAATCAACGACTGGCAAGAGAAGGTCCACCAGAGAGACGAATGGAGACGGATTGTATTTGCAGCAAAGAACCTCAATGGCTTGGAACGCTGAAGAAGAAGAAGAACGTGAGGGGGAAGGTTTCAACGAAGGAAGAACGGATGACAGACAATTTGTTATCCCATCTTGCTGGAGGTTTGCACCAAGGAAGAAGGGATGGCAGACAATATGTTATCCCACCTAGAAAAGGGGAGGGGTGGCAGGGGGAGGGGGATTTAAACCAAGGAAGAACGGATAACATACGATTTGTTATTCCACTTCGGAAGAACGGATGACAGACAATTTGTTATCCAACCTTGGAAGAACGAATGACAGACAATTTGTTATTCCACATTGGAAGAACGGATGGCAGACAATTTATTATCCCACCTTGGAAGAACGTCGGCAGACAATTTGTTATCCCACCTTGAAAGAACGGGTGACAGACAATTTGTTATCCCATCTTGGAAGAACGGATGACAGACAACTTATTATCCCACCTTGCGGGGGGTTTGAACTAATGAAGAACGGATGACAGACAATTTGTTATCCCACCTTGGAAGAACGGATGACAGACAACTTATTATCCCACCTTGCGGGGGGTTTGAACTAATGAAGAACGGATGACAGACAATTTGTTATCCCACCTTGGAAGAACGGATGACAGCCAGTTTGTTATCCCACCTTGCGGGGGGTTTGTACCAATGAAGAACGGATGACAGACAATTTGTTATCTCACCTTGGAAGAACGGATGACAGACAACTTATTATCCCACCTTGCGGGGGGTTTGAACTAATGAAGAACGGATGATAGACAATTTGTTATCTCACCTTGGAAGAACGGATGACAGACATTGTTATCCCACTTTGCGCGGGGTTTCAACCAAGGAAGCACGGATGGCAGACAATTTGTCACCACTCGCCAGCGACTGCTTCTGTATTCCAGGGTTTTACAGGTATTTATTCTGTCTAATCATCATCGTCACGTGCCACGTGGGCAGTCATGGTTTGCTGTGGTCGACAGTGTCAAGTCTCGTAAACTGCAGAACGCTGGCTATTTTACACGAGAGAACTGACGGCCCGTTGTTACACTGTCCCTTAGTGGCAGCAAAGAATAGCAACACTGCAAGCTTTCATGCATGCCGTAGGTGACCACTAGGGAGGCTTTTGCTTGAGGTTGGCTACTCGATCTTGAAGACAACTTCAGCCATCAAATCCGACCAACCATGAACAAGTCTAAAGAAGAGGAACGAAAAAAAGAAAGAAAAAAAAAACAACAACTCAGTCAACCAAAGGGAAATGAAGCTCTTTCCTTAGAGGAAGCATAAAGCGATGCAGAGAAAACCGCAAGGAGTCTGAGTTACTTCCTGTCACCCAGGAACATCCCCAGCATTGTCACATTGTTGGAACTATATGTGGATTGGGAACGACATCATATGTGGTAGAAGACACGACATATTATGCGATTAGCATGTTGGGATTGCTAGAAACAAGGTGGAAATAAGCAAAAGGAAAGCTTCTATACACAGGTAAACTAGTGCTATTTTTCAGGCCATGCAGAGGGAACTGCCTCGTTCAGTGAAAGTGAGGCCCTAATTTTATATTAAGAGACAGAGAAAGCATTAATTGAGCGGGAAGCAATAAGACCTATAATAATAACAGAGACATTTAGAACCATAATGCAGAATGTAAACATGAACTTAACCCTGTATTATGCGCCAACAAACGACAAGGATCAAGGAAGAAATCTACATGATACTTGAAAGTACTTTAGCTAATCTAAGAAATGGCAATATAGCTTGAAAGGTAATCTGAATACTAAAGCTAAGATAACACAGGTTATGAAGAGGTAATGGAGGAAACATGGACTTGGGGTAATGAACAAACATGGAGTATTATTCAAAACGTTTTGGACCCCCCCCCCACCCCCCCCCCCAAAAAAAAAATGTCATAGGCGGAAGCAATTTTCCACACAACAGAATACATACAATAATGTGAGATTCACCGCAATACAAAACAGCAAATCAAACTGATCACATCTACATTGCAAAGATATTTTGATCGTCCCCACAAGATGTACGAGTTATTAGTAACGCAGATGTACATGCTGATGCCGAGTAAAATTACTTTAAAACTCAAGAGATATATAACATCTTATAAACAAGGGACCCCAACACAATGTAGGATATCTCTCACAGATACAGTCTATGGGCAAATTCTGTAATAATACCAGATCTGGCAGCAGCCAATAGACCAGGTGAGTACAGAAGCAGGTTATAAACATTTGCAGCGAATTATGTTCTTGGAAAAGGGAAAGAAAACACTAAGCATTTAAACGCCGGAAACCATTAAGAAAAAAAAAGAAAGGAAAAATAAAGAAGCTGAATTAGTCAACAACAAAACCAGAACTGTTAAAGTCAGAGTCCAGGAAAAATACAGAGAAGCTAATAAAGAAGTTAGGGAGGTCAGATAAAGATCAGTATTAAAAAGTTCTTTACAACACCACACAGAAATTACAAGGAAAATATAATCGATCAAGTGGGCTTATCAAAAATAGCCATTGAACATTTCTTGCCAAGATTAAATATCAAAGACCAGATACGATGAGTACATTCAGGAACTTCTGAATAGGCTAGCCCCAGATGACTCTCCAGATATCCAGCTGGGCTGGATAGAGACTGTTAGATACTGTCTAATGGAGAAATTAGAATAGCTATCAATTTTCTGAAATTATGGGAAAGCTGCTGGTACAAATAATATCCCAACAGGGGCTATTGAGTGGCACCTTACAGAATAGCACAATAATAGCTTCGTCAGTGCGCCTGCGACATTGCTGCATATCCTTTGCAGGACGTTGTGCAGACCAAAGTATGTGAGTTGGAATTTGGCCAAAATTCCATCACAATGCCTGGGCAGAGCTTCAGAGAACATGTGGTGCCCAAACGACATGTAACCTCTCTCGGCCTTGCCTTGTTTATTCCAGAGGAATGGATAACCAGTACGTCTGGAACAAGGTAGGCTGCAGACGCTGGCGGATCAGCGTCAAACCTCCGAGACCTCGCCACCACGAGCAGGTGGCGAATTGTGGCCAGACCCTGGAACCCATGTAATCTGACTTAGAGGCGTTCAGCCAAGTCCCACATGTGAGGGCATCGTACGCGCCTGGACCATAAGAGGCGTACATCTGTCGTTCGCAAGCGTCTGGACCTGAGAAAGCGTGTACTACCGTCAGACTCCCTTCTGACTCGTGCGGATCCCGCGACCACCGGGACTAGGCCCACCGGAGATATTGCTAGTCTGTTGCGAGTAAATCTCCCATCCTTCCGCTGTGCGGATCTCGCGACCAGCAAGAATACACCAACTGAACTACTTCGCAAATTATTTAACAGAGTCTACTGAACAAATTATTTAGCAGAGTCTGGGACACCTAAGAAATATCAGCAACCTGGAAAGAAGGATTTCTGGGGACGCTGTAAAATAAAGGGGATCTATAGGAAGGCAAACATTAAACGAATACTGTTATTAGTTACGGGGAAAATTTTAAGTAGATTAATTCTGGAGAGATTAAGAGAAGGCATTGACAAACAACAAAGAGATGAATAAGCTGGCTTCCGACGAAACAGCTCGTGCTTTGACCAGATAGTCACCTTACGTATAATAATAGAGAACATTGACTGAACTCGCGATTTATCATGCATTTTGAGGACTATGAAAAGGTCTTCTGCAGCACTGATTAACATCTATTTGGAATTTATTGAGACACTAGTTAGTTAGTTAGTTAGTCGCGGTTCCAACTTCACAGCAACGGGTCGTCTCCATTATGCTCCGTTCATGTACCAGTGACTATCACATAAAATGCCCCTCACTGCCTCATATGAAAAGTGGAAAAGACAGGAGTCTCGACAACCAACAGCCCGCACAGGTACACTGTGCATAATACCGCCGCCAGAATGTAAACACAAAAGTCCTCCATGAAATTACAATTCATCTTATAATGCCGTCGCCAGAATGCCAACACATGTCTTCCACGAAAATACAATTCGTTGTCGATGGAAGTGGCAGTCACTAGAAGACCAGCAGCCACACATTTCTGCATAAGGCAAGTGCCGGTCAATTCTGCGACACAGCTAGCCGCCATTGCTCCGAACATGCAGTTACGCTCCAAACAATCTCGGGCAGATGTAAACGCATTTCACACGAAATTCACAGCTCACATTGTCACGCCACGCACTCAACTCAGCAGCAGTCCGACATGAGGAAAATACGAATGCAAACGATAGCCCCGATCATAAACACTCCAAAGGCCTTAACCGTTTCAACGTCTATCCCCCATGTTGGCCACCGGAAGTCTTGTTGAGGCACTATAGGACCCTACAGAAAATCATTAGCATAATAAAGGCAACGTGAAATTCAGAGTTCTTCGTAGAGAAAAACTGATAGATGTATTTGAAAAACGAACAGGAGTGAGACAAGGACATGTATTATTACTCTTACTGCCCATAGATTGGATTATAAATACAACAATAACTAGCGTCAGAAATGGAATTCAGTGGAATCTTACAGAGCAGCTTGATATTCTGGACTTCACTAATTGCATTTCCCTCTTATTCCATTCACAAAATCAGATGCAAGGTAAACCAACAACACTTGACGAGAGGTCACAACTAAATGTAAAAATTAATTGTGGAAAGGCACAAATAACGATAATTAACAAAGCTAATGATAACCCGATTTCCATCAGTGAAATCTCACTTCAAGAGGTGTTCATACTTCTATGTTTTAGTATCAATGAAAACAAAGAGCTGAGGTGGGATGGGGAAGGTATAAGACTTATTTTAAAAGACAATAAGAACTTTAATTGCACTAGGAAATGTGTACAAATCGCAGGTCATTAAAGGTATCTCCAAACGTAGAATTGTTTATTCTAATGTTCAACCAGCATTATTGTATGGATCAAAAGCACGGAGAATAATTAAAACAATTACTGATAAAATACATACATTCATTAATTTGTACCTGCTCGGAATAGAAGAAATAATACTGTATGACAGAATCACCAGGGAGGAGCTGATGGAGAGAACTACACAAACACCAGCGAATGCAGAGCTGGCGCTGTGTAAACACGCCTTGAGAAAACCTAATAAAAATATAATAAGAAAATCCCTTGTCTATAACTCATACGATCAACGAAATAGAGAGCGAGACCTTTAAACACACAAAGAAGAGAAATAAAGACACAGGTTAATAATATGGGGAAGACATGGAGGAAAAACAAAGGCAGTAAAAGAGACTGCACACAATACAGAGCATTTCCCTTTTGAGTAACACTGGAAAAGTATTTTGCAAAATTCTTGAGAAAAGATTACGAACTACAATAGAACCCCGACTAAGCATGGATTTAGGAAAAACAAAGGATGCACAAATGCCATTGCCACAGTGCGAAAAATGTTGCTTATTTGGGCATAGTTTCGAATGCCCAGGGGTATGAGTTATCCAATGCGGAGATAAAGGGCAGGAAGAAGATGAAGAAGATTAGGGAAGCAAATAATAGTTACACCGTAACCTGCCGTGCATGTTTGAAGAGAAGATGATTAATGATTATTAGCGTGAGACTGAAATCCATCTTTACGTACACAACTTAACCAAACATGAATAAGTCCACGATGGACTTGCCATGAGTTAGTTAACGCCCTCTGCTCCACTGAGAGATGAAGGGAATAAGAGGAATGACCAGCATCAAAACTACACACGTCACTCTCTGTCCGCCAGTGGAGAGACAAAACCAGACAACAACATCACTTCCAAATGCACAGGAATACGCACGTTTCAATTCAAACTGCGGGTAAAAAACATTTTCTTAAGAACGCATCTTACAACAGCAAATATACATGTGCACAAAGCCTAGCCCGCACAACCAAACACAATAAGCCAGTAAAGAAACCAGTAATTATGGCGTTACATGGATTGATAGATACACAAATTCATACTGACACACACATTGACACGTTGCCGTCTTGACAAACGATAGTTTGTAAAAATAGAGTAATACCTCTCCGCAACACAAAGCCTGGGCTAACTTGAGAGATCATGTGGTGCTCAAGCAGCATGGTTCCTCTCTCGACCTGCCTAGCTTGCTCCAGAGGAAAGGTCACATCAATACATCTGGAACAAGACAAGCTGCAGAAGCTGTTGGATCAGCAAAGCAAAGTCCTAATTCTCCGTCTGTCGCAGCTTCCATGCTAGACCAGTTGCCGACCAAGAATTAGGCCTGCTGTAATGCGGCTTCATCAACTATGAACCGGGTGCGATGAATGCCTCTTGATGTCAAGGGCGATAAAGCGAACTGCGTACGAATACTGAGGAAGCGACAGAGGCTAAAACGGCCTGGGGGGATGGTGGTGGTTGGGGTGGGGGGGGGGGAAGTAGCTGAATCTCTCCCGGCACGTCAAACGGTGCCGTAAAAAAGAAAGGGATCACAAGGCACCTAGTGCGTGATGTTCGCCTTCCTGAAGGCAGGATGTTATCAGTTATCAGTTGGGGTATCTTCATTGCACTCCGGACAGGTCCATAGGTGCTCAGATCCCCCCCCCCCCCAGCATATGCATCAGCGTCCGGTGGCTAATAGTGCCAGTTCTGTGTTGGTTGACGAGGTACCTCATTTTCCCTCTGTACCTCTTGCGTCTGGGCGTGCCAATTCTTACTCCCACGTCTTTCATCCTGGACAGCTATGTGGATTCACTGACGTCAAAGTTCTCTGTTCTCGACGTATCTTTAAGGACGTAAATAACGATCTATAGGCTGGCCATCTACAGGGGGTGCAGAGCCAGAGGGCAGGATGGCAGTCGGGTAGGCACACATAGCAACAAATTTGTGGGGAGTTTGGCTATAATTGGTGATCACATGTTAAAGCTGGCATTACAGAGACACCTAGCAAAGAATCTCCGGGTGGACTCAACCCCTGGAGTTTACACACACACATACACACACACACACACACAGAAAGAGGTAGAGAGAGAGAGAGAGAGAGAGAGAGAGAGAGAGAGAGAGAGAGAGACGGGGGGGGGGGGGTTCTGACGATCATATTGTGTTTGCTACACGATGAAGATGACAATATGTCAAGCGAATCCTCGCCCGATCGCGGTCACGACATTACAAATCATCAACTACAGAGGTTCTACAAAAACCGGGAGTGAAAAGAGAGTTGGTGACAGAAATAAAAAAGAGACAAATGAAATATTTCCACCACGTTAAAAGACATAACACTCTTATAAAAATCACACTGGAAGGTAAGGTTGAAGGCAAGCGGGCAATAGATAGGCAACGATACAAGTAAAAAGATAACATCAACAGATGGACGAATAGCAGTCTGGCAGAATGTACAATCAAGGCGAGAGACAGACTGTTGGAGATCATTGCAGCCAACCTTAATTGTGGAGACTGCACCTGATTGATTGATTGAGTTAACATCATCCTGCTAGCTTGACTGCATTATCTGGACTATACTGAAATGTCCTTCAACAGCCTTCTGGTTTTCTTGGCCAAAACATCAATACATTATCTCCCCCTTTCCTAGACCATTGTAACCGAGCCTCATTTGGCCACAGACAATCTATGTGTTAACTCCTATGGGCCCACCACCAGCGCATTAGTGTAGTACTAGGGGGTCTACGCTGGTAATGTCATGACCGCGGTCGCACGAGGGTTAGACCTGGGCTCGTCAACAGCTAAGTGATGGACAGAATGGCCACCCGGTCCTCCGTGCCTTCAAGCCTATACACTGTGATAGTCCTGGCCCATGTCATAGCCAATACAAGTTCCTGCTTCGGACTCTATGTGTTTATTTTTATTTCTTGCTCATTGGTTTATTACTGCAAGGCGACAACTCTCTGGTCCCTAAAGAGTTACGAAATGATGTGACTATGAAGTTAATGGATAACATCGTGGATAACATCAGATGAAAGATGCTTCAGAGAGATAACCAACAGAATAGGGCAAGCAAATGCTGCTTTGCTATCAAATGAAGAACATTTTGTGCAATATGTCATTGTCCTTGAAAGTTAGAACAAGAGTGTTTGCACAAATTTTAACATACGGCTGTGAATCATCAACAATTAGTAAACAGGCGAAAAAAATTCCAAGAAGCTTTACAGATGTGCTTTTATATAAGAATATTGAACATTAATTGGTCAGGCAAAATAAGCAATCTGGACATTTTGAGAGAAGCTAAGTTGCAAAGACAGCTTATCGCAAATATCAGAAAGAAGCAGTTATCTGTTTTGGGCCACATTATGAGAAGACAAAAACTGGAGCATGTGACTACCGGACAGATTTGTGGAAAGAGAGATAGAGGAAGACAGCGTGAAAAAATTCTTGACAGTCTTATGTAATGGCGCGGAAGAGAGTCAACACACGAAATGATCCATGCCGACGGAGATCACAGATTGTGGAATTGCATGATCGCCCACCCGTTCCGTGGAGAAGAGGTTACGGGCGCAGTTCGTAATCCCGCATACCCGCGTTCAAAACACAGCTGCGGGTGACTTGGCAGCAGACCGCCTTGCGTTGGTTTTTTACGAAAAGGTATGGGTGCCGGTCGTTTAGAAAAGAATGGCACATTACTGAACATAAACTTGACAAGAGATCATAACAGCAAAATATGCTGGTGTTGACTGCGACGTTCTGTAAAGGATATACGACTAACTGACTAACATGGTCGCCCACGCCAGCCGGCAAAGCACTGGATAATGATGTTGGAGGGTGATGAAGTTAATAGCTACGCTAAGTAAAGTTTGGCAACTTGAACAACCAAGACTGGCGTAAACCTGTCTTTCTCTCATGCCACGAAAGACAGTGTCTAACATTCAATGGAATATCCCGGCCATTGTTTTGATAGAAAACAATCGACTACACGTAGGCTGGTAGTTCATGTCGAGACACGGGAACACGTTCAAGGAGACATTATCCAGCAGCACTGGAAAGCTGGGAGCCGCAGACACCAGATTTGCTAATGAGGCGCTGTGTCACACGCGGTGACATGAACACTCACGGCGCAAACCTTCATGATTATAATAACAAGAACATCGGCACTAATGACGAGACAGGCAGACAGACAGGCACACAGACGGACGGACGGACGGACAGGCAGGCAGACAGACAGGCGCGCAGGCAGGCAGGTAGGCAAACGGACGGACAGACAGACAGGTAGACGGACGGACAGACAGACAAACATGTAGACTGACAGACAGACGGACGGACACGGATAGACAGACAACAGACAGGCAGGCAGACAAACGTACAGATAGACAGACAGACAAACGTACATACAGACAGACAGATCGGCCGACAGACCGTCAGAAGGGCAGACAGACAGACAGAGGCATGCAGACTGACAGACAGATCGCCCGACAGACCGTCAGAAGGGCAGACAGACAGACAGGGGCATGCAGACTGACAGACACACGGACACGGACAGACAGATAGCAGGCAGATAGTCAGACAGACAGACATGTCGGTTAGAAGGACAAGCAAGAAGGCAGATTAATCCCAGTTTTACCAAAAATATAATAGGGTCGTGTGAACATTTTAATTCTCAGATCAGGTAAATACTAGACGAGTGTCCCAATGGTTACCATTAATGTGGCCGAAGGATCACCGTTATTTTACACATACAGCTACGGAAGTATACAGAAATAAACAAACAGACGTTCTGACTGTCATTAAGTTGACTGTCACTTTACACTATTGTGTCATAATACATCACGCCTTAGTTTCCCGGTGCCTACAACTGTGGTGTTCATACTACTACTACTACTGCTACTACTACTACTACTACTACTACTACTACTACTACTACTACTGCTGCTGCTGCTACTGCTGCTGCTGCTACTACTACTACTACTACTACTACTACTACTACTACTACTACTACTACTACTACTACTACTACTACTGCTGCTGCTGCTGCTACTACTACTACTACTACTATTGTTGTCGCTGATAATAAAACAACAACTACTACAACTGTTAAAACAACAGCAAAGGTAACAAGAACTACTACTACTACTGCTGCAAAAGCTACTATACATACTACTAATACTCCAACAACAACAACAACAACAACAACAACAACAACAACAACAACAATTTCTACTGCTTCTAAAACATCAACAACAATCACAACAACAACAAAAACAACAACAACAACAACTACTACTACTACTACTACTACTACTACTACTACTACTACTACTACTACTACTACTACTAATAATAATAATAATAATACAATTACCACTCTACTATTATTACTACTGCTGTTGCTATACTCCACTACAGAAGGCTTATTTGTATATATATAAATCCATATAATGTGTGTAACTTCTGTAAGCTACTTTAATGGCTACATTAGAATATTAACCAACACTATCACTGTTGTATATCCGGATGCCACAGAAACAATACAGATGCAGAAGACGAGCGATCTCCCGCCCTTGTTAAAACAAATACACGTATATCCCAAGCCGGCAGCACTCTAGTGGAGTCGACCAGGGTTTTCAGGATGTGTGGCAGGACCAGATACAGGTGCGACAGCCCTGTGGGCGGGCAAGTCGTTAGTTAAGTCGCACACGTTAGAAAGTGGCCTGTGTACCCGCGCTCGCCAGGTCTATCCTGGTCAGAGTTGGCTGCTGTTTGTATGTTGTTCCTTTCTGGCATTGTACAACAGCTACCCATGGAATAGCAGCAGACAACTGCACAACGTCCTGCAAAGGATATGCAGCAATGTCGCAGGCGCACTGACGAAGCTGTTATTGAGCTATTCTGTCATGTGTAAGACCGGACGCCGGTCGGCGCATGGGGAGGGGGGGGGGGGGTGTCGTTACCCGCTAAAATGAGGGGGAAATGAGCCACATAATCCCCTGGCTCTCAGGCCTACAGAATGTGACAGAGCTATCATATCACAGACTCATGGCAGGAAAGTTCTTCGGGATAATTCATTATTGTAAGGCAATGTTTTCCCGTAGTGAATGTGAATAACGAAGACACAAACATTTGATTGCACGATTTATTGTCTGCCATATTTCGCTGCATCTCGTCAGGTTCATACTGCAGAAATCACACAACATAAACTAAAGTTATTAGATGAATCCTTCAAGCTGAAGTATACACGTATTCACACAGTAATTTCAATTGTCTACCACGGTAATTTTACACTGACTGTCACGACTTTCTGTCTGCACAACACTGGCTTCTGCCGATTAATGGCGATGGCTTTAGCGACATTTAACAAGCGACCATTTTGCGTGTTAAACAATACGCAAAACTCATTGTCTTATCAATCATGTGACCGTTTCCCAAAATGTGCCGTCCAATCGATGACGTTGGAGGTTTGTGGTGTGTCTGCTTGGCCAGGTTTCGAGCGTCTTTGTTTAAGTCGCGTGTTAAAATGGCGGCTTGGCTTGAGTTTGCTGAGGTCACGGAGAGGACTTCAGGAGACAGCCACAGATAAGACGGCTCGACGTGAGTTTGTTGAGGTAACGGAGAGAACCTCAGAAGACAGCCACAGATAGGACGGCTCGACCTGAGTTTCATGAGGTCACGGAGAGAACTTGACGAGATAGCCACAGATAGGAAGGCTCGACGTGAGTTTCTTGAGGTCACGGAGAGAACTTGAGGAGACAGCCACAGATAGGACGGCTCGACGTGAGTTTGTTGAGGTCACTGAGAAGACTGCAGGAGACAACAGACAGGACGGCTCGACGTGAGTTTGTTGAGGTCACGGAGAGGACTGCAGGAGACAGCTACAGATAGGACGGCTCGACGTGAGTTTGTTGAGGTAACGGAGAGAACCTCAGAAGACAGCCACAGATAGGACGGCTCGACCTGAGTTTCATGAGGTCACGGAGAGAACTTGACGAGATAGCCACAGATAGGAAGGCTCGACGTGAGTTTGTTGAGGTCACTGAGAAGACTGCAGGAGACAACAGACAGGACGGCTCGACGTGAGTTTGTTGAGGTCACTGAGAAGACTGCAGGAGACAACAGACAGGACGGCTCGACGTGAATTTGTTGAGGTAACGGAGAGAACTTGAGGAGACAGCTACAGATAGGACGGCTCGACGTGAGTTTGTTGAGGTAACGGAGAGAACCTCAGAAGACAGCCACAGATAGGACGGCTCGACCTGAGTTTCATGAGGTCACGGAGAGAACTTGACGAGATAGCCACAGATAGGAAGGCTCGACGTGAGTTTGTTGAGGTAACGGAGAGAACCTCAGAAGACAGCCACAGATAGGACGGCTCGACGTGAGTTTGTTGAGGTAACGGAGAGAACCTCAGAAGACAGCCACAGATAGGACGGCTCGACCTGAGTTTCATGAGGTCACGGAGAGAACTTGACGAGATAGCCACAGATAGGAAGGCTCGACGTGAGTTTGTTGAGGTAACGGAGAGAACCTCAGAAGACAGCCACAGATAGGACGGCTCGACGTGAGTTTGTTGAGGTCACCGAGAAGACTGCAGGAGACAACAGACAGGACGGCTCGACGTGAGTTTGTTGAGGTCACGGAGAGGACTGCAGGAGACAACAAATAGGACGGCTCGACGTGAGTTTGTTGAGGTCACGGAGAGAACTTGAGGAAACAGCTACAGATAGGACGGCTCGACGTGAGTTTGTTGAGGTCACGGAGAGAACTTGAGGAGACAGCTACAGATAGGACGGCTCGATGTGAGTTTGTTGAGGTCACGGAGAGAACTTGAGGAGACAGCTACAGATAGGACGGCTCGACGTGAGTTTGTTGAGGTCACCGAGAAGACTGCAGGAGACAACAGACAGGACGGCTCGACGTGAGTTTGTTGAGGTCACGGAGAGGACTGCAGGAGACAACAGATAGGACGGCTCGACGTGAGTTTGTTGAGGTCACGGAGAGAACTTGAGGAGACAGCTACAGATAGGACGGCTCGACGTGAGTTTGTTGAGGTCACGGAGAGAACTTGAGGAGACAGCTACAGATAGGACGGCTCGACGTGAGTTTGTTGAGGTCACGGAGAGAACTTTAGGAGACAGCTACAGATAGGACGGCTCGACGTGAGTTTGTTGAGGTCACGGAGAGAACTTGAGGAGACAGCTACAGATAGGACGGCTCGACGTGAGTTTGTTGAGGTCACGGAGAGAACTTGAGGAGACAGCTACAGATAGGACGGCTCGACGTGAGTTTGTTGAGGTCACGGAGAGGACGTCAGGATACAACAAATAGGACGGCTTGGCGTGAGTTTGTTGAGGTCATGGAGAGAACTTGAGGAGACAGCCACAGATAGGACGGTCTGGCGTGAGTTTGTTGAGTGCTCCCGCTCCACTGGGGATACGGGACAAAGTAGGGGAAGTACACGAGTCATTGTTAGTCGTCAGTGAAGGCGCCAGGGAGGAAGGGGTGTGGTGTCTGTGTGTGTATCGGGGAGGGGTGGGGCGAGAGGCTTTTCCCAGTACCTTAGTTTAACTTTTTTTTTTTTTTCCGCGTTTCCATCCTGTTTCAGGATATTGCGGTCAACACCAGCATCTTTCAGCTGTATGTTGATTCCTCGCGGACCAGTCATGGGGCGCCGCCAGAAGGCGCTGGAATGGCTTAGTTATTCAGTATTCCCAATGACGTCATGTGTGGGGATTGTTAGTTAAAATTGGCCTGGCCTCCGAGGTCGACCCAGCCTAAACCGGGTACCAGGAATTTGTCTAGGAAGTAAGGCGGCCGGCGTTGTATTCAGATTATCAGCTATTGAATGATGAATAGTGTATAGAGGCATGGGGTTGGCACCCGATGTCCTGTACGCTTGACAGGGTCCTTCACTTGTTTATCCATCACGTGCTTGATGTTTCCAACATCGTGTCGGTGCCATAGGTGCACGTATCATAGATTATAGAAGGTTTGCACGTTAAACATCGTGTCGGTGTTATAAATGCACGTATCACAGATTATAGGTTTGCACATTAACAGCTTCCAACATCGTGTCGGTGTTATAGTTGCATGTATCACAGATTATAGGTTTGCACATTAACAGCTTCCAACATCGTGTCGGTGTTATAGTTGCATGTATCACAGATTATAGGTTTGCACATTAACAGCTTCCAACATCGTGTCGGTGTTATAGTTGCATGTATCACAGATTATAGGTTTGCACATTAACAGCTTCCAACATCGTGTCTGTGCCATAGGTGCACGTATCATAGATTATAGAAGGTTTGCACGTTAAACATCGTGTCGGTGTTATAAATGCACGTATCACAGATTATAGGTTTGCACATTAACAGCTTCCAACATCGTGTCGGTGTTATAGTTGCATGTATCATAGATTATAGAAGGCTTGCACGTCAAACACGTCTCAGTGTTACAAGTGCGCGTATCATAGATTATAGGTTTGCACATTAACAGCTTCCAACATCGTGTTTGTGATAGGTGCACGTATCGTACATTATAGAAGATTTGTAAGTTAGCAGCTTCCAATATCGTGTTGGTGTTAAAGATGCACATATCGTAAATTATAGAAGGTGTGCACGTTAACAGCTTCCACCAAAAGAATGTAATATAGCAATAGTTTCAGTGATGTCGATAGTCCCTCAGTGCAAGACCTTCATGTTATGCGGTTTGTATGCTAACAACGGTTATATTCCCACACCTCCCACCGTCAATGCAACTGATATCTTACTGTTGCGTTTTCATTTCTTGTGCTGTCACAGTTAAAATAAAACGCACGTTCCTTTACCAGTGACCTCCCGATCACGGATAATTCACCAATTGTGTGGTGTATATTTAAAGTTATTAACTTTGCAGTTATCAAACCTAGACATATTCAACATATCTATAACGTTCACGAAACATGTATATAATATTTAGCCCATTTTGTCGGAGCCAGCCAGGTAAACATTGCTGAATTGTGTGCAAAAGGAGGGTGGGTATAGGGTAGAACTTAAGCAAAGTTCTTAACCTCAGTGTCCTGAAGTCTGCATTACAAAACTCAGTGTTGACATACGTGTGAGAACAAAGAGGCTGTTTAAGACTTGATCGATAATTATTTGCAGGTATTTTCTTACCACGCTGCACTTGAATATGCGACGTTTAATCAAAAATGTTCGGCGCTATTGGAGTTCATACATGTCAACAAGGCATGTTTACAAATCACACATAGGTAGAGGCTTGCTGGCAACTAACGTAGGACACAGATGTGGGTGAGCAGCGATGACAGGAAGAATAAGAAGCTCATATATTTAACAAGCAAATAACACCGGATAGAAGACGTACAGTTGGCATAAAGAATAGAATAGAGAAAGCAAACACGTCATTTAATAAAACGAAGAAGGTCACTTTTAATAAATCTCTGTCAATGAAAGTTACACAAAAATAAATATTGTATGTTGCACCAAAACACAGAAGGATGGAGCCAATGGTTATGGTCTCATTAACAGAGACGAAAAACTCCTTAATTATAAGACAAATAACTATTAGTAATTATTATTACTTCGCTACAATTCTATTCAGTTTGCGGATTTACGATACTTCCCATGACAAGTTCAGATAAAGAATGCCTACATTTCCGAAGCCCCGCTGCTTCACTTTGAGACCGCCATGTGATTCATGCCATTTGTGTCAACCGTGCTTTACTGCGCGGGTTCTCGGGGCTTTCTCCTTCCTTACTAACATAATCCCAACATGGCTCATGGCAAACTATTGTACCAACTGGAACATATTGTAATGAAACGAATTTATAGTAACAACTGAAACATATAGTAACAGCTGAAAAATATTGTAACTACTGAAACATATTGTTAAAAAAAAAACTGACAGATAGCGCTGGAATATATTGTAATTACTAGGCAGATAATGCTTGAACCTTTTGTAAAAAATGGAAAAATAAAACTAGAATGCATTGCAACATCTGGAAAGATGAAACTGGAATGTATTGTAACAACTGGAGAAATTAAAATGGAATGCACTGTAACAATTGGAAAGATAAAACCGCAACGCATTGTAACAACTGGCTAGATAAAACTGAAAAGCATTGCCACAACTGGAAAGATAACACTGGAATACATTGAAACAACTGGAAATAGAAAACTAAAATGCATTGTTACATCTGGAAAGACAAAAATTGGAATGCATTGTAACAGGAAAGATAAAACTGGAATGCATTGTAACAACTGGAAGGATAAAACTGGAATGCATTGTAATAACTGGAAAGATAAAACTGGAATGCATTGTAACAACTGGAAAGATAACACTGGAATGCATTGTAACAACTGGAAGGATACAACTGGAATGCATTGTAATAACTGGAAAGATAAAACTGGAATGCATTGTAACAACTGGAAAGATAACACTGGAATACATTGTAATAACTGGAAAGATAAAACTGGAATGCATTGTAACAACTGGAAGGATAAAACTGGAATGCATTGTAATAACTGGAAAGATAACACTGGAATGCATTGTAACAACTGGAAGGATAAAACTGGAATGCATTGTAATAACTGGAAAGATAAAACTGGAATGCATTGTAATAACTGGAAAGATAACACTGGAATGCGTTGTAACAACTGGAAGGATAAAACTGGAATGCATTGATTGTAATAACTGGAAAGATAACACTGGAATGCGTTGTAACAACTGGAAGGATAAAACTGGAATGCATTGTAATAACTGGAAAGATAAAACTGGAATGCATTGTAACAACTGGAAGGATAAAACTGGAATGCATTGTAACAACTGGAAAGATAACACTGGAATGCATTGTAACAGCTGGAAAGATTAATGAGAAAGGCAGCGAGAGTATGATATGGACAGTCTTTTGTCATGGTAGGATATGATGCGGTTATGCTGGAGAATGGGCAATGTGGAAAAGTTGTGGCAGGGTACTTTGTGATGATGATGGTGATGCGGGATGCCATAGTGATGTTAATAATAATGATGTTGGCTGAGTTCAGCATGGCCGAATGGATACGAGCACTCGCTCTTAAACTTCCAGTGTGCTGATACGGACATAGCTGGTTCAACTCCCACATCGGCCAGCTGGACTAAAATGTTGACTTCTCGTCCTTGACATGGAGACGTGAATTACAAGTATCGCAGAAGTCGGAGTGGGTTCGCCTGATGGCGAGGGACACTGATATTAGAGGAAGCTAACCCACACGCAAAATTCAGTCCAGCGTGGACTACGCTTGTGTTCAAAGCAAGCGAACGACGAATAAAATGATGATGATGATGATGATGATGATGATGATGATGATGATGATGATGATGATGATGATGATGATGATGAAAGTGACTGTGATGGTGTTGATGTCGTGGTGATGAAATGCCGTGGCGACGATGATGGTAATGATGATGACGGTAATGTCTACGAGAAAGAGCCACGAACATCTCCCTGATATAGAAAGATATATGGCACAAGGAGCCCATGAGAGTCAGGTACATTGTTAGATCGCTTAACGACGTCCTGCTATCAATTTGGAGTCGCGGTAACGCAGTAGATAGCCCGCTGGCCTGCCGAACTGGTGGTCACGTGGTCGAATGTACATCCAGGCGGACTGTGTTAAAGTGACCTGAGCTCCCAGGTGGACCTAACCTAAGATGGCTACCAGCAACAGTCATGGGAAGACGGCCGCCATGGTATTGACGGCATCACCCATCCAGTACAGATTGGTCTATACAGATATAGGGCTAGCACAGTATGCCCAGTAGACCTCAAAGTGTGTAAAAGTGTCCTTTACTTATGTACTTGACCTTCAGCTGCCAGCATGGCCAGACGAGGACATTCCTACGGTGCAGTAGATGGGCACTGTTCGGAGACGCAGATTCTCCATAACATATTACTCACATATAATGTAGCTCTCTTGCAAGACCAATTTACGCGGCGCAGTAATAAAGTAATCGCTGAGCTGGCCGCCATAGTGGATCTAGCGAGACCACAGGCGAAGAAAACCATGGCTGGGGCAAGTCGATGTACTTCTTCAAAGCCGAACATAGAGCAGCAGATAACCAGCCTGCGAACTTGTCGCCATCCGGCAGCGCACAGGACACGCAGCGTCATGCCTTGATATTGACTAGACCACAGCTCGAGTACCGATTGGTCTATACCAGGTGTCACCAAACTTTTTTCACGGCGGGCCGGATAACTGACAAAATGACGAGCGCGGGCCGCATACTCATTCTGTACAATACTTGAGCCGGTCTTCGCCGCGAAGGTCTTTCGGACGTGGTTTCGTAATCCCGTATACCCGCTTTCGAAACACAGCTGCGTGCGATTTCGTAACAGACCACGTTGCGCTGGTGTGATTTTTTTTTACCGCTATGGTATGGATGCCGGTCGTTCAGAAAGCAATGGCAAACTATTGAGCGTAAACTTGCCAAGACATCAACATCAGAAAAAAATGCTGGTGTTGACTTCAAACGTCCTGTAAAGGATATGCAACTAACTTTAACAATACTTGGAAGCCAGAACAAAAGCTCTGGGAACAAAGACGAAAAAACTAAGTTAATCATGGGTGAGTGGTGCGCAATGCACAAAAAACAAAAAACAAAGACAACCAACATATTTATTTACTAAAAAAGGTTATCAAAGAAGGCGACGTTAGCAAAAAGATAGTTACATCAGATCTACTGTGCACATGTCTGAATCTCACAAACTAAGCAGCAAAAAAGGTTAGTGAGATATTAAAAACTGATATTTGGCTTTCAAGATATCATCAATATTTGGTTTGGAATTGCTGCATCCAATCAAGAGAATTGCTTTCAAATGTTCATCAGTAAATCTCGTTCGATATGTAGACTTCACATACTTCATTTTTTAAAAAAAATGTTTGCTCACAGACATAAGTTGTTCCAAACACTGGTGCCATACTAGCGGCAAATTTCTTCAGTTTTGGAAACTTAACATCAAGTAAGCAGCGGTAAAATTCAACACGTTTTCCTTCTCTGTGCTTCTCTTTCAACAAGTCATTTACTTGCAAATCAACGAGCTCCAATTGTAGTTCAACTGGCACATCATCAAGGTTACAATCAAACGGATTCTGGAACAGAAGAATGTCACCCTCAATTCTGTCAAGATCTGAAAATCTCTCCAAAAAATGCTTCTTTAAGTCACGAATAATTTTTTTCCCTCGTAAAATCGAGGTTGACATCTTTGCGGATTGTAGCGCAAAATCTTTGAAATAGTGAAAATGAGAAACGTTTTCTCCTTCCAGCTGTTATTCAAACAATGACAGTTTTCTCCTAAATCCTTTGATGATTCTGTAGAGAACACAGACGGGGTTATTCTTTCCCTGAAGTTTCTAATTCAGTTCATTCATGCTTGATGTGTTGTCGACCAAACATGAAAACTTTGACAGCCAGCTAGGATCTGACTGCTGTGGATCAGATCTATCTTTTTCAGTGAGGAAAAAATCTATTTCGTTTCGGAGCTTGTAAAAACGAAACAGGACTTTAACGCAGCTGAGCCACCTCACTGATGTGTGATAAAGCAAGTTACACAATTCAGAATCATTTTCTTCAAGAAAAGCCTGGAACTGACGGTGATTGAGTGCATGTCCCCGAGTGAAATCACAGCAGATACGAATGGTTTCAGTACACAAGAAAATTCTAAGTCTTTCCCACAGAGTGCTTGCTGATGTATGATGCAGTGTATGAACAGAGCGCCCGGAATTTGCAAATCTTCCAAATGAGCCATCAGACACTTCCTAACCCCAGCCATGTTTTTCCTCCATCAACTGTAACACCTCGAAGCTGATTCCACTGATGGTCTTGCAAAACGTTTTGCAATTCCATGGAAATGTCTTTTCCAGTTGTTGTTCCATGCATGCTGTAAACGGATGCCAACTCTTCCGTTATCTAAAAGTCCAAATTGACACCACGAATGAACACAAGAAGTTGTGACGTACTTGAGAGATCAGTAGACTCATTCAGCGCCAGAGAATACTACAACAAGTTCCTAGTTTTCTCGCGTATCTGTAGTACTATGTTCTCTCCATGCTCTACTGTTATTCGCACAACTGAACTTGCCGAAAGTCTGATAGTTCCAAGCAAATCGGCTTTCTCAGGACACAAGTCCTCTGCTGCTTCCATCATACACTCGTTGATGAAGTTGCCATCAGTAAAAGGTTTTTCTCGTTCTGCCATCTTGTGCACTATTTTGTAACTTGTACGAGTGACCGATTCATTTTCAGCAAACTTTCTCGTGAAGAGACTTCTTTGTGTTTCTAAACCACGTTTCATTGACTCATATTTCTCAGAGCATAACTTTCCAGAAAACTTTAAATATGTTGATAGATGATTTGTTTCGTAGTGACGCCGAAGAATTTACTGTTTCAAAAAGGCAACACTTTCGCTGCATATTACACAATTGGTTTTCTGGTCCTTTTTCCCCGCAAAGAAGTACTTTATTCCCCATTCTTCATTGAAAACGCGACACTTGGCGTCCACTTTTCTTTTCTTAGTAGCCATAAAGAAGGGTGAAGTACACGGGATCTGAATATGAAAAAGACATTGAATTAGAAACATAATTAAGATCCTATTGAAACACAAGAAAAACAGAGGACAAGGGGTCACTGGTGAAGCTACGCTCACCAAAGGTACATATAAAGTTTATAGGTACCTTTGGTAATAGAATATGTATCTCATAATAAGGTTTGCAAAATATATAAATAGGGCCGGCCTAAATAAACAGCATAGAGCAGAGTTTGTTAAACCGGAGTTCCATGATTGGCAGCCAGGGATTCCGCCGAAACAGACCGAAATCGCATAAATGCAACATTTCTGCCTACCTGGTTTATTAAATAAAGTAGGACAGACACTTGGAAGAACGCACAAAGTCCCTTGAGCAACGAAAAGATTTGTGTAAGGATATGCTCCAACAGAAAGGTTGAAAAACACTGGCCTAGAGACCAGCTCGATTAACACCTTGGCCGGGGAATTCTTCTGAGTTGAGGATAACATTTTCATAATAACACGAGGCTTCTATGGCATTTTTATGCCATTTTGCTACTTTATTGCCTCTATTCACACTTGTAGTTCACTTACCTATCACTGTCAAACAAAGAAATCTTTGTTACATAGCTATAAAATGGATGACTGGCGAAAAGAAGTAAATATTTCTGGAGAATCGGACCTGTGTTGACAGCCGGGGGCATCTGGAGTAGGGAAAGATGCGTGTGTGTGTGCGTATGTTGCCATGGAATCCATGGTAACATCAGAGCGTAGGCGGCGCTACCACGAGCCGGGGGAGGATATGGGATGGCGCGAAATAAGCAAACATTACACTAAACAAGAAAATCTAGATACAATAATGTATAACTGAAAATAGTAAATTTTAGACACATAGCCGTTAGGAGGTCTCCGCACGTGTCAAGATCTCCTTTTATTCTAAACATAATATAAATTGTATGACAATGTCTCGTGTTCCATACGGATTATCAAGCAAGTTCGAGTACCGTCGGCGGGCCGGATGAAATGACGTAGCGTAGTTTGGTGACCCCTGGTCTATACAAACAGGACATGATATTGACCAGACCACAGCTCGAGTACCGACTGGCTTATACAAACAGGACATAATATTGACCAGACCACCGCTCGAGTACCGATTGGTTGATTTATACAAACAAACGGCTAACACCATATGGCCAATGTGTCACAAGCATGTAAAAGGGGTCATTTATTATTTTTATTTTTGAAGTGCAAAGCCATGGAAGGTTACGATAGTTTGCATATACTTTACAGAACGTCACAGTCAACCCTAACATTGTTTGGCTATTTGTGATTTCTTGGCAAGTTTATGTTCAATAGTTAGCCATTGCTTTCCGAACGACGGGCACTCATACCATTGGTTGAAAACCAAAACAAGGGAGTCTGCTGCAAGTAGCCCACAGCTGTGTTTCGAACTGAGTCAGTAATTCCCGAGCCACAGAGCCGGTCCACGGTTGACTTAATTCGAATTCACACAAATAACCATGAGGCGCTGGACGCAGTTAAGGACCAGCGACTGATAAGAGGGAAATCATGAATGGCTCAGGAGGAGGATACGATCAGACAGGTGTGCCCTTAGAGAACATTAGGCGAGGAGAGGAGTGGGTCAGAGTACCAACGGAGCATTCAGACTTGTGCAGAGTTATAATCACATTGAGCCTGGAGTGCAGGGAGTGGCCAGCAGGGGCCACGGAAGTGGAAATCCAGCAACTAATTCAGGATAATGCTCGCCCGGGTGATGTGATTATCAACACAGATGGTAACTACGACTAACTAACTAACTAACTAACTAACTAACTAACTAACTAACTAACTAACTAACTAACTAACTAACTAACTAACTAACTAACTAACTCGGTGTTGAGAGGTAGTAGAAGTGCCTAGGGTTTCTTGGCAAAGGCTAATGATCGACGTTTGGTGCAGGAGAGCCTGGCATATGATACCACAACATCTAGTTTAAGAATGGAGGTGGAGGCAGTCAGTGCAGCTTTCCGCTGGATGGAGAATACGATATACACAAACATCGTGATTGTAACTGACTCAGAAAGCATGCTGAGTATTGTGAGGACTGGCAAGCTTCGTGCCGAGTGACTTGATTCGCTTCGGAAGTCACGGGTGGCAAGCATCGTCTGAATCTTTTCTCCGTGGCATGCTGGTGTGCTGGGGAATGAACAGGCAGACAGATTGGCTGGCTCTGCAAAACTTGGTGGACTATTGATGCATGATAAGGAAGACGTGGTTACGGCCTCGTGGGAGAACGTGTACACCACGGAGGAGCAAACGGATCACCGTGGTTTGGCAAGAATGCGACAGCGAGGGGTGACGAGGGGATCTGGCCGACGATCGACGCTCAGAGGAAAGGCGAGACGGACATATAATCATATTGCTACTGGTACTATTGGGGTTGGAACTCTTCGCTGGCTGCTGAGGATGGGGACGGAGTGCTTATGGGAATGCCCCGAATGCTGTGATGTCGGTTCCTAAATCAATCAATCAATCAATCAATCAAACAAATAACCAGACATTTTGGGCACTTCTTGTTGGCTCGTCCGTTAATGCGGATACAGCTGACCATCCCTTACACACCAAGGATCTAGGTGCAGCGTATTTTCAATATGGTCAAGTGCCACGACCTAGCTGCCCGTCTGAGGCACGACGATTGTACAGTGAGACTATTCGCTGTAAGGGTTGCCGCAGGGGATGTCATTTCCAGCTCCACGTACTGTATGCTTCAACGGTTTGGTTTGAGAGGACAGTTGAGAACTTGAGACTAAGACGGTGGGCCAGGCTGCTGAGAAAGCCTAGTACTAGCTACAGAATAAACGCAATGACCAGTGGACAAAACTGATGCAGTTAAAATGGCCATCGTTCTGCTATCCCAGCGCTGTGCAACCACACTCAGCTTGCTCAGTCAATAGTGAAAGCTAATCTTGACTTCTCGTGCCGGTCCGATCAACAATCCTGTCAAGTAAGAGAACTGCGTCTTAGTCGTAGGCACCGTGGAGCACGGGGCACCTTAAACCGCCATCGCCATTAGAGACGAGAGGGATCCTCCGATGCCCTACCACTACAGCCAGCCCGTGGCAAAAGTCGCCGAGGACAGACCAGGTGTCATACGATGGCAGACTTCCGCATCAGACATAAATGCAATTGTTATGTTGTTATGTTGATGATGATGATGATGTTATGTTGTCTAGCGTGTCCTCGTCTCTACTGCTTTCTTCTACTTCTGTGAGCGCTAGTCAATACTTGTTAACATGTGCACTTTTAAAACTATCCAGGCCTCCCCGTCGACCCAGGCTAAACTAGACTTCAGGAAATCTCTTGGGAAGTGTCTATTGGTCTATACAAATGTGGGCATTGCACCATAACAGCGGTGTAGTAGTAGACGTGTAATATAGTCCTAGACTTACTTTACAGTTTACTGTCTATGTCACCCGTATGCCCAGTACATTATAACAGCGGTGTAATACGAGGGTAAGTTAATAAGTAAGTCACAAATGGCTGTAGAAAAATAACTAAATATGATAACAACTTGAAACCAGTTTATTTGTATACATATATTGTCCCTTTATTTCTCAACATAATTTCCACCACCATTCATGCACTTATCCCATTGTTTTATCAGTCCTCTTATACCGGTAGCATGGAGCTGCGTGCTCTGTTTTCTAAACCACGTTTTCACTTCACATTCAACTTCGGCGTCATTCGCGAAATGTCTCCCGCCAAGGTGGGTTTTCAGTGTTTATGCTGAGAAATGTTTATCCCGTAAAGCGGCGCATAGCTGTGTAGAAAAAGTGACGAGGGCGAGTCAATAAATAAGTCACACAGTTCTGTGGGATGGTTGGTAAATGAAAACAAAGCACGCAGTTCTATACAGCCGGTTTGGGAGGACTGATAAAACGAGGGGATAAGTGCATCAATGGTGGTGGAAATTATGTTGAGAAATAAAGGGACAATGCATGTATACAAATAAACTGGTTTCAAGATGTTATCATATTTAGTTATGGCTCGCCGCGATGTATCTTGTGCATCACTATCATCATCATGCGCTCTGCAAAGTGCGCTTGTGAATCTCTAAAGATCTTGTTCCTTGGTGTTCTGGTCAGTTTTACTAATGACATCCCTCCTTGTCATCGTCTTAGACAACCCAGCATAATTTCACTCGGCCTGCTCCAATTTCTTCTATTGCTGATCTTTCTAGTTGTCACGGTGTTCTCCAGCGTCTCACTGGAGATAACCAAACAACACCGTTTATCTCCATCTGATAGTTATACTTACATAGCGTAGTTTAAATTTTGTAGGCAAAGGTAATTTCCGATTATGAAGCACTGGATAATTACTGTAGAGCTGTAGTGACTGCCTCTGCCTCCATTCCCATGCATAATGTAGATGAGACAAAGAGAGAGAGAGAGAGAGAGAGAGAGAGAGAGAGAGAGAGAGAGAGAGAGAGAGAGAGAGAGAGAGAGAGAGAGAGAGACAGAGACAGAGAAGAAGAAGAAGAAGAAGAAGAAGAAGAAGAAGAAGAAGAAGAAGAAGAAGAAGAAGAAGAAGAAGAAGAAGAAGAAGAAGAAGAAGAAGAAGAAGAAGAAGAAGAAGAAGAAGAAGAAGAAAAAAAAAAGAAGAAGAAGAAGAAGAAGAAGAAGAAGAAGAAGAAGAAGAAGAAGAAGAAGAAGAAGAAGAAGAAGAAGAAGAAGAAGAAGAAGAAGAAGAAGAAGAAGAGCGCAGCGAGAGGCAGACAATGGAGAGAGAGGGGATAGGAACCAGCAGTTTTAGAAGGCGCGTTATTCCACTGTAAAATAACGACCACTGGCCAGAACTTCGGCACGCGTGACCGCACACATAGCGTTGATGATATTTCCGTAAACATTGTGTGTACAAAACTATTTGTCACTTCGAAATGGTGTATTGCCTGATGGGAATGTCTTATTCGTCATTATGCGTCAATGCGTGGGCAGCCGTGGTGTCACCTTCTTCACTGCTAAAGCTGTTCATTGGCGTGTTTGTTTCTGTCCTGATGAAGTGCTTGGGCACGACAAATGCAGACTATGATTTGGAATGTGTTGATAACCCAGGATCATTAACTAGTCTGTCATTGTATTTCATATTGGATATTTCTTACACTTGTTACTAACAAATGTACCAATTCCTGCATTAAAAGCTGTTGGCCAAAGGAAGCCATACAGAATTTACAATACATGGCACATAATCAGTTATACACGTGCAAGGTCTTGTGATGTATTGTCGGTTATTATTCCTCATACATACACATCTCATATTCTCATTATGTTTGGATCTTGACACTTGTTATGCTTGTATTCAGCTTCTTTACTTTGTGGATTTACGCACAACCAATGTTTTAATTTACACATCAATGTTTAGTTTACGTATTCCTTTGCCTCTTTGCCTTTGTATCTTTGTCTCTTCCGTAAAGTTTTTGTTGTCAAAAAGACAAAGATTTCATTATCGAAACGGTTGGTGTCTGCGTGCGAATTCTCAGTGAATGAACCACAACAGGCTGTGGGGGAACACACACACACACACACACACACACACACGCACACACACACACACACACACACACGCACGCACGCACACACACACGTGAAAATAATGTGCATTTATGAACAAGTAAAGGACTCCTAGCCTTGTAGCGTATTGCGTATGTGGTGCTAACCCAATATCTGGATAAACCAATCGCTACAAGGTGAGTGATGAGGTCACTATCACACCTTTACTTCCCATAACGTCTGCTAGTGTCTAATGGATGCTAGATGACCAGAGAGATCAGGTCACTTAAACATAATCCCCTCCTCCAGGGGATTCCAACACATGTCCTCGGACTGCCATTTATAGTGCATCTCATTCCCTGGCCTACCAAACGTCAACTAGAACAACCCTGCGTTGCGTTAGTGTTTAACCCTGTATCCTACTGAAGTCACGTCGTCTGCCATTATTCCGTCTGTGATCTCCCATGAAAGTATAGGCCCTCAGCCCACTCAAGCCCCCAGCCTCCTATCTGTTGCTGGCTCCCGCAGCTCCGTCCGTGTGTCCCCCACACTATTCTTCTCCGTCAGGTGTTAGGCTTCCCTCTATATTCATTTGGGAGCCATGCAGCAAAGTGACTAGACTCTTGCCTACCGACTCGGTGGTTAAAGGTTCGAACGGGTGGACTTTTACCACAGCCTGGGCTCCCGGGTTGACCCAGTCTAAAATGTGTACCAGGAAATGTCTCGGAAAGTAAAAGGCAGCCGGCGTGATACTGACCACAGCACCCACCGAGTGCTGACTGATCTATAAACCTATGACGTCAGCGCCGTGAGCGGTTCCAAATGTTGCTGTTATGTAGCCGGGGACGGGGTTGGGGGTGAGCGCCCAACCTTGCATGAATACTCCAATGGCTCGCGCATTCATCATGTCGTGTCCTCCTTTAAAGTGTCGTCCCTGGAGTGAGGAGAGTCAACACCCACATTATAATATTTTTTTTCCTTATCAATATCTTGGAGAATCCACCAGCTTCCGTCCAACACACTCCATCAGCCTATGGACACCTTTCCCTATCACTCTCTCACTGTCGTACTATGCCCCCCTCTCATACTTCCCCAACGCAACATATTCAACAACTCTTGCTTCTAAAAATTAATAAAGATTAATTTATTAAAAGAAAAATGTGTAATGTACGTAAGGCGTGTATGCAAAGAAAATGTGTGATGTGTTCTATAATGTGTGTATGATCGGACTTTCAGATAATAGCATAGTCAGTTCTTCTTTGCAAGGGCACACCACAGCACATTAAATCATAACCAGTGCACCTCACCCAGTGTCGAAACCCTCTTGCCGGATACTGACTGTCATCGGTAGCCACCTGGTAATCCATCTTCATGATCATCCGAAATAGATACTGTTTGTAAGTACAGATTGATTACGGACTGGTTGCAAACTAACTTTGTAAGTTCCTATCGGTCCTAAAGAATGCACAAATCCTTTGTAGTGTATTTATGTTTTACTGTTAATGTTTCTACACTTGATCCTAACTAGTGTTCATATAGGTTCAAGTATATGTCATATGTAATATTACACTGGAATCTAGCACACGATGTGACTTATCCGTTAATGTTCTCGTTCCTTAAACAATGTTTGTCTGATGTGTGATATATCAACAATCATCACCCATCCTATGTGAACCATACCACGCAGGAGTCGTTATATTGGCTGGCTCTTCTGGCCCATGCCATGGTGAACCCTTCTGAGTATGAGTCCAGCGTAAACATATACCATCTTTCTTCTCGGACGTTATTCCTTTTCCGTAAGAATCATTTTAGAGTCCAACTGGTGGTCGTCCAATTGGAGTGCACTTCTTCAAAACCAGTGTTGAGTTTCCTAGTAACTGGTGGGGAACCTGTGGGAAAACCAACACATCATGTGAGAGCACTAGTCACTGATCCTACCGGCTGGGTGTAAGCTTATTACCCTGCTCTGTTATTTTACAGCTAACTACTCTGTCAGAGAGCCTTAGATCTTCTCACCTACGTCCGAATCAGGCTATGATAAGGAAAGACCAATAAACAGAGGGCAACCTCAGTATTCTATTCACCCTAGCAGAGCCAATATCACTTCCCTACTCTAGTTTTCACCATGCTACCGCCTAAATTAATTAGGACTAATTACATAGTATACTACCTTAGGCAACACTGCAGTCTAACAAATCACATCTACAAATTGCCATGACAGGCACGTGAACCATTAAATCCACTAATAAGCACACGGTAGACATTATTCCGATCAGAACCGCAGTGCCGAAGCACGTCCGCTAAAATCCAAGGTTTGAGTTCAACTGTCCTCTCCAATCATGGTTTTCTGGCAAACCCCTAAAATTGGTCACGTGACATGGTTGATGTCCTGCAGGTGTTATTTGGGCATATCATCCATTGTCAAGAATCTATTTTCCCTGGCTCCATTAATGTCAGAGTTGTCATCAGTTGTTTAGATTCCCAAAACAAGCCAGCGAGTTCCTGTATACTCCCAACAACAGTTGCCAATAACAAGCCGTCAATCTTCTGTCGACTGGTGACAATCACCGCTGCCATTTCTGTTTGATGTCGGGAAACTGTAATTGACAGACGGACTGTTTCCTGTCCCTAGCTGGCAATTCCGGTTGTCTCTGACTGTTGATAAACTGTTAAAGCGATGTATGCATTCATCTCACTTCCGAATGTTCCTATTTTTGCTGACCAGATGTACACGTACAGCTGTTATTTATGCTCGACCTGTTTGTGAACACGTGCAGCCACAACTATGAATGTTTTCTCTGTATTAGTTGAAAAAATTGTCGCTTTGCAGATAGTCCGTTTAATCAGAAATCCTCTTATAGTAATCAACTGGTCAAACGCGGTGTTTTATTTTGTGACACATCACCTCTGCAGCAAAAGTCCAACTCCATGGCCTTCTCTTGGCGGAACTGTTTTAACTAACAGGGGAAGGGGCGACGGTGAGTCACTGGCGCCGAGAAAAAAACAGAAAGCTCTAGATGTGTATGCACGCGTGTGCGTGCCTACACACCTAAACTCGAGTAATACCACAGTCTGCTCTAGTAAAGCAAAGGTGCTGAAGACGGAGGCAACCAGCCAGGAGGCGCACCACAGAAATCAGGATGCCACGCAATCACGCCATGAAATATGTTGACTACTGCTAAATGTTATGGTGCTCGCCCTGTTTCGGACTCTCGGGCAGGTGTAGTGCCGGGCCCTATGCCTCGAAAGGGTCTAACCACAACTACAGGAGGTCCTTCTCGGATGTCCTGTGGAGCCAGAGGACCTGAGAATAGAGCGTCTGGCCATACCAAACAAAGACTAAAAATAATGCATTGGAATGCGGAGGGAGTCAGCAACAAAGATAAATATAACTAGAAAACATCTTGGACCAAGAGAAAATAAGCGTATGTTGCTTGCAAGAAACTCACCTCAACGAAACTATAGCCTTTTAAAATCAGTGGCTACCAATGTTACCGATCTGATCGAAAGAACAGGCGAAAGGGTTGGATACTGACGCTTGTAAAAAATAACATCACTGCTTCCCATATTGAAGTCTACATGGAAGGGGCTGAGTATCAGACACTTAAACGTAAGACAGGCAATACAGACCCACATCTGATCAATTACTACTGTCAAAGTGACCAACCACAGGCACTGGACACACTACCATTAAAAGAAAAAAAAATGTATTGTGTGTGGCGATTAAAACAGTCACTCGCAGAACTGGGGCTATGATCACATGGACCAGAGAGGAGAGAGACTGGAAGACTGACAGGTTGAGAACAGATTCATCTTGATTAACAAGCCGTCCAACCCACATACTTTCTACTCGAGATCATGGCACTCTACAACTAAACCTGACCTGGCTTTTCATTCACCAGACCTGGAGTGGAACATTACACGAATTGTTGGGAAACAACTTGGTGGCAGTGACCATCGGCCACTCTTTCTAACTGTAGAAAATGAGCTTGTAAGTGAAAGCAGCACTCTCTCGAGGTGAAACTACAAGAAAGCAGACTGGGCAATGTACAAGCATCGCACCAGCATACTGGTTAGAAACCTGAACACTGAGAAAGACATAAATAAAGTAGTTGAAGAGTTTGGGAAATGCATACTATAGGCAGCGCGAGAAATAGTACCAAGAGGAGCCCGTAACATTACAAACCCTACTGCAGTAGTGAACTGGAACAGCTGCATAATGATGTGGAAGTGTGTAGAAAGCAAGCAGAGGCCAAACCCAGCCGAGAGCACCGCAATAAATACCAGCACGCAAAAGCCAAATTTCAAAGAGCCAAACTGCAGTCTAGACGGAAAAGCTGGTAGGAGAAAACAGAGTCACTGAACTTTGAAAGAGATAAAAGGAAATTGTGGAAGCTAATAAAGCAACTTAACGATTAGGGCACATGGAGAAACTCAAAAATTGCACTACATAAAAACGGAAACACTTTACCCTTAACAGGAAAGTAAGCAGCAGACCATTTTGCAGACTCATTCGCACAAGATAACAATATCGAAATTAGTCCAGAGAAACAACTAGAGATTCGAGAGAAATGGCAACATACAGGACAGAATGAAACAGTACATGAGGCTCTGGAGGCACCTATCCCAATTAGTGAACTGGAGCTAGCCATATCAAAACTGAAAATGAGAAAGTCACCAGGATCTGATGGTATCTCCAATGCAATGATCAGGAACCTAGGAACAGAGGCCAAAGCAAAGCTGTTGCAGATCTTCAATAACAGCTGGACCTTAGGCAGTGTTCCACAAGCCTGAAGAGAAGCAATCATGATACCCTTCCTAAAATCAGGGAAAGATAGTTCCATTGCCTCCAGCAACAGACCAGTTAGCCTCACCAGCTGTCTCTGCGAAACAATGGAGCGCATCATCAATCAGAGACTGCAATGGTACATTGAAAATGAAAACATCCTTGTGCCACAGCAGGAAGGCTTTAGACAGGGCTACTCTACGGAAGATAAGACAACCTACCTCTCTCAAGAAATTGAGGATGCATTCCAATAGAAAAAGCTTGTGCTTGCGGCATGGATAGATCTGAGGAAAGCCGTTGATAAAGTCTGGAAAGAAGGTCTGATGAAGAAACTGAGAAACTATAATGTCAATAGAAGAATGTACAAATGGGTTAAAGGATACTTGCACAGCAGAAGAGCCCGAATACCGATAGGCGGACTCAAGAGCAAGAAAGTACTACTGCGTCACGGTGTTTTCCTGGACGGAGTCTTGTCCCCCACACTTTTTATAATCTTCATCAATGATCTTGTTGCTAATCTACCGCATGGAATTAAAGAGGCAATGTACGCTGATGATCTGGTTAGATGGAGCACAAATGAACATGCATCAGTGGCCACCAGATCACTTCAAAGAACTGTAGATCTATTTGTTGCATGGGCACATAGATGGTGTGTCAGCATAAACACTGACAAGTGCAGCACCACTCTATTTACCCTCTCTCCAAAACAAAAGACAGGGATCATCTAGATACATGGAATACCCCTAAGAGAAGATAAAGAACCAACATACCTTGGAGTAACATTTGATGGCAGGCTGACACGGAGAAAGCACATCAACAAAGAAGTAGCAGAAGCCAGAAGGAAAATAGCCATCCTGAGAAAACTAAGTGGAACTATATGGGAAGCCAGTGGGAACATACTTAGCAAAGTTTATCAACAGAGCATACGAGCACGCCTGGAATACGGATCAGCTGCGTGGTGTTCAGCATAAAAAACCACACTACAAGAGCTGGACATGGTGCAAAATCAAGCACTTAGAGTCACCACAGGAGGGATGAGATCAACCTCTATAGTGTAGATGGAGAATTATGGGAGGACACAAGTACTGAGAGAGCGCAGAGATACGAAAACGCTAATACAAGCAGAAAAGTTCCTCAGCTTGCCAGGCCACCCTATGAAGAACAGATTTGAAAACATAGCTGTGGGGCGGTTGGAAAAAAGCAGTTTTTTCCACCAGGCCAAACGACTCTGCAGAGAAACCACCGATCTGTCCACAGTTGGTATCCCCATGAAAACTATTCCAGAGCGAACTCCATGGAAAGATGAACATAGACCATCACTACAAATCCAGACAAAAGTAAGAGGAATATTTGACAAGGAAGAACAGAACAGTGTACAGCGCAGCACAGCCACTCTTAACTTCATTGATGAAGAATACCCACAGGACCTCTGGATCCGAGTCTACACAGATGGGTCAGCAAAAAATGCTGTCCGAAATGGAGGAGCTGGTGTGTACATAGAATACCCAAATAATACTAGGGACACGGCCAGAGTACCGACAGGAAAGTACTGCCATAACTATGTGTCAGGTCTTAGTCAGATGTGACTGAGCTACCGTATAATAGTAGACGGTACTACCTGCTTTCTGTTAGCGCCGAACGTTGGGCGGTGCTTACCAAACCCGACACGCCACATTGTGCCAACGGATTCGGGCGGAAGAGCGCAATTGGGAGGGTACAAGCCTTACCCTGGTGTGAGGAAATGCAACCTAAAGACAAAGTGTCATGGCAGGGCAGACCAGGCCCTAAGCCTTGGTTGGCGGCTGGTCTAGGATCGAAGCTCCGACAGGCGGACAATTAGAGCATTGCTTTGCTGATCCGGCAGCTTCTGCAGCTTGTCTTGTTCCAGATGTAGGGGTGTTACATTTCCTCTGGAGTGAACTAGGCAGGCCGAGAGAGGGATCATGCTGCATGGGCAACACATGATCTCTATATTTTAGCCCAGGCTTTGTGCTATGGAGAGGCAATAACTCCATCCCTTACAAACTATCGTCTGTCAAGACGGCAAGGTGCCAATGATGATGAACTATGATGCGGAATTTGAGGCAATCAAGATAGCAACAGAGAGATTACGTAATACCAGCCGTGGTATACAATCTGTGGTGCTTTTGACAGATGCAAAATCAGTACACGAAGCGCTCCTGTCTGGGAAATTGTCAGTACTAAGGACACTACTTTCTGAACTTAGCTGTCAGCATACGGTCACCATACAGTGGATACCATTCCACTGTGGAATACCCGGAAACGACAGAGCTGATCGATTGGCTAAGGAAGGAGCCAAAGAAGAACAGCCTGATGTGCCCGTTACATACCACCAAAAGAAAAGAATGATTAAATTAGTCAGAAAGCCACCAAATCCTGCTCAAGATGACTACCACGTTATGGGCAGACCAGAACAAGTCATTATTCTGCGCCTCAGAGCAGGAGACAGTAGATTACGAAACCACAATGTATACACAATTCAAGACTGGTGAATCAGCCATGTGGACGTGGGGATTGGCGTCGCAGACTGCAGAGCATATACTCCAAGACTGCCCAAAATGCAACATATCTAGGTAAACCTTCTGGCCTAGAGAGAAGACAGTGGAAGATAAACTGTATGGACCGCTGAGTGAACTAAAAAAGACAGTTAAATTCATACAAAAGACAACATTGCAGTTATAGACATATTTCAAGCGAACGAAAGAAGAAGAAGAAGAAGAAGAAGAAGAAGAAGAAGAAGAAGAAGAAGAAGAAGAAGAAGAAGAAGAAGAAGAACCATGAGCTCAGTGTGCCTTAAAGTTGTAACAGGGTCCTTTACTGTCCCTCTTCGTAATTTCCATGTGCGTTCCTGCACCGCTGTGCTCTCTCCGTGTACTCTGAAGCTGTGTGTTAACAAGCTGATTGTAAGGAGCCAGTTTCAGGTGGTGATTAGTCAGTTATTTCAAGTTCAGTGTCTCAAACTGACTTAACACTTAAAATTACATCACATGTCACCACAACGATTACCAATTGTGACGTGCAAAAACACTCGAATTGAATATTATTAAATTTTACTTAATCTAGACACCACGATATAGTTTTGCCGTATTTTACGGGTGATATTTTTGCGTTAATTTTCGGTTTCTTGTTTTTGTGTCTCCGGTTTAAGGGTATATAGAGTACTAGTGACGTTTAATTCCCCGATTATTTCAAGATTGAGTTAAAACAGAAACCGATTACTGGATATTATGTTTCCCTCCACGAGCTACGAATCTATACCTCTTATCTTCTCAAATTCGTGTCCTGGACGGAAGTACAGACTAACTTTATAAGATGTAAGTACACCTGTCAATTCCGTTTTAACTAGACTTTGTGCATTGTTCTAGTGTATGTTTTTTAAACTTTATCATCCATTTTTACTTATGATTATGTAGTTTTCGACTATTAGAGTTGGCAATCCCAGTATTTCAATGGCGGGACATGGCAGTTATCATCCAACTATGAACATTTAATATTGCTATGGAATATTCATAGCAATTGCAATGCCAATGATTGCATGTTTGCATTCAACACCCATTATAGCATTTATTTTGAAATTGTTATCACTCTGCATGGACCACATAATTGATAATTTTGCATCTTTCCAACGGGACTTCTTTTTGTCAAAATGCATCTACGCCAGTGGCTTCGCGTTGTTGACAACACCGCATGTATAGTCACTGTAGTCACGCGCTGCGTCTGACGTCATCATAGCATGACGTCGAGTTTATATTTGTGTGCGTGTGTATATATATATAAACTGGCAGAGTTATCTCTTCTTGAGTTAGACAGCGGCTGTGTTAATCTCCTTGACGACAGTGTAACCAACAGTTGTGTGAGACAGCGGCTGTGTTAATCTCCTTGACGACAGTGTAACCAACAGTTGTGTGAGTCACAAAAAGTGAAAAGGTCAAAACCATTTTCTGCTATATGTTTCTATTAAATGATAAACTGACACAAAACTTTAATATCTCTGCTTAAAAATGACCTACAGACTTGAATAAGGTACCGTTGGATTTGTTTCTTTCAAGAGGTATTCAACTATGCAGGTTATATGCTTAAAAAGCAATTTAGAAAATATTACTAAAGTGGCTACTTAATTTCTAATGATAGTCTTAACTACTGGAGAACTTTTGAGCGCAGAGTGTGGTCAATTTGGGGCTATATTTGGTCCACTTTAAACAGTCCAGTGTTTACTGAGAGTTCATAGTTGAGAAGAGGTAGCTAACTAACCGTGGGCTGTATGAGACGACAAACACGTATATTATAGTGAACACAATGTGTAATACACATAAACCTTCTGGTGCCTGTCAACGCAATTACAAAGCATTGAAGGAAACTAAAGGCAACAATGGCGCAACAATAAAAAGCCACTTTCATGTTATTGTATTGAACTAATTCACGTGAGTAATAGCGTGATTCTCACATGCTATGTCTAATTCAAAGGGACACACACCCTTTAGGCGTTTCCATTGTGCTGCAGGTCACACATTTCAAAGGAGGCCCATCGTGTCCTATCTTTGCATAATTTTAGTATAATCAGCATCATCATCCATTGCCATGTGCACAGTCGAGTTTAGCAGGGGTGGTGTTTGAGCAATTGTAATGCTAAACATTGGTTGCTTATTCTGCCAGGCTGTAAGTATCCTTCGTCCGTTTATATCTAGCTCTAGTGCTTTAACTATTTATTCAATTACAGAATGCAGCTGATTATTATGTTGTTTAAATGTGACGTCAGTATCTCGCGCTCACAAGCAACGACATAGGAACAAGCAACGACATAGGAACAAGTAACGACATAGGAACAAGTAACGACATAAGACCAATGCTTTCTTCTTAAACATGCCAAGGAGTTCGGTAAAGGTGTGTCCTGTCCCCTGTGTATTTAGCACACACACACACAGCTCGTACGCACACACACACACACACACACACACACACACACACACACACACACATATATATATATATATATATATATATATATATATATATATATATATATATATATATATATATATATATATATTTGATACATTTGATAGCTAGAACATAACCAGCACTCCAAAATCTTCCCACAAGATTAGAGGAAAGCTCAACATCGTGCGAAAATGAAATCACTGGGGTCGGGGGGGGGGGGTGTGGAACGAAGATAACGGCGAGAGAAAGAAACCGCGGGACAACCAATATTTCAGTAAATAGACAACTCTAGTAGAAGTGGACAACTGATAATAATCGTATCTAGGGTCCACTATGAAGTGATGGTAGTTTAAGTAAAAGAAGACTTGGAATGGGCTCATTTGCCACCACAAGACTGAATCCTAAATGGAAAAGCAACACTAACTTTCCTGTCAAGATTAAATTATACAAAAGCCACTTAAGGAATGCACTTTCTTTTGTGGGTGTAAGAGTCAGACTTTCATGGCAGAAGGTAAACTGAAGAACTGGACGATGTTGTTGAATATACATGCTGTAGAAAAATTATGCACACATAGTATAAAGAACATAAAACAAACTGATGTGATTGCCGAAACATCGAAAGCTTGCCTGGTTTGGGCATGCCACAAGTCATGACACCCTCTCATAAGTAATCCTCTAGAGGAAATTTGTGGGGAAATGATGACGAGGAAAGCAGAGCAAAGCCTGGACTGATAACATGATGAAGTGGACAGGATGTAGTATATCCATACTTCTGCTTTGTGCTGTGGCCAGAGGCCAGCGAGGGATTCTTATGCTAATGCTTCCATCAGGGCGACTCTTTACAACACACCAAGCTTGTGCTCGTGGTTACGGGATGAGTGAGTGAATGAGAGAGAGGGAGAGAGAGAAAGAGAGAGAGAGAGAGAGAGAGGACCTGGTCCATGACCTATTAACACACACAGTTACATAAAAGATCTTCTGGGCATTGGGTTGGAGACTTTTGACAACAAAATACCGGCAACTTATGGAGGAAACATCACCAACCGAGGCCTTGTGGAAGACAAGCCGTGTGTGCCCTGATGAGCCACGACCAGCTTCAATCCTAGTGTGCCTCTCCGCCGACATCCAGTGTCGATATCGCATACCCTGCTGGTTTATAAGCTTGAGAGGGGTGGGGGGGGGGGGGGAAGCTCTGTAACACATTGGAGAGACTGTACTTTGGTCTCAGTGGAGATTGTACTTTGGTCTCAGTGGAGATTGTACTTTGGTCTCAGTGGAGATTGTACTTTGGTCTCAGTGGAGATTGTACTTTGGTCTCAGTGGATATTGTACTTTAGTCTCAGTGGAGATTGTACTTTGGTCTCAGTGGAGATTGCACTTTGGCCTCAGTGGAGATTGTACTTTGGTCTCAGTGGAGATTGTATACTTTGGTCTCAGTGGAGATTGTACTTTGGTCTCAGTGGAGATTGTGCTTTGGTCTCCGTGGAGATTGTACTTTGGTCTCCGTAGAGATTGTACTTTGGTCTCGTGGAGACTGTACTTTGGTCTCAGTGGCGATTGTACCTTGGTCTCAGTGGAGATTGTACTTTGGTCTCAGTGGAGACTGTATTTTGGTCTCAGTGGAGACTTACTTTGGTCTCAGTGGAGATTGTACTTTGGTCTCCGTAGATACTGTACTTTGGTCTCCGTGGAGATTGTACTTTGGTCTCAGTGGAGATTGTACTTTGGTCTCAGTGAAGATTGTACTTTGGTCTCCGTGGAGATTGTACTTTGGTCTCAGTGGAGATTGTACTTTGGTCTCCGTGGAGATTGTATTTTGGTCTCAGTGGAGACTGAACTTTGCTCTCAGTGGAGATTGTACTTTGGTCTCCGTGGAGATTGTAATTTGGTCTAAGTGGAGATTGTACTTTGCTCTCAGTGGAGATTGTACTTTGGTCTCCGTAGAGATTGTACTTTGGTCTCAGTGGAGATTGTACTATGGTCTCAATGGAGATTGTACCGAGGTCTCAGTGGAGACTGTACTTTGGTCTCAGTGGAGACTGTACTTTGGTCTCAGTTGAGATTGTACTTTGGTCTCAGTGGAGACTGTACTTTAGTCACAGTGGACTGTACTTTGGTCTCAGTGGAGACTGTACTTTAGTCTCAGTGGAGATTGTACTTTGGTCTCAGTGGAGACTGTACTTTGGTCTCAGTGGAGACTGTTCTTTGGTCTCAGTGGAGACTGTTCTTTGGTCTCCGTAGATACTTACTTTGGTCTCCGTTCAGATTGTACTTTGGCCTCAGTGGAGATTGTACCTAGGTCTCAGTGGAGACTGTACTTTGGTCTCAGTGGAGACTGTACTTTGGTCTCAGTGGAGATAGTACTCTGATCTCAGTGGCGATTTACTTTGGAGATTGTACTTTGGTCTCAGTGGAGACTGTACTTTGGTCTCAGTGGAGATTGTACTTTGGTCTCAGTGAAGATTTAGTTTGGTCTCAGTGGAGATTGTACTATGGTCTCAGTGAAGATTTACTTTGGTCTCAGTGAAGATTTACTTTGGTCTCAGTGAAGATTTACTTTGGTCTCAGTGAAGATTTACTTTGGTCTCATTGGAGATTGTACTTTGGTCTCAGTGGAGACTGTGCTTTGGTCTCAGTGAAGACTGTACTTTGATTTCAGTGAAGATTTACTTTGGTCTCAGTGGAGATTGTACTTTGGTCACCTTTGTGATTTTACTTTGGTCTCAGTGAAGATTTACTTTGGTCTCAGTGAAGATTTACTTTGGTCTCAGTGAAGATTTACTTTGGTCTCAGTGAAGATTTACTTTGGTCTCAGTGAAGATTTACATTGGTCTCAGTGAAGATTTACTTTGGTCTCAGTGAAGATTTACTTTGGTCTCAGTGAAGATGTACTGTGGTCTCCTTGGAGATTGTACTTTGGTCTCAGTGGAGATTGTACTTTGGTCTCAGTGAAGATTTACTTTGACTTTGGTCTCAGTGAAGATTTACTTTGGTCTCAGTGGATATTGTACTTTAGTCTCAGTAGAGATTGTACTTTGGTCTCAGTGAAGATTTACTTTGACTTTGGTCTCAGTGAAGATTTAGTTTGGTCTCAGTGGAGATTGTACCTTGGTCTCCTTGGAGATTGTACTTTGGTCTCAGTGGAGACTGTACTTTGGTCTCAGTGAAGATTTACTTTGGTCTCAGTGAAGATTTACTTTGGTCTCAGTGAAGATTTACTTTGGTCTCAGTGAAGATTTACTTTGGTCTCAGTGAAGATTTACTTTGGTCTCAGTGAAGATTTACTTTGGTCTCAGTGAAGATTTACTTTGGTCTCAGTGAAGATTTACTGTGGTCTCCTTGGAGATTGTACTTTGGTCTCAGTGGAGATTGTACTTTGGTCTCAGTGAAGATTTACTTTGACTTTGGTCTCAGTGAAGATTTACTTTGGTCTCAGTGGATATTGTACTTTAGTCTCAGTGGAGATTTTACTTTGGTCTCAGTGAAGATTTGCTTTGACTTTGGTCTCAGTGAAGATTTACTTTGGTCTCAGTGGAGATTGTACTTTGGTCTCAGTGAAGATTGTACTTTGGTCTCAGTGAAGATTTACTTTGGTCTCAGTGGAGATTGTACTTTGGTCTCAGTGGACATTGTACTTTGGTCTCAGTGAAGATTTACTTTTGTCTCAGTGGAGATTGTACCTTGGTCTCCTTGGAGATTGTACTTTGGTCTCAGTGGAGACTGTACTTTGGTCTCAGTGAAGATTTACTTTGGTCTCAGTGAAGATTTACTTTGGTCTCAGTGAAGATTTACTTTGTTCTCAGTGAAGATGTACTTTTGTCTCAGTGAAGATTTACTTTGTTCTCAGTGAAGATGTACTTTGGTCTCAGTGAAGATTTACTTTGGTCTTCGTAGAGATTGAACATTTACTCTCCTTGGCAATTGTACATTGACAACGGGTTGGAAGAAAAGTCCACCAGCGTAACCCCGATAGATGCAAGATCCTTTCAGGGCTCAGACTACCCTAAATCAATGCTCATCAATGCATCGGACTTAGAGTTAAAAATCGATTTTCCAAAGAACTGGCAACCTACCAACATCACAGATGATTGGATTGATTATTTTATTACAATATAAATTTCTCAGTTCAGCATGTTCTACACAGGGCTGTATCGACCGGCACTCAAAATAAGCACGTGATTAGGTCATCAAAGGAAAGGGGTAACACGGAACTGTTCGGTTGTCGGATTCACCATGGACCATGTGATGCAACACTGAAAACGGTGCAGTTAGCTGTTTGTCTCTTTCTTATTGTTGTATATAGTATTCTAGTTTCATTAGCCTCTTTCAGGCAATCGTAGTTAGTTACTCTGGCAGTCCAAGGAATTCGCAACACATCTCTGTTGCTTCTAAGTTCTTCCTAATTTGTTCATTTACATTCCAAGATTCGCGGCCATACAGCAAAACTGGTTCTATATAGCATTTTAGCACTCTCTTTCTTATATTCATTGATAGCGACTTATTGCATAAGATACTCTTCATTTTCTGAAATGCGGCTTTTGCCTGCCCTATTCTGCTCTTAATCTCTGTTGTCCGTCTTCCATCTGATGTTATAAGTGCCCCTAGGTATTTAAAATTATCCACTTGGTTGAGAATTTCCCCTTCTATTTCTATGTCACATTTTGGTGTCCCCATTTTCTTTGATATCACCATTGTTACTGTTTTCTTGATATTCAAGGAGAGTCCTTTCTGTGCACTCTCTGGTGCTACAATGTATAAATATCTTTCATGTTGTTTTCAGGACGTTGTGATTAATCCCAACCCTAGGTGGATTTACTAGGCAATTTTACGCTCGATAGTTTTTGCCTTTGTTTTCTGAACGAGAAGTCAACGTTTAAGTACAACTGATGAACTAGTGTGTGGACTGAACCCACTACACCGCCGTCAGCGAACCCACAGTTTAAACCCCAAACCCCCCCCCCCTCTCTCTCTCTCTCTCTCTGTGGGTGGGTGGGTGGGTAGACTGAACCCACAACACCGCCGTCAGCCAACCCAAAGTTTAAACCCCAACCCCGGCCTGTGTGTGTGTGTGTCTGTGTGTGTCTGTGTGGGGACTGAACCCACAACACCGCCGTCAGCGAAGCCACAGTTTAAACACCAACCCCGACCTGTGTGTGTGTGTGTGTGTGTGTGTGTCTGTGTGTGTGTGGAGAGGAGAGAGAGAGAGAGATGCACTAATATCTGTGAAGTGCTTATACCCCCAAAAGGCCTCTTTATCCACTCCTGGTCATACATCAATGGTTCCCAGCGGAAGCATGTCTTGTTAATTCACACAATGATGAAGAGAGGTATACCCAGGTTACACCCATCACACACCAGTTGTGAACCCACCTTAAGTCAGCTGACTACACTCGTAATGCTGGTTACTTCATTTCACTTTCTCGCCGTACCAGGGTAATTAGTATTTCATTGAGGTTTTCCTAAATCAACGCAAGGCGCAGTTGTTTCCGACAAGAGCCTTCCGGAGCCAATCCCCCCACAGTGTGCAACAAACAACAGTCGATGATTGGCCTGTCTATTGAACACAGCCTCGTGACGTCTGCCCTGGACAATAGACAAGGACACGGCTGAGTGTCATCTGTTGTGTTTGAAGTAAATATGTTTCATAAACGCCTTTCATTGCGATGACTAAGTAGCAGAGGTGTGCCTAAAAATATGACGAGCCACAGGACGAGACATCGAGATTTCCAACAATGAAAGATAAATATTTGTAATAGGAAAAGGGGGAAGGTTAGGAGGGTGGGGGAGGAGGAGTTGGGATAGTGATATTTATTTCCTCAGGAAATCATCATCACCATCATCTACAATCTTACTGAATCTCTCTCTCTCTCTCTCTCTCTCTCTCTCTCTCTCTCTCTCTCTCTCTCTCTCTCTCTCTCTCTCTCTCTCTCTCTCTCTCTCTCTCACACACACACACACACACAATATATATATATATATATATATATATATATATATATATATATATATATATATATATATATATATATATCCATCCATCATGTGCCATGCCGGTAAGCGTGGGCGGTCATGTTCTGCCATCTCACCCGATCATCAGAGTCGTGGATCAGCTCCGTGTTTCTGTCTCGACTATGCCACAAGGCCAAGCCATCCAGGTACTTGCTTCTAGGTCTTCCCCTTGGTCTGTTCCCCTCGATCTTACCAGTTGTCACCAAATTCTCCAATCCATTTCTTCTCATAACATGTCCAAAAAATTTTGACTGTCTGCGTCTAATTTCTCTAATCAATTTACGATTTGGTTGCAGTGACCTCGTCTTCATAACTGGTGCAGTGCCGAAGAATAATATATATCACCAAGTGTGACACCCCCCCCCCCCTCCATTTGGACAGAAGGACGATATATCGCCATATTAGGGTCACCGTGTAATTGAGTTCCATGAGTTCCAGGGCCTGGCCACCACTCGCCACCTGCTCGTTTGACGCTGAGCCGCGAGCGTCTGCAGCCTACCTTGTTCCAGACGTACTGGTTATACATTCCTCTGGAATAGACAAGGCAAGGCCGAGAGAGGGAACATGTCGTTTGGGCACCACATGTTATCTGAAGCTCTGCCCAGGCATTGTGATGGAATTTTGGCCAAATTCCAACTCACATATTTTGGTTTGTCAAGACTGTAAGGTGCCACTCACTTATTTGACATGTACGTGGTTTATATACATTTCTGATATCTTTGCGCTACACATATGACTGGGTGCTAATTCTAGATGATTTTTTTTCCATACCCTATTTACAGGACATCGCTGTTGTTGATGTCTTGGCAAGTTTACGTTGAGTCGTTTGCCATTGCTTTCTGAACGACCAGCTCCCATATAAACACGATAAGATCCAGGGCGACGCGGTCTGCTGCCAAATGAGTCTCAACTGTTTTTCAAAAGCAGGTAAGCGGGCTCACAAGTCGCGTTCGCAGGTCCTCGGCCACGGAGACCGGCAATTCTAGGTGGTACACCTGACAAATAATGGCACTTTCCCATGGCGTCTTACTGGTCGTGTCTCAAAGTGCACTTGATCCTACAGCGAGGAACTGTCCTTGTTTAGGGGCGGCAGTTTCGGATCTCAGTGGGCTTAAAGCTATGAATGTTTATAATTGTCTACTGTAAACTCTGCATAGAACCTACAGTGTGAACGGAAGCAACGTCACGCTATTTACAGAACTATCTGATTCCCTGTCACGTAGTTTTCAATCTCTGTTCAAACACCGATTGTTTCCTTAAAAATTCCCAGAGTAACCCCACAGAGTTCCGCGGCTACTGGGAAATCCCCTTACCGTGGATTACGCGTGCTTGTTCGGCTGCACTGTTGTACACATACTACAACATTCTTTGTGAACCAGGCGAGATATTTCAGTATTGGGAGGGAAATGATCAACACTAGGCCTGACCTGTTACTGCGTCATTTCTGACTGGACTGCGTGGCGACAGCTGTAGCAAGTCGCCTTTATTCCCCCAGCCTAGAAATGTCCTCCCTACAGACACTAACAGTGCTACATATGCTGTACTGACAGTTTGCGTTAATGGAAATATGTTAGTGCTGAAATACTGTCAGAATTCATAACTTTAGCTGTATAGTGTCCACTGTTTGAAAGGACAGAACAAGAGTTTAGCTACACTTTGTTCAATAATTTTTTTTTTGGGGGGTGGGGTGGGGTGGGGTGGGGGGGGGACAAGATTTTAGCTCTACAGTGTCCAGTATATGAAAGCAGAGAACAAGAGTTTAGTTCTACTATGACCATTATTTGAGAGGAGAGAACAAGACAGGGGCCAATATTTGAGAGGAGAGAAGAGGAGTTTAGTTCCATTGTGTCCAATATTTGAAAGGAGAAAAGATGAGTTTAGTTCTACTGTGTTCATTATTTAGGCCCAGAAGAGCTAAACTCTTGTTCTCAAAGGCCGCGCTGGCCTTGGAGATTCTTGCAGTCACTTCGTCTTGGCAGACTGTACAAGAATTTATGGGACAGAAATGGAATAAGCCCGCAAACAAAGCTGAAAGTCTATAAAGCAGTTGTATTATCCACACTGCTATATGCTTGTGAAACATGGACTGTTTATCAGCGACATGCTAGGAAATTAAACCACTAACTGAAGGATACACAGAGGAACGAAGAAATGAGGCTTAAGTGCTTTTCCGGGACCATATGGATGGAGACAATAATTGGAAAGAAGAAGAAAGGAAATGCGAGAAAGATAGAGGAGAGAAAGGTATGGGAGAATTAAGGTGACAGACATCCCCGTCGATATGAGGAAGGCAACGACAGTTCACGCGCGCGGGCAGATAACCAGAGACCAAGCGACTTTTGTGCAAGACGGAACTTAAAGAAGGATCTCTCCTCTGTTTGCATTACCCAGCAATGCAGTTAGTAGCAAACACAGAAGGCCCGTCCTAACATGGAAGGTGCTAGTTTAATGTAATCCAAAGAAATGTTTCATCTACAGATTGGATCTTTGCTAGGTCAGAAACCGTGATAATTTTGATACCTGGGATTGGGTCCCAGCTCTGGCCATGCAAGAAGTATAAATTAATCATGTCTGTGGCAACACTACAGAGGTTTCTGCTTACTGGCTGTGTGCGTAGAACTGGTCAGTCTGACTGGTGTTGTTGTGTGATGCCAGTCCTTACAGAGAGAACTGTTGAACAACTACATCAGCGTTAACTAACACGGAGTCAACTACACCAGATGAGTTATATTTGTGTGTTTCCGTGATATAACACCAGACAGTGCCATCAGAGAATTCTAGGACTCTTCTTGGAGGATAAAGTGAACAGATGAGCCAAATGATGATCCAGTCTTTCCTAGTGCCTGTAAGACATTTCGTGTGAAGCTATAGTGGTTTCCATAGATCTGTAATTCTTCTTCTCTATCTCTAGGTTGAGATAATTCGAATATATTCATATTTTATACCTTTCACCAGATGAGCTATTAACTTCACCTAGATTTAATTATTGCTATGTAGCGTTACTGTTAATGGGCCCTTAAATTACCTGGGATAGACTGTGGCAATGAATGAGGAGCGGCTGGCCGAGTGGCCATAATGCCGGATTCTCCTTCAGAATCCTCGGAAAGGTGTGACGTTTTTTTTTCTGTCGGTAGCAAAAAGAAAACCCCAACCTGCACAGTTGGCGGCGACTGCACTAGCCAGGCGGCCTTAATTCCTCAGGCTCAAGACCCGCCTGCCACACATCGCAAGGTACTATATTAGCAGTAAATGACCGTTTTTGACAGACTGTGGCAGGGAGTTTAGAACCTCGGTCTAAAGATTAGAGGGTTCAAAAACTTAGTCATCCCAGATGATGGTTGTTCTCTGTATGTGGTATCACCAACTCCCCTAGACATGTGTGAAGCTTTGAGCCAGTATTTTCTGTATATGTCACATACTGAGACAGGCTAACATCCTGTTAAGTTAAATGGTTTGACGGGAGTTTCATTTAGAGGTTACACAAAAAGGCCATCATAGTTTCTGTCTTTTTCCTTTTTTAGCTAAATAATATTTGCCTTCTCCACTAATCCTGCTATAGTATCCTATCCACAGACATACATCTTCCATCTGATATTATCCCTGAGTATAGATATTTCTACCCCGATGGTGTTTCCACCTTGTCGTGGTGGGGGAGCTTGAGTTTCTCAATGACCCTGAGAGCTATGCCGGCGGTAGCGTAGCTACCAGCAGGGCCTCCCAAGCCGGACAGGTCAAAGGGTAGAGAACAGACAAAGAGAAACACCCTGGTCCTCCAGGTTGGGGGTTGAAGCGTGGGGTTAACATCCCCACCTTTGTAAAAACCTTTCTTTGTTACGAAACAAATACATGAGCCTCGATATCGGACTGATTTATCTGGACAACGACCTTGGAACGTTAAAGGACTTTTGAGATTTGGAACATGGAATGTACGGACACTATATCGAGCTGGAGCGGCCGAAGAACTAACCCGGGAGCTGGTTGAATATCAAATGGATATAACAGCAATTCAAGAAATAAGGTGGCCAGGAGAGGGTACTTTAGAGCAAAATGGAATGATTATAATATATGGAGGAAACACCCAAAATAAACATGAATTAGGAACAGGATTTGTCATCAAAAAAGAGTTATGGGGGAACGTTTTAAACTTTAAAGCTTTTAATGACAGGATTAGTAAATTACGAATAAAAGGTAAATGGAAAAATATAACGATGATTAATGTACATGCACCTACTGAAGAGAAAGAAGATGATATTAAAGAAGACTTTTATAATGATCTGGAAGATGTCATAGAAGAAACCCCCAAACAGGACATCCTGATTGTGCTGGGAGACTTCAATGCAAAAATAGGTAGAGAGCAAACTAATAAAAAAGTGGCTGGTATGGAAAGCCTACATACAACTTCAAATGATAATGGATGGAGAGTCATCAACCTGGCAGAAGCCAAAGGACTGCAGATTAGCAGTACCAGACTACAAAGAAAGGATATACACAAACTTGGAAATCATGTGACAAGAGAACCTATAATCAAATAGATCACATTTTAATTAACAACAGAAATGCATCAAACATACAGCAAGTCAGAAGTTATAGAGGAGCTGAGTGCCACAGTGACCACTTCCTCGTTGGAGCAAAATTTAAAATAAAACTTAAGAGAGCTTTCTATACTAAATTACAAAGATTACACCCAACATATAACAGAGAAAAACTACAAGACATTACAGTCAAAGAGAAATTTACAGATGAAATAAAATGTAAACTTGAAACTCTGCAAAACCCTTCGGAGGAAAGCGTTGACCAAACTTGGTTGAACATCAAGAATACAATTCAATCTACCGCAGAAGAATGTCTCGGTGTGTTAACCACGCATAGAAAGAACAGATGGTTCAATCAAAAATGTGAAGAAGCAGTCATTAGGAAGAAGAATGCCAGACATGTATGGTTAAATGACATCATTAACATCCAAAAGGAAGAGCATTATAGAAATGAATGCAAAGAGGCTACAAAAATAGTCAGACAGCAGAAGCGAGAATATATGAGTAATATAATCAAAGATATGGAAACTAATCACCAGAAAAATGAATCCAGAAAATTTTTCAAAGAACTGAAGTCAATGAAACGAGGGCACCAACAAAACACATATGGTTTAAAAGACAAAAATGGGAATATGATAAATACCAATGAGGAAATGTGCAACACATGGAAAGAATATTTTATTGAATTACTAAATTGTGAAGCTCCAAGTAACATTTTCCCACAGGAAGAGGTTCTAACATGCGAACCACAAATTGAAGAACCTACATTTGAAGAAATCCTATATGTAATCACACGACTTAAAAACAATAAGGCAACTGGGACTGATGGAATTGCTGCTGAATTTATAAAGGCAGGTGGCCATGCATTACATCTAAAGCTATACGAACTAATAATAAAAATCTGGAGGACAGAAGAATTACCCCATGACTGGAAAGAGTCATTATTGATACCTATCTTTAAGAAAGGAGACAAGTTCCAATGTGGAAATTATAGAGGAATATCACTACTGTCCACAAGCTATAAGATACTATCCGCAGTATTACTAAATAGACTAAAACCATATTCAGAAGACATATTAGGTGACTACCGGGCAGGTTTTAGACAAAACAGATCAACAATAGATCAGATATTTATCTTACGACAAATAGCCGAGAAACATTGGGAATATAAAAGAGATCTCCATAACATTTTTGTGGATTTTAAAAAGGCTTATGATAGTGTCCATAGGAATAGTCTATGGAATGCTATGCAGGAATTTGGAAGACCAAGGAAGTTAATCAACATGACCAGACTATGCATGGAAGATACTTATAATATAGTAACATATAAAGGCAGGAAATCAGACCCTTTCCAAATAACATCTGGCTTGAAACAGGGTGATGCACTATCGCCGCTACTCTTCAATCTGGCTCTAGAGAAAGTTGTAAGGAAGATAAAGGAGGAATGTGATATTGGAGGAACATCCATGCTGCTTGGTTATGCAGATGATATAGATATTATAGGACAAAGTGAACAAAAGTCATTGGAAATATTGACTCACTTAAAGGAAAAAGCCCAACAGATGGGGCTGGTTATCAACCAAGATAAGACAGAATATATGGTAATTTCAAGAGACGGAATGGCTAAAAACTCTGGCCACATACAAATAGATAATATGACCATTAAAAAAACGGAAACATACAAATACCTGGGTACAATCTTCAACTGCTCCAACATCATAAGGGAAGAAATACAAACTAGAATCAACTCTGGAAATAAGATATACTATGCACTACAACATCTACTAAAATCAAAGGCGCTATCTCGTAACACCAAAATCACAATATACAAAACACTGATCAGACCAGTTGTGCTGTATGGCTCTGAAACCTGGAGTACAACGAAAGGAGACGAAGCCTTGTTACAAACCTTTGAGAACAAAATTTTAAGACGCATCTTTGGACCCATTAGGGATACACAAAGTGGAGAGTGGAAAAGAAGAAGTAACAAAGACATTTATGATCTGTTTAAGTCTCCGCTAATCACTGGTATCATGAAGGCTAATAGACTACAATGGCTGGGGCATATAGAAAGAATGGAAGATAATAGGGAAACAAAACTCGCTTACACTCAGGAAATAAATGACCGTAGACCCCGAGGTAGACCAAGAAGACGGTGGAGAGATAATACATGTACAGACCTACAAGCACTTGGAATCAACAACTGGCAAGAGAAGGTCCACCAGAGAGACGAATGGAGACGGATTGTATTTGCAGCAAAGAACCTCAATGGCTCGGAAAGCTGAAGAAGAAGAAGAAGAAGATAGATATTTGAATTTCTGCACTTGACCCAACCATAAACGCCATTTACTTTAATTGTTCATTTTGTTACCATCTGTCACTTTGGCATTACCATTACTTCTGTCTTCATGTTATTGAGGCTGAGGCCCACATATTCGTTTTCTGCATCCTCTGTGCCCATCATTTCCTGTAGGTTCTTCCGTTTTGTTGCTATCAAGATGGTATCACCAGCATAACGTAAGTTATTTATATTTTGTCAACTAATTGTGATCCCTGTAATATTTTCTCTAAATCTGATTATTTTCTCACTGTACAATGAAAACATATCAGGAGACATTAGATACCCTTATCTACCTTTCTTTATACCCTGAAACCGAATCCTAAATTGTTGTTTATCCTTATGACTGCTGTTTGCTGCAAACATATGTTCCTTATTATTTGCAGATCTTTGTCATCACTGTTTAATTGTTCTAGTAGCTTCCCAGTGTTTCACGTTGTCAATCATATTTATGTAATCTATAAAGCATAAGTACACATCTGGTTGTAATTCTCTAGCTTTTGGTAAGTGTCATGAGATGTATATGGTATTTTCCCTATACAAACCCACACAGTTCATAACCAATTTATGGTTTAATCTTTTTTTTTTTTTTTTTTTTATTATGCTTCTCATAATTATTTTCAGTAACACCTTCATCGTATGACTGATAAGGCTTATCGGGCGAATGTGTCAGACGACTCTGGATTACCCCACACCCATCTGCACTACGAAGTCATTTCCTGCAGGGCACTCCATACCTTTACTTATAGGCTATAGGTTGTCCTGCTTTCCTTCACCAGTTCTGTTGAGTATTTGAGTATCCCGAAGCCGTGCAGCATTGGTTGAAATCAAACACTGCCCCTAATGGAATGGTTAGGTTTTCTGATCAAAATGTCTCAGACCATTATCAAAACAGGGGCATGAAATCACCACGTGACGACTAGCCAGTCTTTGCTGGAATAAACTGCACGGGTATTCCGTGCAATGTGAACATATTTCCGCACGACCCTGACCCGGCTGGGATGCGTGTTTACGTCAGAATCTGAACTCTCAAGGTGTGGTTCCGCTTCATATGGCTAGAGCTAGTCTTGCATACTTATCGCGTCTGATAACTTACGAACTGTAGCCGGCATACTCCTGAATACTGGTTTCACCCCACAAAGTATACTGGGAACAAAACGCAACAGTACAATCAGAAAAGTGTATGTCACCTCTTGTGAACATAGTAAGTGCGAGACAATGATGTGTATTATCCGCAAGCATGCAGAATAGGTATGCCGTGAAACTATTCAAATAGACAGGGATAAGACAAGGACTCAATATTGAAGGAAAAACAATAAACGATATAAGATTTGCATACGATACAAATTTGTTGGCGGAAACAGACCAATTCTTTTCTAAGAATTAGTAAACGAAATACAAAAAC